>JACMZG010001893.1:28607503-28860003 GCA_018340805.1 Microvelia longipes | reverse complement strand
ACATATGCCTACAAAATCAAAAAGTATCGTTCAATAGTGTTTTATATACAAAAAACAAAATGTGCAAAAAGCCGATAAAATCGTATTATTATTATGTCTTGAACACATTTTTTGAGAAGATTTTACTAAGGTCACTTGAAGCCAGCGAGACACCTAAATAAATGTTTTTACTCTGGGGTGGTATGCTTCCTCTAGTAATTTAACTTTAGTGCAAAATATGAAAAAAATAATATGAAGGTTTAGTTGTTACACAGAAGTTTTTCTTGCCGATTACTGGAACCATAAAATATTTTCAAGATAGCACAACTAGACCTAAAGACTGATTTGTATACCAAGTTTCAACTCTAAAGGATAAACACTCTGGGTGCTACAATGATGACACACACTTTGAGACAGAAAAACTTTTTCAGAAAGTTTTAAAAACACCTGAAACGGACGATTTAGATGAAATCTCGGTTTTGGACTTTCAATTAATTTAATATTTGATCTACGGTTTGATACGACTGTTATTAAAGAGGAAAATTAAAAAAATCCTAACAATGAGAAGCAACAAACAATTTCATGAGTTGTTGCTTACTAACACAAAGACTATAAAACAATGTAAAAATTTGTTAATTAAAATTTAAGTTTTGCATAACATTCCAGAGGTTATTGCTTACTAACAAATAGACGATAAAACAATGTAAATATTTGTTAATTTAAATTGAAGTTTTGCATAACATTCCAGAGGTTATTGCTTACTAACAAATAGACGATAAAACAATGTAAATATTTGTTAATTTAAATTGAAGTTTTGCATAACTTTCCAGAGGTTATTGCTTACTAACAAAAAGACGATAAAACAATGTAAATATTTGTTAATTTAAATTGAAGTTTTGCATAACTTTCCAGAGGTTATTGCTTGCTAACAAAAAGACTATAAAACAATGTAAATATTTGTTAATTTAAATTGAAGTTTTGCATAACTTTCCAGAGGTTATTGCTTATTAACAAAAAGACGATAAAACAATGTAAATATTTGTTAATTTAAATTGAAGTTTTGCATAACTTTCCAGAGGTTATTGCTTATTAACAAAAGACTATAAAACAATGTAAATATTTGTTAATTTAAATTGAAGTTTTGCATAACTTTTCTGAGGTTATTGCTTGCTAACAAAAAGACTATAAAACAATGTAAATATTTGTTAATTTAAATTGAAGTTTTGCATAACTTTTCTGAGGTTATTGCTTACTAATAAAAAGACGATAAAACAATGTAAATATATGTTCATTTAAATTGAAGTTTTGCATATTTAACCTTTCCAGAGGTTATTGCTTATTAACAATATGAATATGAATAGGAAAACGGTTCTGGCGCAGAGGTCCGCAAGCTGGGATTTTTTTGGAAATGCGTGGCTTTTGCTTCTTTATCTCTTTTTTAAATTTGCTGTATATGCTTAATAACCTGAGCATTAAAGAAAAGTTTTGTTTAATTTTCCGGCTTTTGGAGGAAATGCGCATACATTAGCCGTAATTCTAACCTCATTTAAAGCTCTGTTTATGCTTATTTATAGCGCATTATTTCTTTGAAAATTCTGGAAAAATTAAATGACAAATAGTGACACTATACTTAGGTTATAAAACCGAAATCAGAAACTTAAGCAAGAAAGAGCAAAAAAGCACAAATTAGACTTGAAGACGTATTTTTGTAAGTTTAAAAACACACACACAGACACATATACACACACACGCTCACACACTTACAGATAACTATGAAATCAACCCACGAGGTCTTAAAAAACACTTAAACGGATTATTCAAGTGGAATATCTGTTTCGTATTTTTAGTACTAACGCATTGCTAATAATTTAACCACGAGGAAAAGTAATAAAATAATAAAAAGTTATTTGTTTTGCTCATTAATAAGACTACTGTAAAAAAATGTTGCTTTAATGGTGTGTGTAAGTACAAAGAAATTGTTGCTTATTAACAATGAAAATTGAAAAGAACGGAAATATTTGGTTATTTGAAGGTTTGCGTTGCAATTTAAAAGTTATTGCCTAAAACAAATAAGAGTAGGAAACGATTAAATATTAGTAGTCCAGGAGCTGGACCTTAAAATACGGGACTCATTTTCCACTGTTTCAAACCATATTTTTTAAATACACCTTAAAGGATGAACAAAACATGATCTGCTTATATATGATTGAGCATGCTCAAAATTTTAGAAAATAGCACAAACTCTAGGTTTCTTGAAATAAGTGGTTCCCTGTTGGTCGTGTGTAAAACTAGAAGAGATCATTTTTAAAGCTGATAAAATTTTTAATAAATTATAAAATTGCAATTAATTTTATTTAAAAAATAATTTACAATATAATCATTACAAAATGGCTCCAAAATATTTGTTAGATCTATTGACTTATAAATTGTTTATAATTAAAATCTTGCTAGCCACATAAGCTTAAAACTTTGAAATAAAAATATAAAACAAATAAATAAAGTTAAAATAAAAAAATAAAAAATAAACTGAATAAAATTTTAGTTAATAAATAAGATAAAAAATATAGGATTAGTTTTTTAAGAGTTTTGTCTAGCGGTCGAGTCCATTCTATTATTTCTTTTTGTAACTTATAGAATATTCCCCCTCCACATATATATTTATTTGAATATTATTTGCCCTCCACGGCACAAGAATATTCTTTTATTCTTTAGTGGAGGGATATACTTCTATGTAAAAATGTATATTAAAACTGTTGTAATGATAAATAAATAAAGGTTTAAAAAAATTATAAAAAATAAGTTATTTTTAATATGATCAGGTAGCATATTAAAAAGAAAAGATCCCCTCACAAAAGCCTGACACTGCAACATTAACGTTCTACATTTGCCATTTTTTACTTTTCTATTTGCTTTATTTCTAGTACTACGATCGTGATTAATGTAGTCTTATTTTTTTATTTGTTTGGTATAATAAGTTTTTTACTGTGAGGACTTGAAAGTCTGTAAACTGGTCTGTGGGGTAAAGTCTTGTTTTATTAGAATAGTTTTTATCACGGCTTTCTGTGCTATTTCTAACGAGTATAGAGTAGGGTGAGCAGAACTTCATACAATTATACCGTAGCTGATAACAGAATCCACTAAAGCGTGGTAAATCTTTTTCATCAAGCTTTCGTCGCAGAATTCTCTTAAGGATCTGAAATAGTAAATGATTTTTCGAAATTTGTTTGTAATATTTTTGGTGTACGGTTTCCAAGTCAGATTCTGGTCTATGGTTACTCCTAGGTATTTGATGGACAGAACTCTGTCGTATTTATGCCACAGAGTTGAAACTTAGTATAAAAATCAATCTTTACGTCTCGTTGTGCTATCCAAAAAATATTTTTCTTGACGATGTAGCGATAAAATCGTCGCTAAATTTTATAATTTATCAATTATAAAATTGATAAAACGCAGAAGAATTAGTGATTGGTTTGAAATTCAGGGCGCATGTGGCCATATATAAAACCAAGTGTGCCATCTCATGATCAGCATTATTTCAATTGTTATTAAATAACTTGTATAGATACGTTTAAAAAAATCAAAATTCAAAAAATTATTTTATTTAGTTGAAATTTGGTACAGGTATCTCCTCCGTAGTTAATAAGTATTCCAAGTTTCGTTTCAATACGGCAATCTACGGGTTTCGTTATATCATAAGAATTAAGCAGCATTGAGCGAGGTCAGTGCTTGGATAGGTGAACGCTGGGAATAAATAATATTTTTACTATCTAAGGACGAGCGAAGCAATTCTGAACACATCTTGCAGCACAAATTTGGCGATTTTTATATTCTGAGGAACAGGCGCGGATCCAGCCCAAATTCTTGGGAGGGGCGATTATTGAGGGCTTAGTATAACTTGAGATACTTATACTTAAATAGTAGCATTCAAAAATGCTAGTGAAGCCAGCTAAAAAGAGTTTAAGCGAATTCCAATAATGGAAATTACGCTTATGAGTTTAATTTGGATAACGGATGTTGAGGGGGTATTGTATGTCGGGTGTCAATTTCAAGTGATCCAGAGGTTACTCGAAAAAAATAAAAATTGATAATTTTTTTCTGTGTTGGTCCTACCCATAGGTAGTCCAAAACGCCTAGTATTATTTTTTTCTACAGCCTCCTTCATTTTCAAAATCACTTTTTAGTTCCCGAGACACCTGTGTTCGAATTCTTTTTTTAGTTATAAAAAACGAAACAAAAATATTGTCCCCACCAGGATTCGAACCCAGGTACTTTGGCTTTGAGTGGTCGTATGGACTCCGGGCCACTCTCTTTTAACTCGCTGGTCCAAAAAACATCAAAACGATTCCACACTTGAAGTATGTGGTTTACTGGTATATTTTAGGTTTTATGGTAATCGAACAGTGTTTTTTCGACTTTTTGGTCACTTTGGGTTGTGATGTCGAATTTATTTACATAAAAAATTAATATATACCTTTAACTATGTTTTATTAGAAAAGAAACCCTAGGGTAAACCCTATTTTCAATAAAAATCAGTATATTTTTGTGAAATCGTTAAACTGAAAAACTGCTGATTTTAAAAACGCTGTAGAGTACCTTAACCTATATAAACAATATGTATTGGGCGTAAAACTGCAATGCATAGAGGTAATTTTAGGCCCAATTTGAAAAAAATCGCCCCAGTCCCATTGGACGATAAATCGCCCTGAAAAACGTCAAAATCATGAAAACCTTAACTTTCAATAATTCATTGACTCTAAAAGGTAAAATTTGGAGCATTATAATATAATGCTTCTTGTTCCTTATGGTCACCTTAGTAACCAAAAAATTATATCATTTTTTTCTAATATTATATAATATTATAATATAACAATCTTTCTTGTTCAAAAAAAATAATGAAAAAGTGTATTTTCAGTCTTTGTGGCCAAAATTTATTATGGAAACTCACTAGTAGATTAGCAGCAGTAGAACAAAAAATAATGGTTCCTATATAAAGCCCAAAGAGGACACTTTCAAACGAGACCTGTTTCATTAAGCTAGGTTAAGCCAAAGCCGAAAAATTAAGCCTCAAAAATTGGCAAAAAAAACTCAAAATTTGGGTGTCTGGGGAACTAAAAAGAGATTTTTAAAAATGAAGGAGGCTGTAGAAAAAATTAATACTAGGCGTTTTAGACTATCTATGGGTAGGACCAACATAGATAAAAATATCAAAGATCTACCTGTGTAGAAACAAAACTTGGCACATGGCGAAATGTTTAGGTTTCGAGGCCTATCGTTTTTGGAAAAACATATTACGCTACATTCTATGTAGCGTTATTGGCAAATAACTTAATTATGACGTCATCAGCTATTAAAAAGATTTGAAATTACTCGCAGAGTCGATGAACCCCTTAGCCATCCTAAACACCAAAGTTAAATAACTTAAATGGCATCATGTCAAAATAATTTACGTCAGGGGTTCCCAAAACTCCAGCTAAGAGGGCCATCTACCATCGAGCTACATTTTGGCATACCATGTAACAGGAGTGAGTAAATAACATTTCTTTTCTAAGTTGCTCCATTGCGGTAGGAGTTAATTCATTAAATATTTTTGGTCCTAATTATACAAAATGGCAGATTTTTTTAAAATTAATGCGAGCGAAGCGAGCTTAAGAAAATTTTGCTCTTTATTTATTTTTTCTAAATTAAAAAAAAAAACGGCGCCGCTTATGCTACTTTCTTTAATTTTTCCTCCATTTTTTTGGACCTTGGGAGGGTGCGATTGCCCCCTTCGCCCCCCCTTGTATCCGCGCCTGCTGAGGAAAAAGTAGTGAGGCTGAGCGTATAGATGATGTGAGAAAAGTTCCAAAGTAACCCGCAACCGATATTTTTGTTACTTCATAAAACTTGTTATTTAATAATAATAAAAATATAAAACAATCTTAATATTTTGTTGGTTTGCATGTCTCAGTTACTTCATAGAAGTTGTTACTTTTCTATTATAAAAATATAAAACTATGCAAATATTAAAGGTTTAAGTTACTACAAAGAAGTTGCTACTTATCAATAAAAATAATATTATTAATATGAAACAATGTAAATATTTTGTTGGTTTGAATGTTTAAGTTACTTCAAAGAAGTTGTTACTTATCAATAATAAAAATATGAAACAATGTAAATATTTTGTTGATTTAAAGGTTTAAGTTACTAAAAAGAAATTGTTACTTAATGATAATAATATGAAACAATGTAAATACTTCGTTGGTTTAAATGTTCATGTTACTTCAAAGAAGTTGTTTTTAATACAGGGGAAGCCAAACCCAAGGCGATCCAACCGTCAAATGATTTGGGTCAGTAAAGTAGAAAAACCGTAACGAAAAAAGAAAAGTGTATTTTACAGACTATGGAGCTCTATGCAACTAGCCTCTACTCTCTTTATTGTAACTTATTTCTTTATAAATACCCATTGCTGTATGTATTGCGCTTTATTAATTGTTTACTTTTCCTTATATATATTGGAAAATTATTGTTTATCCTGCTACAATTGTCAACTATTGTTAACCTGCTACAAAGTAATAATACCTCAACAGCATGGGTTTTGTTCTAAACAAATCTATTACAATATCAAAATTTAATCCTTTAAGCTTTTAATTCGTTTTGTCAGTTGGATTTTGTTAATACCGATGTATCAAAAGCCTTTGATAAGTTAGACAGTTACTTACAAAAAATTGGAAGCATTTGGATTTTATGGCACCTTCATTTTTTGGTTAATTAGTTACCTCTCTCAACGCCCTAATATTGTCAAAGTTAATAGCTTTTACTTTCAGGCCTTTCAAATGACCTCTGGGGTACCCCAAGGATCCCATTAAGGATCTTTGCTTTTTATCATATTTTTAAGTGACAATTATTTTATATATTTTGGTTATTTTTTATGTACGCTGATGACATAAAGGTAGTGAAGATAATTAACTCTCTGACCGATGTTATAATTCTACAAATGAACATTGACTGGTTGGTGCAATGGATAAAAGATAATATTATCGATAATATTATGGCTTAGTTTTAATATTAACAAATGTATTGTAATAACTTTTACACACCAAGTTAATCCCTATACTGTTGAATACAACATTGAAAATTGAAGTTTGAGATTATGGTATAATTTTTGATTCAGTACTAACTTTGAAGACACATATCTCTACCATCACCAAACAGTCAATGTATTCTTTAGACTCTGGAACAGTAGGTTTTTTGAGAATAAGAAAAACTATATCACGTTATACATTTCTTTAATTAGGTATAAACTGGAGTATAACTCTGTTCTGTAGAATCTCTATTATACTATTGATTCCAAGATTCCAACACAGAGAGGGTTTAAAGGAAATTTATAAAAGTAATGGATTATCGAGGAATCATTGATTTCCAAAAATCGTACTCGAAATTAATTGCAACTGTTAATCTTAATTTTCTTGCATCTTAAAGAAAACACTTAAATGTTAGTTTTGGGCACAAAGTCGTAAAGTTAAGTTCGTTAAGTTTCAACTGTCTAACGTCAATACAGCGGGAGTTACACGAGCCACATACACACAATTACACGCACACAAATATCAGCGGGAGCTAGAGACATTCAATTACACACACTTAGACATAAGTGGGAGTTGCACGAGCCCCAAACACACATTCTCGCACAAAGACATCAGCGGGAGTTATACGAGTCACAGACACACGTTCACACACTCAGATATCATGACGAAAACCCGTCAGAACATTTATAAAAAATGTCTAAAACGGATAATTCTGTTGAGATATCTGTTTTAGGACTCAAAGGCCCGTATTCAAAGACATCTTCCTAACATTCTTCTTGTTCCTTAAGGAGAATGTTAGGAAAATGTTAGGAAGATGATAGGAAGATGTCTTTGAATACGGGCCTAAGAGTGAGCACGATACTCATACTTAAGGTAGAAAGTAATACTTACAGTAACTTATACAAAGAATGTTTATAATAAATTACACACAGTGTGCGAAAAGTGTCAACGACGATTTAGTGTGACCTTAACAACACACTGCTGGAGGAGGTTACTTAGAGCCTAGAGATCCCTGAAAAGATGTGTCAAGCATTCCAACAAATTGAGATAGGATATGTTCCCTCTAGTAATATATCCTAACATTTCTGTCACATATAATATCTGTCATGAAATGATTTTATCCTGATTTATTTTGATTTAATGACACTGGTCAAGTTTTATTGAATGAAACTGGCAAAGATTTGAATTAGCTATACGTATGTTTAAAGTTTCTAAAACGAAGGTTACTTTCTAATCAAGTTTTTAAATTCAACTGGTGCAATTTTCAAGTCTATAATGACTCTCCCACTTGCTTTGTATATACTGCGCTTTAATGAAGTTTTAAAATTATTTGGATTCCTTGCGTTTTTATTACGATTCTACTGCCTCTTCATACTTTCAAGTGAATCGAAATGTGTTTAAAACGATCTCGTCAAATTTGTATCTTAATCAGGTTATTTCATAGTGAAGTTATTGCACAGAAATACATACATACATACATACATATATATATATATATATATATATATATATATATATATATATATATATATATATATATATATATATATATATATATATATCATATATAAATAGATCTATGTATAGATGTAAGTAATATATAAACCAAGTGGGAAAACTTTTATACTAACCTGTGTAAAAAATTCAGACATGCACGTCAGCTGATTTGTTCGCTCAAAAATAAAAATACCTAAAATTAGAATAACTGCGCATGTTCCTTTTAGGATTTACGTTTTTTATACTTAGTTTTATTGGGGCAACCCTGATAACATTAGGTGAGTTTTACTTTTTATCGTGCTTTCTTACTTTAATATTTACGTGATAGTTTAATGATTTTGTATTAAATTCTGTGAAGTAATTGTTAAAATAGATTATTTAAAGAAAAAGAGAAACTATAGTAAAGGTAAAGTACTTGTTTTTATTAAAATTTTGAAGAACATAGAGACGATAATGCATTGCCTTAAATATAACTTAAAAATAAAATTTCTTTTATTATATTAAAAAATATGTGGTTAAAGTTCTTAAATTGCTAATTATAATTAATATTTGAAGGGCAAAAACAAGTATCACTCGTAAAAATGTATTAAGTTTAGTAGTTCACCCGAAAAAAGGTTTAATTAGGCGCTCGTTTTAAGTAATTTAAACAAACCTAGTATTTAAAGATTCGCACTTAAACCTCTATTGGATGTGACAAAACGTATTTCTAACACAAAGTATTAACATTTTATACTAAATTGTATGAATAAATGCAATAAAAACAATAATTTTGAGTACCGTAAATAGTTGGATAAACTAAGCAGCCTCCCTGGAAAACAAAATGTGAACTACATGCCAGGTCTGACAGAAATCGTGTTTGTTTCCCAACTTGGTTTATATATTTCTGTAATATAGATACTATAAGAGAGGCCCTATAGGTTGAAACATCTAAAAATAACTTGAACACCTATGATTGTTATAATAAACAGTACAGAATTGAAGTAACTTATATAATAAAGCATTTCAATAAAAACATAAAAATGAGCAAGAAGCGAGTTCGACTGATTTGTCATATCCTCAACACATTCTTAGAGTAGGTTTTAATAAGGCTACACAGAGCCCCAAAAAGATGTTTCAAGCCTCTCAATGAAATGAGATGGATTATGCGCCCTCTACTAACACCTCTGTTTTGATTTGATACATGATTAAAAAAGAATAACCTTTTAGACTCTTAAAGGCAAGTATCTTTGATATAGTGAATGACGCGATAAAGGAACTAAAGTTACTATCGCTTCTGAACCCGTGTACGTTTTATGAGACCAGGAAACAGGATGAAACTTACCTTCCCTAGCAAGGTAATAGCATAAAAGGCGAAACGCAGGTTATGTAACAAAGATAAGACAAGTTTAACATTTACTTAACCCTTCAGGGCAAATAAAACATTTAAATGACCATCCTTTAATTTTTGTAATAAAAATATGAAGAAACGAAGTGGTAACACCTTTTACTAATTGTTTATAACTTTCAATAGAAAGAAAGGTAGGTTTGCCTCAAAATTTCAGATATGCGCAGTAAATGTATAATTATTGTTCGTACCATGCATGTACAGTTTGTTCTGACATATGTTTTTTTATGGATTCTTCTCCATTATTTTATCCCCTAACACTTTGTCACTTTGTTAAATGGCGAATCGAATAACCGCTTCATCCTCTTTATTAAAGATTTTTGCTTCATGGGTGAAAGTTTTTGAAAAAGCCGCTCTATTTTTTTTAAACGTTTGAATATGCGTTCTAAACAAGCCCAACAGCCTATCTATTTACACAGGGATATACTAATAAACTGTTCTATATCGATAAAAACAATTTAAAATAACACAACTTTATTGTTTTTACTATTAATTACTGAAGGTATAAAAATAATGGTTATAAAAATGGTAAAATGACGTATTAATAAAAAAGAAAAATGTTATGCTAAAAGAGGTTAGAGGCATGGAGATATTATTACTAGAGGGGCTCTGTAGGTTAAATTTTGAAACATCGAAAAAGTAACCTGACCACCTTCGCTTATTTAAATTTAATAAAATAATCAGTGCAAAATTAAATTAAATCAAAACACAAACAATGTGCGGGAAGCCGCAAACACAATTGACCTATTACAACCTTAACTCACTCTTGAAAGAGGTTTCATTGAGGTTACACCTGAGAGCCCCAAAAAGATGTTTCAGCCCTCTCTATGCGTTTAGATAGGCTATGCCCCATCTAGTATATATCTTTATGGTTAGAGGCACAATGAACAGTGTTGCCCTCTCTTATGTTGGATCGCTAACATTACTTCAATTGTTTATCATTAAAATCACTTTTAATTAAAGACTTAGACTAGATTATTTATTACAAAATAATCTAATTAAAGATAAAAAATCGGGTACGGGGTACCTCTGAACTTTTCCTTTTTACATTGAATTCGCTACGCTCATCCTCCCTGCTTAATTTCGCTCGTCCTCAGAAATACAGTTCGCCAAATTTATACTGCAACTCGCCTTTGGACTCGCTTCGCTCGTCCTCAGATAGTAAATGCGTAAGTATCATTCTCAGTGGTCAACCATACAGCACTGACCACGCTCAATGGTCCTTACTTTTTATGATCCAACAAAAATCATGGATATACTTGTCGCATTATTTTTCCGAGTTTTATGATTTTTTGAAATTTTCGAAAAATTTTAGGTTAATGACGTCATACAAAAATATTTTCCGAATAGCACAACTACAGCAGTAGACTGATTTTTGTACAAATTTTCATTTCTCTAGCATTAAAACACTGAGCGCTACGATGATAACAGAAACACACAGACACACACATCCAGACAGACAACTTTTTGAAAACCCTTCAGGAGGCCTTAAAAACGCCTGAAACAGATAATTCCGGTTTCATCCAGGTTTCGTATTTTTCGCAAATAGAATACTTTTCCTGTACCTACGGTATAAATGAGGAAAAGTAAAATACATGCCATGTTTTAAGCAAAGCAATTAGAACAACAAAGCAATGTTACAAGGCTGATAATGTAATAACCTCCTGGTACCCTGAATAGGTAAGTTTTCGGGATTCCACAACAGACTTTTTCTTAATACCCGATTACATTTCCTTATTTATATACTCGGTATATAGGAAGATTATTCTGGTTGCACTAGAAATCCGAAACGGGAATTCTCTAAAATTATTTGTTTTAAGTGTTTTAAAGACCTTCTGAGTAGTTTTTGCCATGTATTCTATTAACATGTGTAAGTCTATTATTATAATAACTCCCAGTGTGTCAATGCTAAAGAGTCCAAGCATGACACAAAAGAGATGTACAAAGGAGATGTTGAAAGAGCAAGAGGAGCAAATCTCCTGAAATCTCTTTTTTCCATAAAAAATTAAATATACTTCTTATTCAGTGCTTTGTTCCTATGTAACAACAATATTTTGTATGGAAATAAAGATTTTATTTATTTATTTAAAATCAATCATGAGGCCTATTTGCTACGCTCATCCTCCCTACTTCCAACTCGCTTTGCTCGTCCTCAGAATATACTGGTCTTTAAATCCATACTGTAAAACGTTAATCCGTTATGTTGAAACATAGTTTTGGTATCCCGTACCCGATTTTGTTAATATAAACTGACATTTATTATTTAAAACAATACTTAATAAAAAACTCCTTTCAAAATTGATTAAATAATAGACAAATTTATTAATTAATTTACATGTATAAATTCTTGCTTTATAGTGCAGTCAAAAAATAAATGGATTAACTTTTTTTAATAACCACTGTATAGTTATAGATTTGTTTGGTAAATTAGGAGGTGGGGAGGAGTAACCAGGCTTATGGTCAGTAAGGGTTCTCATCGTCCGGAAATTCGTACTGCTGAAATTCGTGAAGCGGAATAAAATAATTCTACTGCTGATAATATTTATTTGACTTCGTCTTTATAAATGCATTATATAGGAGTATATGTGTATGTGTACTATGTTTTAGCTGGATGTGAATTTGTTTTTATTTTTTGTAAATTTTTGATATGTTTGCGTAGTAATTATTGTTGGTTAATGAACTACAACTAAAAGCATTTTATTATATACAGGCATAAATGGCAATTATCTAGACATAAACAAATACATAAACGTAAAATGTGTTTTTGGACTCCATGTATTGGGGAGGACTTGGGCTATGACCTCTTTTCCGTTTGGGGAGGAATTAGGTGTTTTTCCGGGAGATTAGCACTGAGGATCTATCAAAATATCCTCGAGATGGATTTAGAATAGCCCCGAACTGTCGGTTATTAAATTTATTGTAAAAGAATTAAACTCTTAGTTATAAGATTTAATTGATTCCTTAGTCTATATGAAAATTCCAATCGTAATAAGGGATTCAATACTGTAGCGGTTGTGGTCTGCCACCCAAAGACTTCTCATAGAAATCTACAATTTCTGTGAAAGGTAAACAATGATCTTTACATGAGTTGTTTTTTAAAAGGATCGCTAAGGCGATGGTTCAGAGCCTGAGTCTGTACTATGTCAGATACTCCTAAAAGATCCCTCATCTTTAATGTCAGTGTACTTAGGAATATTTAGGACCCTTAATATGAACTTATAAACAATAATATTATACATAATATGTTTCTGCTAAAATGGTTTATGAAATTAGTTTGGGAAAGAGATGTCTCTTTAAATTAAGACAATCTTACTGTGTTCTTTCTAGTTAAAGCTAAAGAAACCTTTAAACTATTTTATGAGTATATCATTTGATATACTCATAACTGACTTTCGCGAAACATGAATACTTGACAATCTCAAACCTTATTTGATGTTTCATATTGTCAAACTAACTAATAAATAGCCAATAAATAGAATGATGAGAACTGCAAATCGCTTAAGCCTAATTATTGGCCTCGATTCATTTAATTCTAAATTTCCTACCTTTGTCAATTTCATTAGATCACTTGATCTTGTTAATTTACAATGACTCAAATTATGTCACTAATTAATTATCTGTGCTTTAATATTTCTTATTTTCCTTATGTTTTATAAATATGATTTTCTTTCTTAACATTATGTAAATATTTTTAATTTAGTTTTTACTCTTTTTTGTATTAATCTAACGTTATTGTATTTCAATTTTTATTTTATTTTAATTTATCTGATTAATATACTACCAACATTTTATTTATTTTCTATCTATATGTCATTGTTAAATTATCTCAACTTTTAATTTTAACTATGATGGCAATCAATAATAATTTTTATACTTTTGTTTGTATTTTTTTTAAGTTTAATTATAACTATCTTATTTTTAATTATTATATTATTTTAAATTTAAAGTATTTCTATAACTTAATAATACTAATCTATAATCCTATTCATGTTAAATTATTTTTTTTATTATTAAGCAATTTATTATTGTTTTAGATTATATTAAAAATTTATTTCTTTTTTTAGTCTATTCATATTTTAAATTATAATTTCAAATTTTTTTGTACTTACATTTTTATAATGTATAAAATATTTGTTTGTGTGTGCAACTTGAGTTAATTTTATTTTTTTCTTAATTGTTATTTTTGTATGAAGGGTAATTTGGCCCGTTGTTGTAGGAAAAAAATAATATATATATATATATATATATATATATATATATATATATATATATATATATATATATATATCCTAGGGTGTCTCTCACACAAATGTATGAGAGGCACCCAAGGAAATGTAGCTAGCAAATTTTTTGCTACATCCAGGAACTGCTCCATCATTTGACATTGTTTATAGCTTGATACAATGTTATGTCTAGCTTCGTTTCGTTACGTTTAACTCATCAGGGTGCCAAGCCATCCATAATGACGAATGATGAAACAGTTTTGAAAAATTGCTTGCTATGTCTCTCTCACAAAATTATCATATAATTAATTATTACATTATGACTAAAGCCGTTGTTAACCTGTAGCTTTAAACAAATATATTTACACTGAGGTTTTCACGAAGTTGTCAGTATGTTTGTGTGTGTCTGTTATCATCGTAGTTCCCTACTGGCAACTACAATGATAACAGATAATACTTATTGATGCTAGATATTGTTGAAACTTGGTACAAAACCAATCTTACACCTATTTGTGCGACCGGGTAAATAAAGTTTTATGATGTCATTAACTGATAATAATGACTCAAAAATATCGTAAATTTACTAAACGCAGCAAAATGTTTCGCTCGATTTTATTATTTCAATTTATTGAATGACTTGTATACGTTTTACGAGCTGAAATTTGGTACAAGAGTATTCCTTTACGCGTTTCAGTATAAATTTGGTGTTTTTTAAATTCTGAGAAAGAGCGAAGCGATTCCGAAGTAGTGAGGATAAGCGTAACAAATTTGATGTAGCGAGACAGAGTTTTGAGGTACCCTGTAACCAATTTTTATTTGCGAGTTCTGACATTATTTGGTCTCTTATAGTAATTCTAATCTTGTAACTTGATAAAATTTCAAATTTCGCTCAGGAATCAAAACAAGAGGGTACACAACCCCCACTCCTCTCTGGCTTTTTTTCCTGCTATTGCTATCTCGATTAATACTACTATTATTATTTCTTATGCACGTTAATCAACGTATACTACTTGTAGTGAATTTTCCAAAAAAAATAAGCTTATGTTCTTCTAATTGAGTGAAGGAGATAATTATTCACTCGACCAGACAACAGATGTCGAAATAAGTTATCTTATCAGTTCTGTAATATTTGCCTCTTACAAATAATTTGTAAAACTTGTCATGATTGAACATTGCAATATTGGTAACATCTATTAAAAAATGAAGTTTAGAGAAATAATATAATTAAGAAGTACGACCCAATGGGGAAACATATTTATTAATTTATTAGTTGCATGAGTTAAAAACAGTATGGTATTTGATCAGGTACGCGATTTTATTTTTATGAGGAGCCAGTTTTAAGTACTGCTAATAAAAAGTGAAGGGTTGCATAGGAAGGTTCTCAGGAGCTTGGAATATAAAAGGAATCCTCTTCCGCGCACTGTATGTGCTCAAGTATTTGATGGATGGTACGACACTTAATATAAGATTAATACAGTATATAAATAGTTCGTACCTGAGGACGATGCTCTTTCGAAATATCTATGACGTTCTCTGTCTGGACTAGGTGCTTTATCCGATCCTATACCTGATGAGCAAGGACTCTGTCTTCCAGCTAGTCGACCTACCACAGATGCGTTTAAACATCTTCTATTTTCGATATCCGTCAAATCGCCCTTTCTTCTATGAACTGTATCGTAATCTCTTGGAGGTAAAAGGATAGGTCCTGTTCCCAACTTTTCTTTTAATTCCGCTGCAAGAGAATCATAGAGCGAAGCGATTTTTTCTTGACTCGAAACACCACTAGACAGTGAACCTCCACTAGATTCCGAGTCTCTCGCTCTGCTGTTTTTTGATTTGAGTCTTCCTTCTATCTCGGCTAACTTTTTTTGATTGTCAGGTCTGTCTACGAGTGTTTGGAGTTGAGAGGCAAGCACTGCTGCGGTCTCGACAGAATCGCAACGATAAACGTGAACGTGAAGTGGACATTTGGTTACCGGATTATAAAGAAGTAATATGCAAGCAACTAAGTCTTCCTCTCTGTATATACACGTGATAGCCTGGTGAGGAATGAAATGCTTAATAACCTCAGGTTCGGGTCCTTTCTTGCCCGGATTCTCTTGAGCAATATTTCGAATGATTTTCAGACCTTTGTAACTGGCCTGAAGAGTCACTTTGTAGGGTTCAACTTTCTTTTCCCTTTCAACCAGCTCAGCGATCACGGGTACCATGTATTCCGCTCCTCTGAATCCTTTCGCTTCCTGTGCACCGAGAAACCACACATAATAACTCGATTTTTTAATATCTTTTCTCATATTAAACATGTACGGTAAATATCACTCCGATATCACGGCCGAACTCGAATATCACGATTATCGGGTGGGACGGGGGAGGAGGGGGAGGGGACCGAAGCAATAAGGTTGACTTTACATGAGAATGTAGTCGCTAGAAGTGAGAGGCAGGATAAAAAGAGAAAAGGTCGAATATCGGGACAAAAATGCGAGTGGCGATATCGACGAGTCTAGAGGTACTGAATACTAACCCATGTTTGTAGATACAGGTAAAGGTAGAGGGAGAGAACTGCCACCTCTTCTTAGAGGTCACCTGCCAGGATAAAAAATACTATCCAGTACTACTCTCCCATTAGAAGGGGTACAGTCACTGGCGTAACCGTACCCAGTCCGGTACAGTCTCCATAACTACATACATGTACTTAAATATTACTCTACTTTCTTATCGCCTTGTGTCTGACTAAGCCCTTTTCTATTAAACATGGTTTTACCATTTAGAAATTTACCTGGTTCCTAAAACGTATCACCCATTGAAAATGGGTTCCTTTAAATCCCTTACCTTAAAGTAACACTTAAACGACCTTTAACCTATTGTTCGAAGGTCCTTATTGTCAGGAACTCTCTGAATCATAACAACAGTCCATTGTATCCGGCCCTTTATTGGTTTTACTAGTGAATCCGTTTATAAATTTGTTGCACAAGCAGATTTGTAGTTTCATTTCGAGGGACAAATATTTGCAAAATATATGTTTTCGATTACAGAGTCATGTTCCTGTATTATGGGGCTAAGACTTAAAGTTGGTGTAGAATTCTGGCGTCCTTAATTTTAGGGAATCTTGTTCAAAGAGAGTTAAGGGTCCAGGCCCGTCATATGTAAGTTCCAGTTGTGTTCCAGTGTCACAGAATTTTTATTTCCATATAGAACACTTCAGTCACAAATTTAGACAAACCAGGCATAAAAAATTAAGATAATTTTCAAGCCAAGCAAATTTCATATTAAATCGTTTTTGTTTTAGGAAAGAATTTCCATAAAAATTACTATCCTTCGTACCAGGAGTCCAGGAGGTTGGACTAGGATGAAGTAGTGCAGGTATTGTGATTGGTGGCTCTTACTAATACTTACTACTTATCTATAAAATTTTAAATAATTAATATCTTATAGCATAAAATATGTGGTCAGTTATAAGCCTGATAAGGATAACCGTTGACAATAATTGACAAGCCTCTTTTGCTTCTAAAAGCACTTAAAATGATTATCTTTCTACTGTAATACCTGCTGTACGCAAAAACTCAGCGGTCATCCATCAGCATACTGAGTACGCTCGATCCTTCTTCTAGTTTTGTCATAATGGTACTGATTTATACTATTTAATTAGACTATGCCCTAATTTTAGGTTTTAAATTGTCACTTGATCAGATTGGGTATGCCTTTATTGGAGATCCAGAATTTATTCCTATATTGTTATTTTTAGTTTTTTGCATTTGTATGCAGTGTGGTGAATGTTATTGTTTGTAGGGTGGGTCGCAGGGATTGTTTCGTGGAATGAAATACTTTAGGTTCTGTTATCAAAGATTTATTGCTTATGATAAAAAACCCTTTTTATAGGTCTTGCCCTTGATGTAGTAGATGCTTATTAGTGCTTTCCTTGTTTTAACCACAGGCGGAATATAAAGCCAACCCGTTTTTTCAGAAAATAGAAGGGCATGGAACAACGTTGTCCAATATACAGTTTAAAAGTATTTGAGTCTATAAAGTTTGTGCATTTAACTCTTAAGACCTAAAACGCTTAATGCTTACATACTTTAATCCAAGTAATTTTTATTTTCTTTAGATTTATAACTTAATACTCCCAAACAAGGTAAGAATTACATTATATACTACAAACCACTACACAATAATAAAGAACTAAAATTTGGCTTGACGTATTTATATTATCTGGTGATAAGAAGGATGCTGTAGTTTCATCTGAATCCCAGGGAGTAGGGGTAAGGGTTGGCGACATTTTTATGAATTTGAAGTTTATATGCTTCTATTCTTTTATAAAGGTTCCTTGGGTTATAAGCCAGGGCTAAAATACGGAACGCGTTTATCACCTAGAAAGATGATGTTAAGAGGTTAAGCTGTTTAAACAGCTCAAGCCCTTTTAACGATATTAGATGGTAAGTTCAGTTTTATTTCTAACTTTCAGATTCTCTACTGCAAGCACCCATGTCCTTTCTATTACTGCATTTCAAGAATAGTTATCTATTCCTTATGTAACCATTTATTGTTTTATTTTAATTTTATACAACTTCAAAAGATTTTTAATTTAATTAATTTAATTTAATTTTCCTATATAATGGATCTTTATTTTTTTTAAATAATACTGGATCATAAAGTTTGTTAACTTATAATGGTTTTACTTCATAATGTTTACATGTTGACCTTGTAACGATATACAGCCTTATTTTTTTCTAGATTTTTTTTATTTTATTCCCCAAACTACGGCTACAATTTTCATCAGAACCGCACCAAATTTGGTGTTCGTACTATTTTGCATATAGGGCGCGTTAGTATTTACACTAACCTTTGACACAATGAAGATCTGGGGTTTTCACCCCAGGCTACGCTCTCAGTTTATATATAAGATTTCGTCAAATAATACATCGCCAACTTTAGATTATACTTTTGGCGTAATGGTTACCATAACCACCTGAGGTAGATCCCGCAGGGGTTATCCTTGATAACCCGCAAGTCTCTAAATGGACATTATCATCATCAACACTCTATTTACCTATAGACTAAATCTCATGAAGGATAAAATTTTTAAAGAGTAACAAAAATGGGCGTTTAAATTTAGCAGTAGAAAATTTTATGTCTGTCTGCTAAGTCAAATAGGAACGAAGCGATTAAGGGAATACAAAATAACATAGCGTCAGTACACCCTTAGAACATAAAATATCCAATACCTCGTTAAACTCTTAGATCATTTTTAAGCTTTCTCCTTGGAGACCCATCGGGGTGAATCCTTAAATATCAAATTCAAGATTTTTTTAAATCAATTTTTTAAAATTTGTTCTAGATTAAATTTTAAAATTTATTGGGGCTTATCATTTGTTCAATTCTATAATAAAGAAATGTATTGGAATATTTTTATCGAATTTCGAAGGGAAAGGAAAAACGAGCTAATATTTGCATATTTGGAGCATAATTAGTCAAATAAATTGTTTTGACCATTCCGCAGTTCTTTGTACTCTCAAATTAGGAAGAATTTAAACAAGAGCAGTGAAGGAGGTTGGTAGTGGGAAGTAGTAGGAAGTTTGAGGCGTTAGCGTGTTTAAACTTAACGCGTTCCAGTCGGAGTCGATAATGCAGGCGAAACTGTGACATGCATATTGTTCAGAATTATATTAAAATTAGGAATAAAAAAAACCAATAAGATATTGTTTGTAATTTTTTATTTTATCTTTTACATGTATTGGTAGCGTTTTTAAACTTAATTTTCTTTAAACAAAAATATTTATTTATTTAAAACTAATTTAATAGGTACATTTTACCTGTACTAGGCGAAATAAGAGAAATAAAATACAAAATAATTTAAACTCGGTTAAGTTTAGTCAATATTGAGTTGAAGCCCTTCGCTTTATTCTCAGCCGCATTTTGGCAAGGTTACCGGGTAACTAAGTAATTCCACTGCAGATATTGACATAATTACATAATATATATATATTAATATATATATATATATATATATATATATATATATATATATATATGTATGTATGATATATATCAGGGCTGAGGAGTTTGAGTCAGCAATTTTTTAAGGATTGGAGGCCTTTTTTCACCGACTATCCTTTCCGAAAAAAGGATAGTCCTTAAAAAATTATGCTTTGTTTAGAACACTGTTTAAACACTCACTGTTCTTTTGAAATACTTATACTTTATATTTATTTATAAATATTTAAAAAATATTTTGAATAGTTATTTTATATTTAATATTAATACTAAATATAAAATATGCATATTAAATATATATAAAATATTATAAATATTTATATTTTATATAATTACTTTTTGGATGCATTATAACAGATTATATGTTATGATTTATGACTAATGTATGTATTTATATTTATACATTGAAAAAAATTAAAATGAACTGTAGTTAAGTAGCTGAAGACATTTAGTTAGCATTGGAGAGCAGGCAACTCTTAGTCAATTAAGCAAACCTAATTTGTTGTTGTCTATGTCTGAAGTCAATTGTAATGAAAACATAGAATACAAGAAAATAATAAGGTAATTCTGATTAATAAATGGAGTCGGCAAGGGGTCGGACAAAAAGATAATATCAGACCTCCGCATTTGAAATCGGCTAAAAAATTGCTCGATTCCGCCACCCAGATGTATACGACATTTGCGCATACCCAAATAACCACTCAACTCTTTGTATTTCTAAATTAGTTGGCTGTGGAAACTGTGCGTAGCCAGTTTACTCTGCGCATATTGAGGTGGGGGTAAAATTGACTTAAATTAATTTTTTTTCTGTCCTGAGGAAAACATAAAAGGGAGTAATTTTAATTCTTCACAATTTAAGCCCAATTTCAATTTATTAGCTACTTAAATGTAGCCGTAATTCCAGAAGTGGGTAAAAATCGTATTTCTTTTATAGTAGCTTTATTTATGCACCCACTAATTTGAAAAAAATTGTGCAGAATAAAAATTATAAAAAAGTGTCGTCTTTAGGTTTTTTTAACACAGGGGATATATTTCAACTCATGTTAATTTTACCTTCACTCGTGGCAGGACAGCCCTAACTATGCACACTTGGGTAAGCGCGCTTTAGTAAGCAGCCACTCAAATCTGCGCGTACGTAAGTAGCCATTCCACTTGGTGCGTAAGTGGTCTGTCAATTTTGTTACACTTACTGTATGTTGTATTCAATTTTGTTACACTACTGTATGTTGTATTCAATTTGTTACACTTAGTGTATGTTGTATATATTCAATTTTGTTACACTTACTGTATGTTGTATTCAATTTTGTTACATTTACTGTATGTTGTATTCAATTTTGTTACACTTACTGTATGTTGTATGTTAGTTAGCGAACTAAAACAAATACCTCTCCATGTTAATAAAATTAGTGCCCTGATATCCTTACCGTCATTCCGCTGTTTAATTCGAAGGTTTTCCAATGATAGATAAATTTGGAAAAGAGCTTTAACTCTTTTTCTGAATTAATGAATAGTTCTGCATGGATTTTACAATGGACGATCATATCTTTTTTTAACTATACCGTTTTTCCACCTAGTCCTAGTAGCAAATTTGATATTTGTAAAAGACAAAATATATCCAAAAATACATAATTTTATTGTATTATTAGCTTCTTACAAGTTGAGATTAAAAACCAAAAAACTCAAGAGTACTGTTGCAACCAATCACTGACCTCGCAAAGGGCTGGGGTAACCGAGCACCAAAAACACAATGTGCTGCGGCGACAAAGTACCCATCTCGCAAAAAGCTTTAACATACAAGCACCGACCTCGCAAAGCTTAATTAGACACTATAAACGAACTGCTTTCGTTAATTATATCATATCTTGTCATAATGTGATGAAGTTGACGGCCTAAGGTATATTATATCTACGATTGCTACGAAATATTTGAAATTACAAATCACATCCTTTAACATGCACCATACGATATTGTAGAAAAATCCTTCTTACTTTCGGCGCTATTGCCGAAAATAATAGGAGTTACTTTATTTTCTTCTTCTTGTCTGTTCTTGAGTTCCTTTTAATGACTCCTAATCAGTGCATTTATTAGTTCTTATCAGTACCTGTTGCCAGTTTAAGTTCCTATTGTCTACCGAATTCTCTTACCTAATTAATATTTTAGTTGTTATCAAAGTATTTAACTATTTAAAAAAAATAGTGACAGTGACAGTTGTTACAAAGAAATTTTTCCGCCCGAATTAATAAGACGGGCCGAAAACGCATCAAATGATTTGATAGTGGCGAAATCTAAAAGGGGTATATAATTCAATTTGTTATTGTTATATGTCTTTTTTAAAACCTAACAATCGTAGATAAAGTACGGTGCACAACGTACTTGCAAATAAAACGTCTTTGCATTGCTCATGTGGCGTTGTAACACTTGCTTCGCTTGGGCTGCAAATTCACGCCCGTAAAGTACCGTTTTCCTCACTAGTTTGCGTAAATAACTATTACGGTTCCAGCAGTAATGGGTTCAATATGTTCTTCTCTATATTTGCTAAATTATTTTAAATTCTTCTGGGGATCGTCCAAAAACATTATTTGGGATAATTAGCGGATTAATGAAAAGCGAAGCAGAGGAAGCTGTGAAAAATTTCCTCGCGTTGTATTTTCCGTGCCAAGAAGTATCGGGCATGAAATGTTACCTCGTAAGTTGAATATGTAAGGTTCAACCATAAACTCACTGTTAACCATGTTAAATCTAAAAGGGGTTTTTAAAACAACAGAATGTACCCTGTGTTTAAGTGTTTAAATATACAAAATAAAAGCGAACGTGAATTTCAATGCACAATATAAAATTAGTTGGATTAATTTTTAATGATATTTCTTAGAGGGTGCAATGTCAGAGGATCCATCAATCAAACTGATAAATTTAGTTGGTTTCTAATTAAATATGAGTTGATGACATTAAAGTCTTAGAGGAGGAGAATGGTATAATAGAATAGTCGGGGCGATCAAGGGGGCTACGCTCTACAAACTCTCATTAAAACATAAAAGCCCATTTTGTTCAAGGTTCGAATCCCAGTCAGGACAGTATCCGTTACTTTTTACATTCGGCAGTGCATGGCGTCCTAAAAGGGTTTTACTACCGTGTGGTGGAAGTTAATAAGAAACTCCAATAAAGTAGACTACTCTCTAAGATTTAAAGAAGTAGGTACTAGTGGATTGAATTGATTATTGAAATTGGTTTTAACATAAGAACGCATCCTGGATAACTCAATAATACATTTTCTTTGCTCCCATGATGGTTTGTTTATTATAAATCGAAACCTTATTTTCATTAAAGTTTGTTGAGAAACTTATTATGATTATGCTTAATTTGCGTTCAGATTATATTGGACAGCTGCATGGAAAACAATATCAACTTCAAAACGATTAAAACACAGTGTAACAGACCAGTTTTGATCCTTCTGTTTGGCTCCAGATTACAAGTTGTGTGCCAGAACCTACTTAATTTAAGTGCTTCAATTAAAAAGTTTTTATATCTATTTAAACTTCGGACGACACATTTTGGACCTTGAATTCGCCAGTCATCTTAACTTCACTAATCTTCTAAAAAACATCCAACCAATAAATTCTTTTCTTCGTCGTAAAAATAAAATAATAGTAACTTTATTGTCCCTTTTTGAAACGAAAACGACACGAAATAAGTTGGTAAAATATACATAAATAAGATATCCTTATATGCTAAAATTATTATACACTTACTGATTATTGGGTAGCTAATAAAAATTCGACTGTGTTGTCAATCTAATTACTGATCCAAATAAATGAGTACTCGCATGATTACTCAAGGCGCTAAAATCTCTTTAATAAGGTGTTTTAGCCACCATAAATCTTTAAGTTGTGGTGAACAAGTGTCGCAGTGAGTGATCTATAAGTGAAGTAATCAATGATCAAGTACCGGCGTTAGTAGCTACTTTGTATTGTGAATCTTTAGTAGACATTACAACGTAGCTCACTAGCTACTTTGTAATGTCTACTACTTGCGATAGCAATGATCAAATGTCAGCGTCAGTACGCTGACACTTGATCATGCTGACACTTGATGATCCGATGCTATCGCATCGGATCATTAAAAAGAGCAGCCTCTTTAGTTGATGATTATTCATTTATTTTTACCACTTATCATCGTCGGCAGAAGAAGTACATTTATTCATACGTATGAAAAAGTTTACTTCTTCAGGGATCAAAATAAATTTTACAATAAGAGATATAAGCGACGAGGTAACCCTGAATTAAGTAACTCACCAATAAGTCACGTAGTCTTCATGTAAGACTATCGCGAATGAAATCAATTTTGGGCTAGGAACATTTTTAAAGAATTCCTGTAAAGGAATTTAACCACTGATATAAAGACCAACTATCAGACCAGTATGTTGGTCGAAATGCATTTTATTTTTCTCTGAGAGTTAGGGTAAGAATAGGAGTAAGGTAAAATTCCGTTAAGCATTTAATATTTTTCTAATTTTATATGTCAATGTAACAACTTTTAGACTTGAATAAAACAAAATTTTTCTTCGGCCCTTCTTATCGTACTTGTAGAGTTACGTGTTTGAATTTTAGTCAAATTGCTACGTTTAATGAAACTAGAATAAGTTTTTTGCTAACTTCATTTACAAATATCTAACCAGAAACGAATTTGTCAAACTAATCTCTCGTAATTTTTATTAGCTAACCATAATAACACTTAACATCATTTTTAATTTTATTCTTTTTTGAAAAATAATGACTTTATTCAATACCTCATAAATAACAGGCAGTTGTGGCACAGCTTGACTATACACAAATATACAGAAAAACAATAAAATGGCGTTATAAAAAGCTGGATTAAAATATAACTAGATAAATGTGAAATACTGGAAGAGAATCATGTCAGCTTCGTCATGAATCATAAAGCTTAAACTAAGCTTTTAACACCTGAAGTACAATGTTACTAATTTCATAAACACCTGAAATATTAACAATTTAAATTTTAAATTGTAAATTAAAAACCTACAAACATGTTTGTAGGTAAAACCTAAAAACATGTTTAATGGATGGAAACCTACAAACATAGGATGGATCTTCTCTTAAGATTATAGAAATTGTTAATATTTCAGGTGTTCATGAAATTGAGATCAAGTATGGGCTTATAGAAATATTCTGTATTGAAAATGCAAATAGGAAACTGGGGTCGTGAGGAAACTTTGATTAGCTATAGTTTGTGCTTCTTGCTTGAGAAATAAGCACTTTTCATTCAAGAGATTTTCATATGTCTGAAGTGAGATAGTCACGATGGTTGGATTATGATAGAGTGCTTATATATATGGATTAATTAGACTTTTGATTATTCAATTTTGGTTTAATACATTTGGCTAATAGTGGGAATTTTTAACCACTATTAATAATTAGCACTCACTTTGATGATGACGAAGTTTACTGTTAAAATTATTTCACAAAATAAATCATTAAAACAGCTCGAGATAACTAGATTTAATGTGGGCTGCTAGACGCTTTGGACGCAATTAACCTGTTTAAACAACTGGATATATTAATATGTCAATCAGGCTCTCCTATACCACCTCTGCTTAGGATGGTAGGATCTACTGGATGCACATATGTCACTCCATTAAAAGCGTTGGACTGGGAGATTTTCCATTTGAACTTCAGAACTCAATTGGAAAGTTGCTTTTTACAGGACATGGTGATGCTTTGATTCAGACGAATCTGACCCATGACATTTAGCCTATGGGAGTGCAACAATTAGAAGTATTAGAGCCTCTAAGACCAGGAAATGGTTTAAGATAGACTATAAGAGAAGCGTTTTTAATTTACCATCGCTTTGCTTTTATATTAAAATCTAATTATATTATTTAAAAAATAAAATCCTATTACGGCTACATTTATCAAATCTTAAAGCCGCTTGTAAAACAAAATTCTTTACACAAGTTGATAATTTATTTTATATATCTAACCTAACTATGGTACAAGATAAACGAAATGAAGGTTTTACTTGAAACAAATCTAAGTGAATAATACCTATAAAAATAAATATGTTGTATCGGTAGCGTCTGCAATTCTTGACCAAGATGGTTGGAAATTGAAGCTTTTAAATTTTAATCTAAACTCTAAGTGCGTTTTTTGAAGTATCAGAGGTAAAGTGCTCATAACCTTAAGAGACTGTTCTTGATATCGTACTATCTGTCCTTTGACCTCATGGAATAATACTAGTATTAGGATATAGTATTATTCTTACTGATTGACAAAGTTGACATCTTGGCTAAGCGCTAGAACAAAGAGACTTGGATTTTCCATTCGTCCCTTGCTACGCAATGGATGTCTTATTCCAACATGGTGATATTCATGATGACAATAATCAGGTAAGGGATGAAAACCTAAGACAATAAAATTGTGGAACATGCTTTTCAAAAGAAACCCATATCTTTTTTTATTAATTATGGATGAGTGAGCCTTTTATAAAAGGGATTTAATTTTATTCTTTTATTTTGTCATTAGGTTGTTTCTTTGCTAATATCGTCATTAGCAATACCAAATATTCGTTAAAACTACTTTTGTTGATACAAAACAACTTTTTTTACATTTTCACGACCGTCGGCAAAAGAAAACAATATTAACATAAAATAAATTTATATTACACGTAAGCAAGCAATTTTTAAAATTTAAATATCTTATGTCTAATATTTGTTAATTAGTTTATAACTGAGGAATAAAGTAATTAATTTATTTTATTTTAAAAAACCAACATGTAGCAGATGGAACCAAAATATTGCTTGCATTTTGAAAAAAAATCTACCTTATAAGCCTTAATGTCTAATATTAATTCACTACAACATTGCCATTGGCTCGATTCAGAGGCATTGCATCTCACGCAGGCAAAAAGAGTATGCTTCTTACAGAGGTAAATGGATAGTTTGTTCTTTTACACAGTTAAAGGATACTGTGGTGGACTTATTATAAAGATTACGATTTTAATGTAAGTAATTGGCCACTGTATGGTCAACATTTTAAACAAATTATGTTTTTTACGCCGGCAATTGGCCTCTGCGGTCGACATTTAAATTTTTTTTTTTTTTATTGCAGGCCAGTGTGGTTAACTTATTAAAAACATTATAGTTATAGTAATAGTACTACAAAAAGGACTTTCAAGGGTTTTTAATGAAAGATGCATAGTCATTTTCATCTGCTGATAGTAATACGGATTTGTCGACTAGAGGCCAAAAATACTTTCATTCCATCAAAATTCCTATTTAACATACCTTTAAAAATTAGAAATACCATAGATATTATTTGACAGAATATAACAAAGAGACGAAAAACATTAAATTATTAAATAAATCATGCTAGATATTAATTACAATTTTTCGATAAAAGTACAATATCTGATGTTAATCAAATTTTAAAAGAGAAAATAGTTTGTATTAATGGCATTATAAGTAGATGCTGAGCTTCATTTATGTGAATAACTTTGGACATTTTTTTAAGCAACTTTCAAAGTACAAAATATTAAATTGTGCATTAAGATCTCTGATAGCTGATTTGCATTTGCCACAAACATTTGCCAGATTAGCTCAAGAACCACAATTACATACCTAGACCCTAGGCCCTAAAGTTACTTTTCGCACCTGCAGAAATCACCATTTAGTGTCATTGTACCGAGTCCCCTTGGCAAAATTAGCTTATATACATTTTTTTATAAATACCAAAGCAATAATATCGATTTGTCTGTTAATTTATAAAATTTGTTGTACTTTACCAGTAGAGTTTATTATCTTAGTTCAGATTGAAAGGCTCTAAAATTTGTTTAGTTCTTAAAAGCCATACTTTTCTTTAGTAATTTTAAAATCTATTACATCCTCTACTTCAGTATTAAATTTTTTTAGTAAGTACTTGACTGAATGACAAAATAAACTCCTCCATAACATAAAAAATGTCAAAATGTATAATACTTTGTCGATCCAGTGTATTTAAAGGCAGTTTTATAAAGAATAATTTATATGATAGCAATTTAAAAAGGTTGAATTCGTCGGTTCTCTTTTGACGATGATTCCCTTATAGTTTTTTGTACCAGAAGAGATAGTGTTCCCCGTCTTTAACTATTAAATCGTCCACACCTGAAACAAATAAAAATAAACATATATATATACACACACACTCAAATATATATATATATATATATATATATAATATAAATATATATATATATATTATATATATATTATATATATATATATATATATATATATATTCAATGATAAGTGCGATACATTTTGGTTCTTTTCGTCATTTTATTTAAATAAATACAATGAGTAACGTAGCATGAGACGCCATTAAGGTGTTAAGTGGTAGGGCACGAGGGAGGTATCGATGATTCTGCTTAGTCTTCTGCTGATTCCGAATATGTAATATATATATATATATATATATATATATATATATATATATATATATATATATAATATATATTCCAGTCGGCTAACTTCATAAATATATGATAAAAAGCTCTATGGTGACAGAGATTTTTCGGATTTGAATTTCTACTAGGTATTCAACCCGGAAATGAATCTCATAAAAACACAGTATCATAAAAATTAACTATAATATGGTTATATCATATACCATAAAATTGCCTAAGGTTTAATATTTAATTAGCAGTTAGTACCCAAGTGCCTATCTTGGATTACCTGCCAGCAATAATCAAAGATTCTGAATTATTTGGTAGTTAGCTCAGAGGAAATCGACTCGGGGAAGTGTCTACTATGCAGGTCTAGACCTGCATAGTAGACACTTCCCCGTAACTTTTGTATAAACCCCGAACTTTTGTATAAAGATCTAGATCTTTATACAAGACACTTTTCAGAGATTATTCTATTTTGAGATATGTCTCGAAACGTAACCTAAAATTTTTGGTTAGCTCATATACCTTGTCGTTTATACATTTTTTGATGTAGATCAGGATAAATGCTATCACGGAAAGAAAAGAATTTTCTTTTGCCTGATAGCCTGAAGATGATTACATTGTTAGTAAAAATGTATAGCTAAATAATTAGTTTTTCCGTTTTAATTATAGAACTTATAGCTGTTTTGTTTAAATTTTCTATTATTAAATTTCCTATGTGGGAGTTCTATCAAATAAATTGTGCTCCAAGAGATAAATTACTAAACAAGTTTCAGCAAATGACTAAGTAATAGCTAAACTTGACACTTTATAATGAATATTTATTCCCAATAAGATTTATGAGACCTTCTTAAGGTTGTTTTTGCCTTATAGCTTCTCTATCTCCATTCTCGCTAGTGTTTGGTTAGTACCAATTATCATTAAACTCTTAGGTATCATAAGGACATGAAATCAGATGAAATAATGTTGATGATCTACTTTTTAATCGTTTCCTTTCAAGAAGGTTTTTAAGAAAGTACTCAGATGGTTACCTCCCAGTTGTTGGACCAAGGATAAAAAAGAACAACAACCTTAATAGAATCCGATTGGAGGAATGTGCTTTATTCCTCCAATTCTAATCGGTCGAGCCAATATGATGGTCTGACTTACCAGTTGGAGCAACGAACTGATTTCCAGGTGGATTATTTGGATCTGGAAGATTCGGCAAACGATATAACAGCCAGTAGTGATAACTCATTGGTTGCTCTTTGAATCCTGCTAATGTATGAACATAGTGTCCGTTTGGCCATTCTGTGGCTGCGAACCTAACAACATAACAAATATATCAACCTGATGTCCGTTTTATCATTCTGTGTAACAAAACAATAAAATAATGTATGGACATAGTGTTCGTTTCGGCTGTGGACTTGGAGAGTTCGATGCTTTCCAGTGATCAACTGGGCCAACGGTACAAATAAATCCCGTAAGGGAGTCTGAGTCATTACCTGAACCCTGAACGTTACAAAGATACTAGAAATATTACAGCAAATATGTGGTACATTATATAATCAATTAAATTGCGTTGACAGGATTATTAATTCACATTAAGAGTGACAATCTAAGACCTATGACTAATAACCTGATTGTGTCCTAGCCTAAGACACATGTAGCCTGGCTATGGTGGATCAACCTGATTGTGTCCTAGCCTAAGACACATGTAGCCTGGCTATGGCAGATCAATTAGTAATGATAGTATTCAGCCGAAGTCACCGAATTTATCACTGATAGTTTATTATGTACACAAAAAATTTTAAAACACAATATTTCCACTAATATTTCGTTTCAATTATTTAAAATAGCATAAATATAATTATAATATTGTTAAAATATTATAATTAAAAAGTTGAAATACATCGATTACACATAAATTATTGTTATCACATGTGATAAGAGTGATTTCCTGCCAGAACTTGAGTTGACTAGAGTGCCTATATAACAGTGTTATATAGGCACTCTAGAGTTGACTAAAAAAAATCTGTGAAGCGGTTTTGCAATAGAATAAAGCAGCTAGGAGTCTGAAAATAAAAGGTACTTTAAGCAACTAATGATAACCAATAAGGATTATATTTGAAAAGTTTTCAAATTAATCCGCTGTGGTGCGATACGATCTCGCAATGAACAACACGCCCCTATAACAACAGTAAATTTTAAAATTAATTAAAAATAATTGGAGCACTCTTAAAAAAAATTGCAAGTGCTATTATTACTTAAATATAGTATACTTTTAAATAAAAATATATTTGGCAGACATGCATCTTCCTCATTGTCTTATCAGAAAGGTCTTGTCACAAAGAGTTGTCACTCTCTGCCCTCTTTTGAGTAAATGAGGGAAAAAAGAAAATAAGGTAAAGAATTTTTCGTTACCTTATTTCTTCACAGAATTCTCCGAAAAAAATAAGCCTACAGTCTATCGTTTAGTTTAAAAATCCCCAAGGTCATAAGAATTTTGGGGATTGACCAATCAGAGAAACCGCTGCCAACCTCTCACTTAAAAAGAGAAAAAAAATCCCTACCACACCGCTGTAGGGAAAAAAACCTTCTTCCCGGCAATCGTTCACTTTGTTTGTGGTTCTTCTTTTGATTACATCGTTTTGAAAACTACTTTCAAATTAATCTTAAAAATGAATTTTTAAAATAAAACTACACAAAAGAAATGTAAAAAAACATCGCCGAGAAAATGCGGGTAAAATAACCTGATTTGTTTACATAGTTTTTTTCCCGCTCCTTTCTTGCAGGGATTTTTTTTTCGTAAGATTCAGTGGTGTCTAAACTGACCTGTCAAGATTTTTAAACTAAACGATAGACTGTAAGTAGCCAACAGGAAGACGATTAGTAAAGGGGAGAGTGGTATGCCTGAACCCAGGCATACCATAGTAAGGGGACTAAAGCCCCCCTAAGATTTTTACTTATGACTACTGCTGTTCAAACCAGATAGTAATTTAATACCACTGGGAAACTTCTTCCTGCCGTAATTTCAATAATGCATTTTGCAGTTACAATGTTCAATAAAGTCGATAACATCGGGTTCAGAGTACCTCGAGTCTATTCTTTCTCCTCACGAAATATCTCGCGTAAATTTTTCGGAAAGCACATAGACCTAAAGATCGGAATTTGTACTAAATTTCAAATTTCTAGCATAATACAAAGGGAGCTACGACGATAGCAGACACATACATACAAACTCATTTACATAGACAACTTGGTAAAAACCACTTTTATGAGATTTTAAAAACACGTGAAACGGATAAATCTGGTGAAATGCCGGTTTTGGATTTTGGCTGCTAACACACTACTATTCCTAAATAACTACGGTATAAATGATGACAAGTAAACATTATGTAATGTAAAAAATATACTAGAAAAAGTTTAAATTGTCAATCTAATTTGTTATTAAATGAAACTACGTGTTTTTTACTCTCGGCTGAGTGCCTAAAACCGAATAAACTCGTTTATGAGTAGAAACTGTGTAAAATGACTATTTTAATCATAGAACGACTAAAAATTAATTTCTTGTTTTAAATGATACAAGAGTAATGTTGGGTGTCGACACCGCTTTCGATTCAGAACTTTCTCTGGCTGACGAGATTCGCTAGCTAGGACCTGCCTCGCCCCCATCTGCGACCTGCGAAGACCTACCTCGTCCCCCTAGCATAACTCGTATGTATTTCACAACACACCCACCCCCTTTCATTAATGAATCTTTGATTTTGATTTCGTATACAAATATTTGAAAGTCGAAAAAACTAGTTATTTTTTTAATAATAAAAGTCAATACATGAAGGTAACTTGAACTTTACGTTTATTATGTATTATGTGCGGGTTCATTGCACAAATCTAAAGGAATTAAAATATTAAGGAAGATTTATATTATCCTAATATTGTAATATAATGTAAATTATAATTATGAGGGATGATGTAGCAATAGAGCGAGTGCTAATGAACATATTGACTAGATACTAAACAAAACAATAAACTATTTTTCTCCTAAATTGGTACTAGATTTGTACTATTATTACACTATTATACACTAAATTGGTACTATTATACACTATTATATATTAGATCGGTACTATTATTTCACTATTATACACAATTATATTCTAGATTGGTGCTATAATTACACTATTATATACTAGATTGGTACTAGAACTAGATTAGTCTTTTTCTCACCCAAGTGGGATAAAGCTCTAAAAACCTTTTTTTTATTGACTCAATATTTATTGACTCAATTTTAAAAAAAAATTCTATAGTGGAAAACCTAAAATATAGAGAAAACCTAAAATATGGTGGGGTCGATTCCCACCATATTTAAAACGATTGGAAAAGCCGTTTTCCATTTGTTTTGGGCCTGTGAGTTGAATCACTGTGGTCCGGAGGCGATACGAGCAACCAAAGCCAGGGTACCTGAGTTTTGGTAAAATTTGGTAACAATGCTATCTAGGAAAAGGGCTATCTCTATGCTACCTAGCAGTAGATAGGGCGCCGAAGCGTGCGCAAAGGTCACTAAATAAAGGTGCGCTAAGTGTAAATCACTTTATTTACAAAAGGTCCTAGCTACAGAGTTTGATATCTTGTAAAACATAGCAGCGAACTGTTGACTGTAAGTATAAACTAATTGATAAATAAAATACTTACGTGTATGTGGTATCGTGCTCTGCTGCTAACTGCATTACATTATAAAACGTTGCATTATGGGTAACTGTTAATGTTGTCGTTCTATTCTCTGTCACATTGCTTCCTACCCACAATGTATATGTTACTGTGGAATCTTCGTGCGTATTTGCACCTTCTGAACCCGAAACATCGTCAAATCCGTCAGTCTTATTCGAAGATTTGCTCTTATTCCATTTGCTATTTAAGTCGGTTTTAATTTTGGGCGATGTTACCAAGTGAGGAATTATAGCTCCTTCCGCTTCCTCTTCCTCTGTAAACATAAATATGAGTTCTTAACTAAAGTATCCGCGAACTTTTTAAAAAGTATGATTTAGAAGTAACAGGAAAAAACAACTCATTTTCTAACAAAAAGACATATTAGCGGCTGGAGTTATCAAATAAGTCTAATGACACCAGCTTGGGTTGTTTTTCCCAATTCATACTAGGGATTATCGCAATAAAAATATATGTGACACCGTTTTTTAATGAAATCTACGTTCTAGCACACGTAAATCAAGTCCCATGACGATGACCAGACGGATTAGAATTTGAGAGAAATTCACCATTGAATTTAAAACTTACCTTTCTCTTCTCTTTCATCGCAGTCGATATCTTTGACAGAACCCATTCCTTTGTCGTATAACGCCATTATAACATTTGCTGTTGTTGGAATATCATTGAATGATCCCTCACTGTTTTGGTGACTTTTTATCCAACTTATAGCTTCTGTTTTATTCCATGATGCTGTGTCTTCACCTAACGCCTGAAATCATAAAATTTAAAATTATATTGTGACGTTAAAGAACTTTATTATGCTACATATATAGTTGATTTTGGTAGAGTTCTTTCATTACAACATAATTTTAAAACTACAGTGCTTAAAAAGCAATGAGTGCACTCCTCTGAGACAACACAATGCTCTTCGTCTCCACTGCAATGTTTTAAACTTCTAGAAACTATCAATACAAGGAAGAGAAGGAATATAGTGCGCTTAGAGCCTTTCCTTTCCATATGAAATAATACGAGTTTTCTATTTTCGACGAGCCATAACCTTTATAATAACCAAATTTATTTTTCTTTTATTTATTTTATCTTGAGATGTTTGTTTAAATATATTTTTTTAATAATATGAACCGTAAATTTGGTTCTTGTCGTCATTTTATACAACGAAATAACGTATGACGTAGCATGAGACGCCCTTCTAGCGAATCAGAAACGCTCATGAGGTTGTTCAGGTGACGGAAGTGGTAGTGCCAAGAGGAAGGTATCGGTTCCGCTTAGTCTTCTGCCGATTCCAAATATATACAAATATATAATATACATAACCTTTACTGATGTTGAATATTACAATGCGTTTGGTACAACCTTCACTAATTTTGTTTATTACGGTGCATTTGTTATAGCCTTCAATAATGTTGTGTGTTACAATGCAAGTTTTATAACCTGATAATGCATGTTATAACCTGCACTGATGTGTATTAAAATGCACATAATAACTTTTCTATAACTTATAACTCTCTCTAATAAAGTTGATTACTTTGGAACCTTTCTTGATGTTTTATTACCACGCATATCTCAACATGGTCAACATTTTTAATGATACTGACTACTTTTCCCAATAAGGCCATCATGATGTAGAAACTGGACTTGGACTATATGCGGATGTTATAATTGTTATTGTTCTGATAATATGTGAGTAATGTTAATCTGCACCATTGTTTGGTGTTCCCATCCTAGTTACCTTGAATTCATTTCAACTTATATCCCAATTTCATCAAGAAATTATTTCTGATTGCTATTATGCTCAGCAGTAAAAAAAAACCATGCTTATTAAATAAATTTTAGTATGATAAGCAACCAATCTTAAAGTGCCTCTATTAATAGCGTTGAAGTGATAGATTTACGACTATCTGTCCTACTTATCTTTCGTCGTACATAGTTTTAACTATAACTTTTATTTTATATGCAGTGCTTTTAATACTTGTCTTTTGAATTGATTCTCATAATTATAATAAAATAATGGAATATAAGAAAAACTTCACTCGTACATGTAAACAAATATACTTAATCTATTGATAAGTCTAATCAAAATTCCGTTTGAATATATTGTTATTAACTTTTTGGATATTGGAAAGAAAAAAATATTTGCTGAAGTTAAAAGTTACTTTGAATCATATTTATCCGCGAAAGCTGTTAGGTTAGTGTCACTTTGACATGAAAGTGTGATCAAAATCATTTTTAGCATGGTCTCTCAAATAAGGCTGCTCTGGCTGCAGACAAGCCAATATGTATGTTACTGGTCCCTCTAATCAAAACCTACATTTCATAATGAACTTTAGTTCATTATGAGTAACACCTGCCCAAAAATTAGGCAAACTGGACATTATTATTAGTGTTTACCTTATACCTTATTTATCATCAATTATGTTTTATTAATAGACACATAAAAGATTAAAATAAAATCAATTAAATCGTCAAAAATGAGATAAAATCGACATCTTTCCTTCGGAGCCATTAATAAGCATCACCCTTGTGTTATCAATGTTATCCACAGGAAGAGCATATAGGCAAAAAGGGAAAAAAGATTGGCAAGGATGTAGTAGTGCTACGAGTGCCCGAAGGGGTAGCGGTGATGATTGGCGAGACTTTTTTTACATTGGCACACTTCGCCTTTATGTAAGTTCTTTGATGTTATCAACAAACAGTACTGCCCTCTGGCCAAGTTTGAATTGTGAATCGTCAAGGAAGGTTGTGACTGTCTTGGGCCTTATAAATCCAATATATGACCAGTCAATAATTCATTTTTTTTATACATTACTCAAAAATATCAGAAAGTCCGATTTTTGTATTTTTACAATTGTAGTATATGATTAAAATTAAAGCAAATTATAGAAAATTAAATAACCCAGGAGTAAAATATTTTCATTGCTATTGACTCACTAGACATCGTGATGATGAAATGAAAATATTTTCGCAAAATTAAAGTATCACTTTAATTTCAAGTTACACAATCTGAACTCTACATACTATTATTTGCAATAGTAATAAATAATTATGAACCTGAATAGCTATAGACGTAGCCAGAAGACTTCCAAAACTTCCATCTGCCAGCTGTGACCTGGCCAGCGCTAAGACAGGTTTCTTTAGATAGTGCTGCATGTTCCTGTTTCTGTGATCTCTTACTATACATTTCAACGCCAAGATCACCCCACTTAGCGACTCTGGAAGTACAAGAATACTAATTGGTAAATTATGTGTTCAACAGTTGTCTAAAGATCTTACATAGTTTAAACCATGTAAAATCATTGTCATCAGCTGTTTTTGACACTTACTGTTTGCGTCCATAAGTATTATGAACAAAGATAGTCTTTAGATAAGAATATACATACAAGGTTAAAATAGGAAGGCAGATTGTGTAGTAAACAGGCTATAGGTAGTCTTTAGATAAGAATATATAAATACAAGGTTAAAATCGGAAGGCAGATTGTAAACAGGGCTATAGGGTAGTCTTTAGATAAGAATATAAATACAAGGTTAAAATTGGAAGGCAGAGTAAAACAGGCTATAGGGTAGTCTTAGATAAAGAAATAAAATACAAGGTTAAAATCGGAAGGCAGATTGTAAACAGGGCTATAGGTAGTCTTTAGATAAGAATATAAATACAAGGTTAAAATTGGAAGGCAGAGTAAACAGGGCTGTAGGGTAGTCTTAGATAAGAATATAAATACAAGTTAAAATCGAAGGCAGATTATGTATTGAAACAGGGCTATAGGTAGTCTTTAGATAAGAATATAATACAAGGTTAAATTGGAAGCAGATGTAAACAGGGCTCGGATAAGAATTAAATACAAGGTTTAAAATCGGAAGGCAGATTGTATTTTGTAAACAGGGCTAAGGTAGTCTTTAGATAAGAATAAAATACAAGTTAAAATTGGAAGGCAGATTGATAGTGAACAGGTCAATAGGTAAGTTTTCCGATACGAACAAAAATATCATAATTTATCCTGATATTTTAATGGGATATTAATCTGATTTAATTGTAACGATAGTGTTGTGTATCAGGCGAACTTTGGGTGTACTAAATTTTTATTAAAACATATTAATTACCAATATTATGTTTTGTGTTTGCGATGTTAAGGAGTCTTCTTAAATGTCGCTTTCTCACGTGAGTACCTGCACTGCACATGGCTAGCGAACATAAAGCAAACTCGGAATCTGAATCCGGTTCACTATGATGCAATAACGAACCTGAAAGGAATATGACAAAGACTTTTGAGTATTTATTTACTTGTGAATATTTTTTTAAAGAGGTAACATTCCAAATAAAACTCTAAATGTCCAAGCTCTACTCAAACATAGGCATGCGGAAAGTGAAACACTAAATTAACAGATAATTAAAAATTTTGCAAGCAATGAACTGGTTATGACCTAGGTAAGAAAATAATGAGGTAATGGGTTCAATTCTTTTTGCCATCCTTGCTATTGATCCAGTGATAGTGTAAAATTAATAAGTAATTTTATAATATGATTAACTAAAGTATTTAGCGCGGACATAGAGATATTATTACTGGAGTGGCCCTATTGGTTGAATTTTGAAACATCGAAAACAACCTCCCCTCGAAGGTCGAAGGTTACCGTTAAGCACGGGAACGCCAATTCCGAAAGAAATTCGCCCGACATGCGGGCCACCGCGCCAGAATATTTTTTCGCTAGGTTTGGAACCCAAGTACCAAGGCTTTGAGTGCTTGTGTCGACTCCAGACCATTTTTATTAAACTCACGGGCCTAAAAAACATCAAAAACGACTTCCCACTTGAAATACGTTGTTTATCCATAGGTAATTTACCATGTTTTTTTTCAACTTAAAGTAGTCGTGTCGTCTTCAGACCGGTTTTATTCGATCTAGATCTCCATTTTTTTCGTTAAAAAAAATAATAGCCTTGAATTTTGCCGATTTTTTGAAAATTTAGCTCACTTAACAAAATTAGCTGACGTTACAAGAATAGTGTTCGTTCTGTCTCCAATATTGATTTTTGTACCTAGTTTTATTTCGAAATATTTTTTCGGATTTTGGTAATGGTTCAAGGTTTGACTCCGGCTATGGGCAATTTTCTGGACTTTAAAGGGTAATTACCCCGATCTGCAATGGCACGTCACCTGATCCTTTATCAAGGAGGCAAAGTAAGTCGATTTAGTGGGTTACACCTTTAGAGCTCGCAGGTCACGTTTTTTGCACCTGGCTCTTGGACTATAAAGTTTATACGTTTATTTAAGGCTTACATACTATAAGGCTAAAATACTATCGCTAACAGTGTTTGCTTCACAACACATTTGCTCGACGTAGAAAGTAATTTTTACTTCTCATTTATACAGCAGGTATATAGGAAAAGTATTGTGTATGCAAAAAAAATCCGAAACCGGGACAAAACCGGAATTATCCGTTTAAGGTATTTTAAGGCCTCCTGAGTGGTTTTCTCAAAGTTGTCTGTCTGTATGTGTGTGTGTGTGTGTGTGTGTGTGTGTTATTATCTTAGCTCCTGGTGTATTTATGCACTTGAAACTTAGTAGAAAAATTAATCTGCCGCTGTAGTTGTGCTATTCAAAAATAATTCTTTATGACGTTATTAACCCGCAATAATGACTCAGCGAAAATTTCGAAAAATCATAATAGGCGGAAAATTGATGCGGATTGAGATTTAGCAGGCATGTAGCCATGTATAAGACTAACATATTTATTAAGTTTCATCTCATTATCAGCATTAGTTCAATTTTTATTGAATGACTTGTGTACGTTTTAAAATCAGAACATGATTCAATAAAGTTGAAATTTAGTAAAAATGTATACCTTTACTTAATAAATAAGTTCACAAAGTTTCGTTTCTATATATCCATAATTTTTGTTGGATCATAAAACTTTTGCATCATCCAGGGTGGTCAGTGCTGTATGGGTGACCGCTGAGATTAAAACGGATGCATATTATCTAAGGAGTCAATATTAGCAAAGCGAGTCCGAAGACATGTTGCAGTATAAATTTGGTATATTCTGTGATTGGTTTATTCTAGGACAAGCGAAGCGAGACCGAAGCAGGGAGGATGAGCGTAGCGAATCCGATGTGAGGAAAGTTTTGAGGTACCTCGTACCCGATTTTTTTAATATTGTTTTCTTTGCAAGAAATTTTGGAGACAGTGGAATTAGTATTACTTTGTGCTTATTGGTTTTGGACGATGAGGACCGCTGAAGAGAAGCGAAATCGAACCAAATCGTTTCATTTCGTTTAAATTGTTAAGTTATAGCGGTAAAAACATAGCCACGATTAAATTTAAAGTCCAGCATCAATTCCGTGCTATGCTGTTTGCTCATGATTTTTTTAATCGAATTACTAAATAGGTATAGGTGAAGCTTGGAAAAAACCATACGAAGTGTAATGTTATTCTATAGTGCGCCCCTATTTCGGAAAAAGTAAATTTAATTAAACTTTTCAATACATACTCTTTGTATACATCCACCCATTTGTTTAACAAATGAAAGTCCTGCAATCCCCTATCATATGGGTTTTTTGCGAATAGCTTTCATAATTTTTAAATCAATAAGTATTAGTGTCCACATAGAATGCGTAGCTTTTTGCAAATTCCTTTTGAAAATATTCAAATGATCGAAGTGTGGTATCGGGAGTCGAAGCCGGGTTTGTCTGAATCTGTTTCAGAGGTCCCTTGTCACGAAAACTTCATTGTGCTAAAGGTATAAGAAGCTATCTCCAAAAATGGCCAAAATTAATTATTATGTACTAGACTTTTTCTCTACAACTTCTGAACAATGCTGTTGGAAGCTTTCTGACATGCTATTGACAAATCTCAATAACTAACAGAATATACACTGACTATAAATATAGTCAGTGTATATTCTGTCAAAGTGTAAAATTTAAAAAAAAATTGTATATAATCAGCTATCATTCACACAAGTTTCTGAAATAAATTATATAACTTCTTTGACAAAATTCGTTTAAAATGTATGCGTTTACAAAAAAAGGTTTTTTTCAAATTTCTATAATTTTCTCTTAAATAAATATTTTGACATCAAAAAGACCTTTTAGGAAAAATAATATACATATATCTGTATGTATTTCTCGACACTTTCTTGTAAACACGCTTTCGAACAGATCAATATTTTTAATCAAACTTAGGAAGGACCGAACCCTTTTAAAAACCAAGTTTTTGTGACGTCATGACGTCAGTAAACCGGGTGGTTTACTGAGTCAGCAAAATTTTCAAATAATCAGCAATATTCAGGGTTACCTTTTTTCACAAATAAGGTCATGTTTTTTGGGACGCTGAACTGAATGGAACCGGTCCAAAGTCGATACGACCACTCTAAGTGACCAAAAAGTCGAAAACACCATGGTAAATAACCGGGAACCAAAATTTTAATCGATAAAAAATATCTTTTCGAGTAGGGTGTCGTTTACTATGTATTTTTGGGCGCTAAACCGAAAAAAACCGGTCCGACGTTGATACGACCACTCTGAGTGACTAAAAGGGCGAAAAAACGGTGGTCAATACTAGAATATGGCCAACAGAATAAATAACACATTTCATGTTGGGAGTTGTTTTGTTGGGCCTGTGAGTTGAATGAGAGTGGTCTGGAGTCGATGCGAGCACTCAGTCAGTTTACCTGGATTCGAATCCTGGTAGGGACGATAATTTTGTATTTTTTATATTATATATGTTAGTATCTACAAAATAATTTTGGCACGGTGGTCCGCATGACGGGCGAATATCGTTTGGAATGCGGGTTAAACGCCAAAGTTAAACGCCCTTATAACTATCCTTTCTTTATGTATGACTCTAGTTTTCGAGTTATTCATTTATTAATCTTATGTTAAACGCCCTTATAACTATCCTTTCTTTCTGTATGACTCTAGTTTTCGAGTTATTCATTTATCAATTTTAAGTTAAACGCCCTTATAACTATCCTTTCTTTCTGTATGACCCTAGTTTTCGAGTTATTCATTTATCAATCTTAAGTTAAACGCCCTTATAACTATCCTTTTTTCTGTATGACCCTAGTTTTCGAGTTATTCATTTATCAATCTTAAGTTAAACCTTTTTTCTGTATGACCCTAGTTTTCGAGTTATTCATTTATCAATCGTAAGTTAAACGCCGTTATAACCATCCGGTCTTACTGTTTAACTCTAGTCCTCGAGTTATCAAATCTAAATTTAACACCTTTATAACACCCAGTATTCTTGTACTTTAACCTTTATACTTCACATTATTAATACACATATAAGCCTCAAAGGTTAAGGGGCCTTTATGACTTTATTAGTGACAGAAATAAGACTTTAAAAGACTAGGGAGACAGTAACGGTCGAATCCAGACACATATATCGATTTTAGTTTAATGTATAAAGCTTAAACGGAGCTTACTGTGAGTCATATTCCCACCGTACTTTGATTGTCATGCCTTTTTAATAGTCGATTCTATGTTTACTTAGAAATGTTTATACAAACGATTGTATAAACGCTTTACTTAAACTTGTTTATACTTTAACGATTAGACAAAGGTTGACGTAACATAAATAATATTGGTATATAAAAATCAGATGTAACCAATCAGGTTCAAGCATTGTTTGTTATGAGCTAAAACCAACCTATAAAATCGCTTTATCATATAAATAATAGAGATAGTCACATTCCAAATGTATATTTGATTTCAATTTGATTGTTGAATCTTTTTTTAAATGATGATAATAATAAAACTTAATTTTCCACAGATATATATATATATATATATATATATATATATATATATATATATATATATATATATATTATATATATATATGTATATTATATGTATTATATATAATATATATAATATATATATATATATATATATATATATATATATATATATATATATATCATTTGAGAATTTTTAAAGGAATAAAGCTTACATAAAATAATTGGTGATTATTTACATTCAGGATCCCTTGAGATGATTAAATACCTTTTTTAACTGACGTGCTTCGCTCATGACAAATAATTGAATTTTAGATGGAAAATTATCTTAAAATAGGTTTGAAAAATAGGTTTTTAAGGTGTGAAACATGGATTTTCGGATTTAGCACCTCAAATAACATAAGTATACGCAAACTTTAATATTTATGTTTTCCTTCTCTAATATTACATTTTCTCTACAAAAATTTTTAAGCACGATGAATTTTTCGTAGCATAGTTTATTTGTGTTTGCCTCCCAAAATATCATTAAATATACCTAAAATATGAAATACTCTAAAACATTCCAAACAGACACTATATTTTTTATCAATAAAATAGAATACAGCTGTTTCTTATCAGTCGAGAAAAATATCAGTAGTGGTAAAAGTGAAAAGAATAGAGATTGATATTTTTTCAATCAAATGATTCAGCAATATTAAGCATGCTCATGCCATAAATAAATCATAAATAGATGCTTTGTTTTTATAAGGTACTTTCCGAAACCGAGACTTCACCTGAATTATCCGTTTCAGGTGTTTTAAGACCTCATAAGTGATTTTCACTAATTTGTCTGTCTGTATGAGAAAGTGTATGTGTAATTGTGTGTGTGTTTCTATTATCATCAAAAAGGTCGTAGTGTCTTTATTTAACAGACTTGAGAGTCGGTAAGAAAATCGATCTTTAAGTCTTTTTGAGCTATCCCGAAATTATTTTTTATGACGTCTTTAAACGCTTATAATGACTCAGCAAAACTTTTGACTGTTCCTAAAGTCCGGAAAAATGTTTCGATTGATTTAAGATTTGGCACGCATGCATTCATGTATAACACCGGCATAGGTGCAAAGTTAATAGCATTTGATAAATTTTTCGAATTACTTGTATACGTTTCTTTAAATTCTCTAAATAATTATAATTTTTAAATCCACAAATAATCAAAGTCGATATTTGTTACAAGTATACTACTTGACGAATTTAATAATTATATTAAGTTTTGATTTAATACGGCAAGTATTATATTCAGTTTTTGATGGGTCATAAAAGTTAAGGTGTATCGAATGAGATCAGTGCCTGGATGGGCGACAGCTCGCAATGAAACGAACGTAATGCAATAACCGAACGTCGCTGTCTGAGGACGAACGAAAGGCGTCTGAAGTAGGGAGGATGAGCGAAACGAATCCGATGTGATGGGTTCTGAAATACTCAGAAGTAAGTACTTTACTTGCCTTACTCAAAAGTAAGGCAGTACTTTAGTACCTGAAGTTAAAAATAGATTGGGTAATGGCAAATATACAGGGCAAATATAGAGTACCTATAACTAAAATCGAGTCAGACACATTTAGTCCAAGAACCAGGCCTAAAAAATGTGATTCAATTTGTACTATTTCAAACCAAATTTTTCTGAAAATATACCTTAAATTATGAAGGAAAAGCATAGTCTGCCTATCCAGAGTGGAGCCCTTCATATGAATGCGCTCGCTCGAAATATTAGAAAATCACACAAATTCTAGTTTTTTTGTATAAGTGGTTTCCTGTAGGTCGTGCAACTTTTTTTAAAGCTGATAACATTTCTTATAAAACGAGTGTTTTTCGTCAAAATCGGATAGTACAACTAAAGTTAAGACATTTGTTAAATGGCTAAAAAATGCACAAAAAGACACAAATTTTTTCAAAGAAATTCGCTGACTTTGCATAAATTAACCATTTTTTCATTGTTTTTGAAAGAGCTATAACTTTGGTTGCAGTCATACGATTTTGATGAATAAACACTCGTTTTATAGAACATTTTAGCAGCTTTAAAAAATGTTCTCTTCATGTTTTGCATACGACCCACAGGGAACAACTTATTTAAAGGAAACTGATATGTGTGCTATTTTCTAAAATTTTGCAATTTCTAAAAGCATGCGCAATCGTATGAAGGGCTCCACTCTGGATAGTCAGACTATGTTTTTTCTTCATAATTAAAGGTATATTTTCAGAAATATTTGGTTTGAAGTGGTGCAAAACGAGACACATTTTTTTCAGGCCCGGCTCTTGGACTAATTGTTTTAAGTGGAAAGGGAAGAATAAAAAGAAAAACTCAATAGAAATAGAAAGGAATATTCAGTTACTTCCCATTATGATTATTTAATTTAAAAAATCATCATTAAAAGTGTCTTTTAATGTAATTATTTAAAAAGCATAAAACTTTGTAAATTGTTTTAAAAGCAAAAGTGTTATGTTTGCGCTAAAAATCCGAAAACACCTAAATTCTCCGTTGAGAAATTTTCTATTATTTCATTAATGGCTCAGCGCAAAAATAAATTATAATCAAGTAACACTACGGCAATTTAAATCGAGGATATGTTTTTCCATAGCCAATTCCCGCTCTGCCCCTTTTCTAGCGCCTAGTTGTATGTACTCTGGTAATATACGTATATTGGTATTCTATTGCAAAAGCCGACTTTTGTTTTATTTGGAGCTGTGATTGTTAAAGTGGTTTTCATGAGCTGACATTTTGCCAAAATCAGCGATGGAATTCTATTGGTTTCGTTTAATATCAGAAAGAACCAATAAAATTCCTTTCCTCGTTGTTTTTGGGTAAGCTGTTAAATCATGTATAAGATCGTTGAAAGTATTATGTTGACAACTTTGTAGTCATCGAATACTAGATAAAATTTGAGCTTTAGCGCGAAACTTGGCAAGGCAGTAAAAGAACTATATTTCTATAAAAAAAATAACTATGATACAGTTATGAGATATATTTAAGTTTTCTTTTCTCGACCTATGGTCCTACGCTGTCATTGGCTAATTTTTTGACTCAGGTTTATTTTAGCGAGGATTCCAGGTTCTTAGTTTGGAAAGGCATATCAATGTGAAATCACAGGCTCTTTCTTTGGTCCTCACCTTCGGGGTCCAAAAAAGAAAAACTCTAAAAATATAAAAATAATAACTAATTATTATTGTTTTTGCTTGAGTTTATTACCTCATTAGAGCACAATTGTAAAGATTTTTAGTTATCCTACTTAACCAGGGGCCCCAGTCAGAGTTTTAATATTTATTTTATAATTATGAATAGGACCTCACTAGAGGTTTTTAATGTCAATTCTTATATTATCAAGTTAAGGGCACCAGTCAGAGTTTAACTACCTCTTTTATAAATAGCTAGGGTCTAATAAGATCTCAGTGTTGCTGAGGGACTCCCGATGTCTCATCCAGTTTATGTTTGTTGGTGTGGTCCGGTCGCCCAACCATAAATTATAGTTCGGTGTTTACTGTGGTTTATTGGTTAATTAACCAATCAACCACGATCTCAGGTTAAGATTAACCTGAGATTACCTAGGTAAAGTATACAAGTGTCCTTACTAAAATTTGTCTTATAATTATCCGAGAGTAGAAAGAACGACCATGTCATGAAAAGTGCAGCCATAATTAAAAGCAAGCATATTAAATGAAAACAAAACAATTTTTACATCAGACTGCACTCTTCATCAGTTAAATCAGTTCAACACATTTAGTCTCATCAGATTCGTATCAAGTTTCATTGGGAAATTGGAAATCAATCTTTAATTACCTTTTAATTTTAAATTATGATGTTTTCCACCTGACTTGACTAATCCTTGATTAGTATAATCTTCCAAATGACCTATGAAGGAATTAACAAACAAAAGAACAAAAACAAACAAATGACAGCTGCGTTTTAGGGTTGATTTTAAAATGAAATGACAGATTGCAATTAATTAAGTCATGTGCAAGGCAAGTAATGTATGTAAGCAAATCACGGATACATGCGTGCCTTTAGTCGGAGCTGAATCAAAAGAATTTACCTATTAGATCTATGCCGTGGAACTGCCTGGGATCTTGGCATGAAGATGAAAGCGCTAAGGCGTAGAGAGCTATTTGTGCTGATGTAAGAGCTGGTTTCTCGTGATGCCTCCAAAGTTGTAATACTAAATCTATTTCTAACTGCTTAGCACTTAATTGCCTGTCTAGTCTATCTCCGAAATCGATTACTTGGAGTGCTATTAGAGCGTATGCTGTTGGTATTCCTCCCCAGCCCCAATCCGATTGCCTTTCTCCTAGCAACCACTTGACTGCTTTCTTTTCTTCTGAAATCACAACAAATCAAAAAAATTCACGTACCTCTCTGTCACACACGGCATAACCAGAAATTGATACATAGTATTTATCTATCCTGACGCAGGGTAAATACCATACACATCTTAATCTTTATCGCGTATAATTGGATTCTGAGGATGGCCCAAGTAACTATACACAATCTTTGTTTAGATAGAGCAGTACCATTTTCAAGAAGCCGATGGTCCGCGGGCGTTTTTTTTTCATTATAAATTTGCAATAATCAAGGCAAACGGACACGCGTGAACAAAAAACTACAATAATTTGACCCTACCGTTCCGCAAGGCTGCCAAGGAGCCAACGCCACGGCGATGCTAAGGAACTGACGTTATGAAGCGATTAAAGAGCAAACGTTACGGAGCGGCTAAGGAGCCGAGGCTTTATGAAATTATTAACAGATATGAATAATTATAAACAAAGGGTGTCCTGTGAAGTAAGTGCATTCTGTAAAAAACTTGCAGTTCTTTCAAAGGAATGGAGGGGGTGGGGGTATGTATAAATATATTTTCGGGGGGATTTACATGACTATATTCAATGGTTATAGAAATATCTATTTGGGGTGATATGTTTATTAGATTTCAAGTCAAAATGCATCATTCTTGACATTTTGGGGAACTAAATTGACCCAATGATAAATGCCTATAATAATATCTAAATATAAGAATGGGTTTAAACTATTAATAAAATCGGGGAAGGGAGGGTTTATAATTTTTATGGGGATTGTCATTAAAATATTTAATGGTTAAAGTAATATCAATTAAAGGGGATCAATTAATAAAAGGTGTACACCTACTAGGGGAAATGTTTATTATGTTTATGTGTATTAATATAACCGATAAATTATTCGGTAAATGTCTATTTAGGGGGAAAAAATAAAAAAAAAACATATCTGACACAATAAAATTGCGTAAAGAAATTCAAAGGAATGTTTGAAGCAACATGCTACATCCTGGAGCTATTCTATTGAGCTCGACATAACATCATGCCCTATTTGGCATCAGGGCACCGATAGAGCCTGAACTTACTTTGCCTTTCACTCGAAATTTTGATGAACACAAAGTGAAGTATTTACTAGAGACGAGAAGTGCTTTCTTATCACTATCATGATTGTTATGCAAAACATTTTTTATTTGATACTACTGAGTTTTGCCAAACATTGATAAAGTCAAATTAATTAATTTAATTATAATTAAATTATAGTTATACCTGTCGTACTGTTTTCATAAGACTATATTAAACTTAGTGTCTCTCAGTTTAATATAGTCTTACGAAAACAGTACGACAGGTATAATTATAACAAGCAGTTGAAAACTGATCCGTCATAGACATTCGCCATACAATGATATTATATGATGATATGCATTATTATCATATCCCAATCTGAAGATATTAGGTCTTCCGGTAGTGACCGCGTCAATGTAGATGAAGAATCCGACGTTTCACTTCCACTGTGGGAGGCATCTTCAAGCATGTAGGACATCATGGAATGCTCTACAAAACTGAACTGTTTAGTTTTGTAGAGCATTCCATGATGTCCTATATCCCTGAAGATGCCTCCCACAGTGGAAGCGAAACGTCTGATTCTTCATCTACATTGACGCGGTCACCACCGGAAGACCTATATTTTCATGACAATAACCGCGGAAGCCTACGCTGTTTAATATCCCAATCTGCTTTAAGTATAACTGATTTGGATTATAATAGACGTAATAGGCGGCGACAGAGAACGGCTTTCGAGCCCCTACTTCCTTATACTTTTTTCGGTTTACTAAATATTCTTCAACAAAGCTGGAAATTTTTTCAGCTCGCTTCATTCGTACTCTGGATTATTTTTTTTCCAGTGATATAAATTAATGGATTATATATACAAATGGTATATATTTAATTTCATCCCCATTAATCATTAAGGAGAGATAAAATGGGAAGGTGATAGGCATTTAATATTTAAAAGTAGAAGGTAAATTGTTGAAAAGGGGTATCAGAACGTTGATAAAAGCTTCATTTAAGCACTTCTTAAATGAATTGCACTTCACTTTTTATGATCCAACAAAAATCATGGGTAAACTTGTCGTATTGAAAAAAAAAACCTTAGTATACTTATGTAACTATTATAAGTACTTAGTAAAACTTGAACTAAACCTGATAATGTGATGAAACTTAGCACATATGTTAATCTTATACATAGTAACATGCGTACTAAATCTCATTTGATCGCATTATTTTTCCGCGTTTTTTCGAAATTTTTGCTGAGTCATTGCGGGGCAATGACGTCATAAAAAAAATTATTTCCGAATAGTACAACTACAGTGGTAGACTGATTTTTAGCATAAATACACTGGGCGCTCCGATGATAACAGACACACACACACACACACACATACAGACAGACAATTTTGCGAAATCCACTCAGGTGGTCTGGTTTCAGATTTTTTGCAAATACTATACTTTTTCTATGTATCTACGGTATAAATGAGGAAAAAAGTAATATATACCTACGGTATAAATAAAGAAAAGTAATTAAGAGGGTGATACGGTGAATTAAGTGGTACCCACTAGGTATTGTCTAACTTTTAGACCCCTTATCACTGTGTTATTCTACCTAAGTACTCCCTCTAAGTATTAGTCTCTTTGATTTGGTTGAAATCCCAGTTTCGGATTTCTAGTAGGGAAATACAACAATTTCCCTATATTTAAATTAAGAAAAGAAAAAACAAAAAAGTATGTCTTTTATTTTAAGCAGCTGCAAAACAATACATAATTTTTTTATGATGTAATCCTGCATAATTTGGGATAAATGACCCCAAATTTAATGAAACAGACAAATGTTTGGATCAATTTTACATTCATTAAGTCATAGTATTCATGGACGATGACGTTATAGTTAAGTTATTTGCCTATAAGGTCATTTAGGATGGTCCGATTGAACCGGACTCCATCGTTTCAGAATGCACACGACTTTGAGTAGACTACTTTGCTCGCTTTGGCTCCCTGAGGGCTGGGGTAGCAGGCTAACCTGGGCGGAACAAGTGGTACAAGATCTCCTTCCTTACTACCTGCCCAACCTCTAGCACTACTGAATCCAAAAGAGACTAATAATTAGAGGGAGGACTTAGGTAAAATAACAAAGTGATAAGGTATCTGGAAGTATGAAAGACTGCATTAGGTGCCATATCTGCACTTACTCCTACTAGAGTCTACCTAGAGGGAGACTAGAGACTCCCTACATCTCTAAACCCCTATCGGACGGTCATATTAAATAACTTTATACAACACAGATAATTAAAGAATATAGGCGATAGATAATTATTACAACTTACTTTTTCGGACATATTTTTTTTGGTATCAGGAAGCCAAACAGAATTGGGTCCCTCTAATCCCTTTTGTCCACTTCCGCATTTGGACAATCTCATTGTTCGGATGACAAAATTAAAAAAAAACCTAAAATAGAATTTCAGGGGCCCCCAAGCGTGTTAAGAAAATATTGTGTGCAACAAAACAGGAAAGAAATCATTACTGACACGTATGCAGCAACTTGCTTTTCTTGGCTCTGCTTCACCAGTCAAATTTTAAACTATTCGACTCAGCCTCGCCTCTATAGACAATTTCTATAGCCTCCCCCCATCTCTTGGTTGGGGCAAAATTTTAAACTAGTCCGTAATATTTTATTTTCTGCCTTGTTACATAAATATATTTGTACCAGGTAACGTGGGGAAGGGAAAGGTTCAAAAATATTTTCCCCTTATTTCGTTTCTTATATGACGCATATTTACATGGTTTAAAAAGTTTTTTGAAACAACGAGAATAAAGTTGTACCAACTGCAACCATTTTTGTACTCTATACATATTAGGGCTTAGTATTTATGCCGAGATTTAGGGCATAAATCTAGATTTTAGGGTCTACAAATAACTAACCTATCTAAAGTCATATTTAAGTAGGTGTCTATAAATAACTAACCTATTAAAAGTTATATTAATCATTACATTGAACCATCATCTGAGGTTTAACTTAATCGCTTTCGAGTATAATATTTAGTTTGTTGGTAGTAGTGTAAATGCTTGTCTGTTAAGTTGACAGACAATATTAAATATTGATAGAATTGTAAAGCATTCTAAGATTGAAATCAATATGTCTAGTATTTATTTCTACTGTAATTCAGTGACTTGCTAAGGGAGCGTTGATCAAGATAGACACTCTAGAATGGGTTTTTCATAGTGACTAAATGAGTCATTGGGCCAAACGTTTGATAAAAATATAAAAAAAGCACTGACTAGTGATCGTTGAAAAATTAATAAGACATTATTAACTGTGACAAATATTCATAGTTTTAATATAACTTCTATAGATAATTATGGCAGCTATTTATTAGTTCGAATATGAGAGTGATTTGTGAAATTCATAGTAATACTAAGGAAGTAATAATTGTACTAGGCGTTTGATAGTAACCCCATGGATATTATAATTGTGACAGACAATTGATAGCCTAATAGAAGTAATGACCGTGCCATTTATTTAGTATTATCCTGTGGAAGTAATGATTGTGCCAGGTATTTCATAGTAACCCTATGGATGTAATGATTGTGCCAGGCATTTAGTATCTCCCCATACATGTAATGAAGATGCCAGGCATATGACAGCGACCCTTTGGAATTAATGATTATGCTAGGTATTTAATAGCTACCCTTTGGAATTAATTAATGTTTGTGCTAACCATTTGACAGTAACCCTTAGAAACTAACGATTGTGCCAGGCATTTGATAGTAACCCTTTGGAAGAAATTCTTGTGCCAGGCGTTTGATAGTTCTATAGTATCCTATAGAAAATATTGATTATGCCAGACATTTGATAATTTTAGAAATGTGATGGTAATTTAATAGAAATATTGGAATTTATGACTGAAATATTGAAAGAAACATGACTGTAGAATAATGATTGTGCCAGATAGTGGATACTAAGAGAATTTTAATAGCATTTTAATTAACAGAAGAATAGCACTATAAATATAATTTATAAAGAGTTTTATTATTAATCTAATAAATTAATTATTGCATCTACTATTTGATGATTTTAAAGTTTTTAAACTGTTAAATAAATCATGATTGAGACAGGTATTTGATTTTAGAGTTTACAAGTAGCCAAATGAATGCAAAATTGAGATAGGTATTTGATGATATTAGAGTTCTCAAGTAACTAAATAAATGCATGATTGAGACAGATATTTCATGATATTAGAGTTCTCAAGTAACCAAATGAATGCATGATTGAGATAGGTATTTGATGATATTAGAGTTCTCAAGTAACTAAATAAATGCATGATTGAGACAGATATTTGATGATATTAGAGTTCTCAAGTAACCCAATGAATGCATGATTGAGATAGGTATTTGATGATTTTAGAGTTCTCAAGTAACCAAATAAATGCATGATTGAGACAGATATTTGATGATATTAGACTTCTCAAGTAACCAAATGAATGCATGATTAAGACAGATATTTGATGATATTAGAGTTCTCGTGTAACCAAATGAATGCATGATTGAGACAGATATTTGATGATATTAGAGTTCTCGTGTAACCAAATAAATGCATGATTGAGACAGATATTTGATGATATTAGACTTCTCAAGTAACCAAATGAATGCATGATTGAGATAGATAGATATTTGATGATTTTAGAGTTCTTAAGTAACCAAATAAATGCATGATTGAGACAGATTTTGATGATATTAGAGTTCTCGTGTAACCAATAAATGCATGATTGAGACAGATATTTGATATTAGAGTGTGTAACCAAATGAATGCATTGAGAGATATTTGATGATATTAGAGTTCTCGTGTAACCAAATAAATGCATGATTGAGACAGATATTTGATGATATTAGAGTTCTCGTGTAACCAAATGAATGCATGATTGAGACAGATATTTGATGATATTAGAGTTCTCGTGTAACCAAATAAATGCATGAATGAGACAGATATTTGATGATATTAGAGTTCTCGTGTAACCAAATAAATGCATGATTGAGACAGATATTTGATGATATTAGAGTTCTCGTGTAACCAAATGAATGCATGATTGAGACAGATATTTGATGATATTAGAGTTCTCGTGTAACCAAATAAATGCATGAATGAGGCAGATATTTGATAATATTAGAGTTATCGTGTAACCAAATGAATGCATGATTGAGACAGATATTTGATGATATTAGAGTTCTCGTGTAACGAAATGAATGCGTGATTGAGATAGATATTTGATGATTTTAGAGTTATCAAGTAACCAAATGAATGCATGATTAAGACTGATATTTGAGAGTTTTAATAGTAACATAATGAATCAATTACTTTAAATTAAAATCTACTGCTAATATAGCAAAGAATTCTCTGAGTATGCTTGATTTTCTGTTCTTTAAATAGTTTAAATATACATAATGATTTTAATTACCATCCTGTAATGTAATTAAAATGTATTGTAAAAAAATGAAACGAGTTTAAAAATGAACTAAATTACCGTTATCGATATTCGAGATTTTGATATTTAGCGAATCAAAGGTACAGTTAAGATAATCAGTTGAAACTTTTTGTATTTAAATGCTCATCATTTCTAAATATACGTCCCTGGAACCATTGATTTTTATACTTTAATTTTTATAAAAAGGTCGTTTTTTTATTGAATAGATATGTTGTGTGGAGTTTTTGCTTTATATTTAAATAAATATTTGTAATGTTAACTATTAATGACAAGTCATCAAAATAGGAATAAAATATTTTTTGGATAATATCAGCCTTTTATTTAGATACATAGGCTAATATGTGTAATACACTCATGTATTGCGTTTTTAATCTACATGTGCTGTACTTATTTATTAATATGAAATTAAAAATAATACGAACCTGTGTAATTTTCGTCCGAAATAGCCTTATTAAATAAAAGGAAAGACACTGTACCAAAAAAATAAATATTTAATAAATTAGTGGAATGCATTACAACACTCGTTAATTCTTTTATCTACGTTTCACACCATAAAGAAAAAACAAAAAAAAATAAAAAGTTAAAAACAAGTTATGAATTAGAGGGTGGGGCAGTGGAAGAGTATGATGCCCCTAGACTATAAAGTACAACACTAGAGGCAACATGCATGTGCCCCAGCTTTCAGCAATCACCTCGCTACACTAGCGCTGCCCTCCTCGTCCTATCACATTTTAATTCACTTTTATTTATTCATTTTATTTAATCCTCGTTTATTCAGATTTATTCTTAATTTAGCAATTTTGTCCATTCTTACATTTCAAGATACCCTTTATTATAAATACTCTTTATAAGTAACCTTTTTTTTAAAATAATAAATAATACTAAATTATTTTTTATATTATCAAATTATAATAATTAAAAATATATTAAAATTTAATTATTAAAAAAAATAATTTAAAAGAAGTAATAAATTTAATATATAAAAATAAAACTTTAAAATACATTGAAAACGTTTTTTAAATTATTTTGCAAATGATCAACATATAATTAATAAAAATGTTTAATTATTTTCTAATTGGTTATTATTGTTTGTTTATATCTAGAGTGTTGTTTATGAATGGTGGCTCCATAGAGGCGCGAGGGATTATTGATTTCTTATCCCTCGCAATGATGTTTTTCTAACAGCTGGTCCTTTTCCACATTGACTTGAGCAAATTACAGACGTTTTCTTCCGTATGTCCTTACCTTTAGAAAAATTTGCTGAAACTGAAAATGTAATTTTATTTATTTGTTTTTTTTTTATGAAAATAAACAAATTTATTTTTTTACTAAACCTCATTATTCCGTTAATGTAGGTAAATAAGAAAAATATTGAGTTGGCACTGACAATCCACAACCGGGTTTTCACCTGAATCATCCGTTTCTAATGTTTTAAACTCTCCTGAGTAGTTTTTACTGTTGTCTGTTCCGTATGAGTGTGTGTGTGTGTGTGTATGTACCTGTTAACATCGCAGCTCCCAGTGTTTATGCAAGAAATTTTGTTCAAAAATCTATCTTTAGATCTTTTTCCATGACCTAAAGATTATGGAAAATAATTTTTCGATACGTCATTAACCATTATTATTGACTCGACAAATTTCAAAAAATTCATAAAACTCATGGAATTATGAATGATCCATGTGAAATTTAAAACGCATGTAGTTCTATACCAGAGCAACAAATGAGCCAAGGTTTAGGTCATTATTAGCATTAGTTATATGTTATTATCAGCATTAGTTATATGTTATTATCAGCATTAGTTATATGTTATTATCAGCATTAGTTATATGTTATTATCAGCATTAGTTTTGTGTTATTATCAGCATGAGTTTTGTGTTATTATCAGCATGAGTTCCATTCCTATTGAACGATATCTATACGTTTTATAATAAATCGTTAAAAATAAAACAAAATCGGGTACGGGGTACCTCAGAGATATTCTTCATTACATCGGATTCGCTACATTCATCCTCAGATAGTAAATACATCTGTTTCATTCTCAGCGGTCACCTATGCAGCACTGACCACGCTCAACGCTGCTAATTTTTATGATAAAAAAAATCATGGATATACTTGTTTAATTAAAACGAAACTTGGTTTACTTTTTTATACCTATGGTATAAATGAGGAATTGGAATAAAAATAATAAGACAAAAACTTTTATAGGGACCTCTATTTTAAATATTCAAGCTTTTGAGGAGGAATAGGTCCTAATTAATACAAAAAAAACTAATTTTGCCGAGTTTTCGATATAATTTAATCTTTTTCAAGGCTTAACATATTAAATAATTACAAAAACAGTTACATGGTAGTTTACACTAGATGTTTGGACAACAACTAGAGTAACAGACAAATAATACCGTTAAAAACAAAAAAGGTAACAATGTTATTGAGTTAAATTAAGTTCTAAACAAAGATGTACAGTTAAAAATTCCTATGTAGGGGCAAGACCCTCTTAAATAAATAAATAAAAATAATCTAATTGAATTCACAATTCGAACAAGTGTGTCCTGTTAATAAGTACGAGTATTAAGTTTTAGTTTTAATACGACTGTATAACTTCGGATTAAGTCAGATCGCTAATATTAAGAACCATCGAGCGAGGTTATCAGTAATACCTGTATGGGTAACCGCTGGAAATAGAACAGATGTGTTAATGTCTAATGGCGAGCGAAGCGAATCCGAAGACGAACTGCAATATAAATTAGGTGATTTCTATATTCTGAGCACGAGCGAAGCAAGTTCGAAGTATTAAGGATGAACGTAGCGAATCTGATGAGGAGAGATTAGGATGAGGAGACCTTAAAAATCTGTACCCGATTTTTAAGGTTGTACAACCCCTAGGGTAGTAAAGTAGAATTACTACTTTAGGGGGTGACTGTAATCAGTCATTTACTAGATTTGAGAGTGTTGAAGTACCACGTCAACATATCCCTAAACATCGTCCGTCAGAACGTCAACCCAACACCTCTATCGTTCCTCCTTCTATAACTGAAATCGTATTAATAATATTTATTTATTTTATTTTTTATTTATATAATTTTACAACCATCCAATTTACAAGCAATTCTTGGTTTAGTCAAAAAATTCACTTTACATTACAAAAGAGAAAAAAAAACAGAAAAAATTACAAATTATTAAAGTTCAAATTAAAATAATCATTTAGTTCATACATTGGATTAAGCAATAATACTTCTTTGACTTTGTTTAAGCATTTTTGAGGTTTTAGAGCTCTTATACCATCTGGTAGGTGATTATATATTTTTATTTCCATGAAACTAGGACCTTTGTAGGTTTTATTAATATAACATGTACATATACTATATTACATACATATATGTATATGATATAACATAGAACATGTACTCTTTTTAAGTTGGTTTTAAAATAAATAAATGGTAGATTATGTTACTAGGCATGGCTGAAAAGAGAAATAAAATTGCAATACCTTTAAAAAAATAGTAAAAAACTAGAATCAGACGGATTTTTTGTACAATTTCTGTTCTGAACTATTTTAGGTTTCTTTAAATAGAACTAAAAGGGACCCATTAGAGAATTATGAATTTTATTTTACTGCTCTAATAACAGCTAATCTGTAAGCGCAAAAAGGTTCTCAGTAGCAAGTAATAAATTATTAATTATTAAAAAATTAAATAATTTTAATTTTTAATTATTAAAGAAGAGTGTTCTTTTCACTCTCTTTTAGGGAGAGAAAAGCTACTAAATAGCTTTAGTTGTCATGGCAACTACTTTTCTCCCGCTCTACGTTTCCCCTTTAGCTCAATTGGTAGTGTCTTCATCTTTAAATTTGAAGATTATTAGTTCGATCCTCATAGGGGAAGCACACTTTTTATACATGTATGTAAAATAATTTAAAACTTTTACTTGTTTAATGCATAAGTTATGTAAGTACCTTATATAACTAAATTTCTGTTTACAAATTACGGTAAAAATATTTAAAAGATATTTAATAATTCTAATTAAAAATAACATTCATTTACAGTAGCGTATAAGGCTTTCAAATCGAAATATTTAAAAGCTAAGCATTTACTTAGCAAGTTATCAAAATCTAATAGTTAAAATTACTATTACCTGCATTATCTTTGTAAATAAAACAAATGAATTAGTTAACAAAAATAATCAACACCTTTAATTAAAATAAAAAGATAAAAGTTTTTTATAATAAGAAGTTCCAGTGTAAACATTTGTTATAGAGTTCTCAAAATCTTTGTTTAGATAAAAATAAAAAAAATTAAAATGCTGACCTCACTATTTTGTTGTGTGACTAATTAAACAGCTGTTTTTCTTATTCTTGGCCATTGAGATATATTACTAGAGAGGCCCTATTGGTTGAATTTTGAAACATCGAAAAAGTAACCTGACCACATTCGATTATCATTTTCATCAAATAAACAGAACAAAAAAACAGTAAATTATATAGTAGAATGTTTAAAATACAAATCACAACACAAACAATCTGCGGGAAGCCGAAAACAATTGATTAATTATAACCTTAACTCCCTCTTGGAGGAGGTTTTAATAAGGTAACACAGAGCCCCTGAGAGCCCCACTAAAAATGTTTTTGGCCTCTCAATGTATTAAGATAGGCTATGCCCCCTCTAGTATATATCTCTATGTTCTTGGCATACAAATTTAATTTCGTTCATCTTTAAATTAATTTATTTTATTTGGTTCATTTATTAGTTTGATTGATTTTTTGAAACAAGGAAACATTCATATTAACTTTTAAATTGTAGAGGAGAACTATGCAAGGAATGATTTAATGTTCAATATAAAAAAGGTAACTTTATTAAAGCATTATAGTATAATAACAAAACTCGTAGTTTGTTATTATACTATTACCTCCCTCTGGAGGTAAAATCTTAAACTTACCACGGGAGAAACAAGTTGTTGGCTCCCGAGCAGTTATTAACTTATTGGTGGCTTCGTCTCGTAAGTTAAGTGAATGGTTTTTGTAAAAGTTCAGTGGGAACCAACTAAATAAACCCTCGGCAAGTCTCGGGAATTACTTAATATGGTTCCTTCGGCTTTGGGTTTAGAAACCAACTTGATTTCTCCGGGAGAAAAAACTCGCTTTCCTCCCTTGGTAAGTTAATTACAATATTTTGAAAATTAAAGAACCGTCTCGAATATTCGTTTTATTGTTAGGTTATACAAATAACCTAAGATATAGATATTTTAGTACAGTCAACGTCACTTAATGTCTTGAGACTGTGCTGCAAGTATCTTCGTCAAAGTTCTTTATTGTTTTAGTCACTTATTCATCGTAGAGACTTTAAATCCTGTACAAATACACAAGGGATTCGACCATAGAAATATTATTCTTGACATTTTATTGTATATATCTTTATAAATTTGACTGAAATTTCGATGTCAAAACTGATTTTCAAAGCCACGCTTAGAATTCACGTTTTACAGTTCGTTGTGATATTGGAAATGTCTCAGCCTTTCAGTATCAATCTGATTCCTGTAAAATAATTAATATATGAGTCTTTCTTTCGACATTCAAGTAAGTTTGACTTTGATCTAATTGCTATCAACAATTGATAGATTTTCTTGTGTAGGTGGGAACCAGTACGGTGATAGTCAAAGTACAAAACACTTAGTTGTCTACGAGGGACACCATCCACGCGTAAAACATATACGAAATATGTGCGAAATCATTATATGAGAAAAGTGTATGGAAATGGCTTTCTCCAAATCAAATATGTACAAACAGAACAGGTACCAGTTAATATTTTAACTAATGGACTTCTACGGATTAAAACTAATATGTTCAGACGAAAGTTGGGAGTCAACTTGCATCCAGACACTTTAGCCAGTGAAATGTCACTGTATGATATACAGTCTTTCTTCTGACATTCAAGTTAGTTGGATTAGATCATTTTATAACAGTTAAAAAGTGTAACGAGTTGGTGGAATGAAATAGAATTTTTGGGTATTTAAAATAGAGACTTATGACATCACGAATTCGTTGACAAAATCTAGTTCAAACAAAATTAGATTATAAGCTAATGGACCAAGGAAATTCAAAAAAGAAATACCATGTAGGTATATCTTTGGAAATAGTCATTTTGTAGATAGTATTGAGTTTTGTAGCAAATTTTAGTAGAAAATTTAATAAACCGTGACCTAGCACCAATGGGGAATTACGACAATTTAAATGGTACACGTTATACCCTTGTGTATATGTGTAGGTTGTCGAAAAAATGTTGTCGAAGTGAGAGCCATTTCGCCATTTCTGTTCAGCTTTTTAGGTACTACAGGAAACTCTCTATTCTATACGGCTAATAAAGCCTACTTTAATTTGTTAAACCATATCTAAATTTGTTTGAAAATTTAAACATGCTTTATTGATACTATTATAAATCGTCCAAATACTTCAATTTTTGATGCAATGTCAAGCCGTAGTTTACTCAACTTGCCAACCCCTATTCAGAGAAATTTGTCCCTCTATCAAGAAATATTTTCTAATGCCTCCTCTGAAAATGGCTTCAAATTCATAAAAAATGTTTAAACATTATGGACTTTGGACGGACCTTTTCCTCATTTTAGTTCTCCAAAGTCACTGAAACTATATAGATATCTATTTTTACTGACAGACGTCACAGTGATTACACGAGACAACTCTTTTGCTTACTGACAATACAATTAAAAGCCTAGGGTACCTCTTTTCACCTTCTGACATCACATTAAGTTCTTAAGATACTGATCCTCTTCTCCTTCATTTCTTGACGGCATAGTGAATACCTGAGATAATGTTTTCACAAGCAAACACCATAAAATTCTTGCCTCTTTTACCAATTGTTTTTTACTAGTAGTTTGTCATTAGAATTAACGACTATAATAGTGAGACTAACCACACAAATATTATTTATAACAATGGGGAAGTAAAGAAAAAATAAATATAAAAATAAATAATTTATTATAAACTAAGAGTTATGGCTACTTGGGGAGGAACAAGTACATTAAGTGGGCATCAGTATTATCTATCAGTCCTTTGTGTGTTTTTTACAGATTTACATTTAATATAATGACATTTTTCCTTTTTGGTTGCAGATCTTCTAATCCTTGCTAGCTGTTTCGCCAAATTCTCTGGTAACATTAGTTCTAATATTCTAGAAAAAAAAACCATCATAATAATAACTATTAGTTACATTCTGAAGTCGTATTTATTATCTAAAGGTTTATTATTAAGGGGGGGGGGTATTATAATTTTATTTTATTTAGTTTTTTTTCTGATCATTTGTAGCAATTATCATTTCATTTTACAATTAAAATACATATGTAAAAACTAAATAAAATAATAATATAAACACGGTATAATAACTAAAATATAAAAATTTAGTCATGATTATCACACAAAAATTCCTGAATAGTATAATAGGGTTTGGATTGTTGATACTTTTTTAACTCTTTACCAAATTTATTTGCATCAAATTAAATCCTGACCAATGAACTTGGTAATTTGTTAAAATAGTTTATAGTCATGTTAAATAGAGCTGATTTAAATAACTAGGATTTGCATGATGGTGGATACAATTTATCTATATTTGTAGTGTTTCTATCATAAACTGTACTAGCCTTCACAAACTTATCAGGTACCTGTACTACAACTTTACAGGAAGCATATATCTTGATGATGATCCCATAGTAGGTGCAAAACATTAAATATATCGTTCATTTTCTCCCTCGATCATCACCTAAAGACCGCTTGTAAACATAGTACAAAAATATTTTATTATTTACTTGATAGTATTGGTGCCCATGTGCATGTTCCTCAACGTTTTGCCCACATGACAAGCTATCTTCAAGCTGCAGTCGTTCCCTTGAATAGATTCAGTCAGTACTTTGGTAAAGGTTGCGAAATCGTCGGAACTTTCTTTGAAAATTATCCTTCTTGATTTCAATGCTCCTAGTTTAGGAAAAAACAATATTGTCATGATAAACATCATTGCTACTCCTACAAAACTTGCCATGGCTGCAAATAAAGGTTCGATTGTTTTTGGTATTTCTTCGTGCAGCATGTCTTTATGATCTTTGTCTTTCTCTTTGTTCTTTGTTTCACTGGTATCTGCATCCTTCATCATTTCGTTCATGAAACTTTTAATTGGATAGAAATAATAATAATAGCCCGGTATTTGTCCCTGTTCTGTAGACTGAATAAGAGTTGTGTCATCTGCAAAAAAAACAAATATGAGTTATTTTAAATTTATCAAAGGTAACACGATTTATCTAGTAAAATTGCTTTGTTGTCTTATTTATTTCAAAGGTAGGTAGCACGATTTATCTAGTAAAATTTCTTTGCCTTATTAATGATTAGATCTAATAATAAATAATTACCATCGTGATGTGGCTGGTGAAAATTAGGTAGATGATCTAATTGTAGCTTAGACCCTTTATTTAATGCCGCGTTGTATAATGCTAAAAGTTGATCTTTCGTAAGACTTAAACTAATGGGCTGCTCTTCAGGATCATAACTTTGCTCTATGTGACTTGCTTCTCCTTCTATATCTTCCTGTTAACCAATTAAGATAAAGTATGAATAATTATGCGGTTACGACTATGAAACTTCAGGTCTTTCGCCTCTGATTTATGTAGCATCAGATGCCACATAAATAAAGTGTGCTATTTATAAATAGCACATTCAATATCCGTGTTGTATATTCTTGGTAAAGTTTCCTTTAGTAACCAAAAAGTCGTATTCAATGACCTTATCGTGGTCATCATAGAAATACCTATACTATCATAATATCCTCGGTGTCATTCCTAGGTTGACAGATAATAAATTTTATCTGTATAATGAATTTTATATTTTCATTATCTATAGAAATAAATTAGGAGATGGTGAATTGCATCTTATTTAGTACAAATAACATTAATTTATTTATATTAAATAAGTTTCTACTTAGTTATTTAGTACAAATAACATTAATTTATTTATATTAAATAAGTTTCTATTTAGTTATTTAGTATAAATAAGGCTGGTTCCCCTTAGGGAAACCCATAATACTTCTGGGCCAGAAAATGGTAATTTCATGAGGGATTGACGAATTTTTGTTATACCCGTTTGTGATTTGACCCTCCCTCATTGAATGTATAGATTCCATTGTTACCAGAAGAATGCAGAAAAAATAAATTCTGCATTGAATATAAACGACATTAAGACACAGTTAATCTGTACAGGTCATGGTGAATCTCTTTAGTTGGGCTCACTCATAAGGGTTAAGAGGATAAATGGCATTTTACCCTTAGGCTTTCAAGTCCTAAAGTTAAAGCCAGTCCATGGGGCACGACAGAGGGGTAATAGGACGCTTTTTAATATTTTCAATAATGCTTATTGAAAATTTTAATCTGAGTAATTAGTTTTTGCTATTTGGCATTATTTGCAGAATAGAAACGATTAAAATTGCGTTTGTGAGAGAAAAAATGAGAGCCGATGTCTCGGTCTATTTTAGTCTCTTTTTTCACTATATTAGTATCACGCTAGTTTTGAGCATAGGGATATTATAAATACCCCGATTTCATTTCATAGGGAGACTTAGGACCTATCAGCACTATTTTGCACCATTCTAACACTAAAATACTACCGATAAAAAAATAGCACAGTGTGCCTTACTTATCCTGATTAGGTGGGGCTATCTTTTCCCAGCTTAGTCGAACAATCGCCTTAAATTTTGTTCTCACAAGCGCAATTTTAATCGTTTCTATTCTGCAAATAATGCCAAATAGCCAACACTAATTGTTCGGATTAAAATGTTTAAGGTAGTAGTGTGTTAGATGGGAGAGTTGAGCCCCTTGAAAGATCTCTAACCGTGGGTCCATTGAGAAATGTGCCTATGTCATAACAGACCCTGCTTTCTTCATTGTCAGCTGTTCTGTTTTTGCTTACGATTTAAAATGACCTGTGGTTAATTTTGGCCATACTTTTGTTATTCATTTATGGAAAGACTATTAATATTTTTGTTACCTGAAGATTTTGGTAAATATTATCGGTGGTTTGCTCTGCTTCTACATTGGAATCCTCGTGTTTGATCCCTAATCTTTCCCGTTGTATTTTATACATTGTTTTCTGTAAGAAATCATTTTTAGCTAGTGGCTGGTGCTGTCCGTAGCACTGTACGAACATCAAAATGAGACTCAGCAATTGTTTCTCTGTATGCGTCATTTTTATCCTCCTGATCTGGAAAAGTTCATGATAAATGTAGGCTTTTCAAGTTAATACCAAAGGCTTATCAACTATAGCTGACGAAAAGTTGATGCTAATGGCTCAATATTATTAAGTAGCTGATGGTCACGTCAACGCTCTAGCTAAAGCTTATTAAGTAGCTCATAACGAATTCTAATTTAATAGCTATAAAGTATCAACTTGTTAACCTATAACATGATATTGATTGACTAGCTAAAGCAAGTCAAAGCTAATGGCTAAATCTTATAATCTAGTTATTAAGGAAATCAAAGCTAATGACAATAACTTATCAATTTATTAATGAGCAAGCTGCATCTAATAGCTAAACTTATCAACTGCCTGATAAGCTAGTTGGCTTAATAGCAAGAATTTATCAACTAGCTAAAGAAATTCAAATGTGTCAGGAGGCCCGATGACACAGACGCTCCTACCTCTATTACTTTACTTTGAATGTCACGTTAACGCAGCTATGTATAGAAGTTTCGATGTGTCAGGCGCTCTTATTATTAAGTAATAAGACGATTTAAGTAAAGATTCATTCTCGTTGTTAGCCGCCTCTGTGGTCGACCGTTAAGGCGTGTGTACTGTGTACTGACCTTCCACACCACGGAGGTCTAGGATTCGCATACCAGGTTACGCTCTTAGTTTATATAAAATTATTGTTCAAGTAAATTATCGCCAACTTTAGATTAAACTTTAAGCGTAACGGTTGCCACTACCACTTGAGTTCGTTCCCGCAGGGTTTATGCCAGATGGGCCGCAAGGCTCTAAACGGGCATTATTATTATTATTATTATTATTTTATAAAGCAAGTCGAAGGTAATAGCTAGAACGGAAATTGTGCATCGTCATGATAACTTGAAGCGGAGAGTAAAAAATAAAAAGAAATAAAAGTGATATATTTTTTGTAATTGAGTATTATTACTTTTTTCTTCAGTTTAAGCGTTTAATGTAGCCCTAACTTAACTAGAGTGTTGACAGCTTCCCAAAATCAGGGAGGGAACGTATATTCTTAGTTGCTGGTTACAAGCGGCAAGTTTAATTTTGACTGTCTTAATCTCAACTCTATAGTTAATAGTCTAAATATAATTTCTTCCTTCTTTGATTGGTATCAACTAATTATATTATAGATGTTTATTACTACATATACTAGCTAGGCTGTTCAAGTCCATTATTCCCTGCATCATGCACTTAATATTTCTATCGGCAGAAAACATGCCTAAACCAAGTTGCTGTAATAGTAACTGGGTCAGAATGCAAATCAGGCAAATAGGCCACGTTTAAAATCCTTTTTGCTACCTACGTATTCGGGACGGCAAAAAGGGTAAAAAAAAGTCTCTTTTTTCATCGACTGATCGAAAAATTAATGTGCACCGGTTTAGACGATGAATATATTCACCAAATTCTGTTTAGAAGTTAGCCGTTGTTTAATTAAAGCATCACCTTGTCTTGAAATTTTCGGTGTAACCTCTGGGTATAAGTTGACCGAGAATTACAACATCAACGCAAGATAGCTTGATGTACGCCTTGATTTTTAGGAATTGGAGCAGAAAACTATTCCTTATAGCTTGTTATCATGTTGATTTATCTTTTCCTCTAATGATATCTACTTCTACCTGTTGATTTGATCTTTTCTACCTGTCTGAGTAAATGGGTAATTACAGAATAAAGACACACAGGTGTACTTTTCTTAGTCAGTATAACATTTAGGTACCTCATTTTTTAAGAATTGAAATAAATTTTAAATATTTACTGGTGTCCTAAGATTTATTTTAGTTTTTTATCTGATTAAACTTTAGATGTCTTCACAATCACCGATAACCTCTAGTGACCTAAAAGGCGCATTTGTAGAAAACAGATAAAGATTTGGACCAAAACCCTGAAGACCAACTAATGAGTTGGGCTCAGGTCCTAGGATTTGGACCCTCTTTATTATATCATTAAATGCTCTGATGTTCATTATGTAAATAATGTTCTATTTTGAACTCCATGACTGTCTGATTTCTTTTAAATTTCGAGCTCGGCCTATCACAGTTTTTTTCTTAGTTGCGATCCTTGTTAATGTTTTTGTCATTTAGTTATGACAGAAAGCGAAAAGAAAATTTAATGTTTTGAAAAAAATCAGGACAAAATGCTTTAACTGCGTAATGCGTAACTATTAATGGTAGAGTGGAAAGTGAGGTTTTTCACTGACTATAACATTACTCTGAGAATCGGCGAGTAACGAAGCGTCAACAAGACTGACCATCTAATGCTTATATGATTGCTGGTTCTAAGACTTCTCATGCGAGTAATGAGAACACTCGCATTTTCTATGAAGTGTCGCGCAAGCTTAAGTTTTTACTTACTCATCTATTATCAATTGAATAATAGTCGACGCAAAGAGAGAGATATCCAGGTATCCATAATTTTTGGGGCTCCGAAAAATCCCTAGTAAGTAGTCCCCTTATTTAGGGACTCCCTTAACTATCAGCACACCATGTCCCAAAAAAGACCAAAAACTTGAAAAGATTCATCCTATTAGTTCAATTTGTATAAAATGAGATGTTTACGTTATAAAAAAATATTAGAAAATGGAATATTGTATAAATGATTTAAAATTTGATACGACTGCCCTTCTTCTAATAAACAACATCTTGCATTACTTGTTTTTAGCTGCACTGAGCGTGGATATGGATGATTTCCATAATCTGAGGACAAGCGAATCCGAAGTGGTGAGGAATCCTGCACCGAATCAAATTGGAAGAGTGAAAACTCCGAGGTACAGTCAATTATTTTTAATAAAAGCTCAAACTTGGTATATCATAGAAAATAAAGTGAACCCTTCGTTTACCCAACATGCTCATACATTAAAGAATGATGAAATTACAAAACATTAAATAGAGAAAAAGTAAAACATTGTTAATATCTAAGCAAGTATGGAAGAAAGCCCCCAGCCACCCTTAGCCCTTTTTAATTCATAGTTAGGAAAAATTTATTAAACCAGTCCGCACGCCGCTTTTCAAAAAGGGTCAACCTTGGTAAAATTTTATTAGCCTTTGCTTTAATACAGGATTGCTGCCTGCGACCCTTTTAATAAGTAATAACGTCATTTTTGTCACTCATTCCATTATAAATTCAAGTATTTTGTACTTTTTTAGATTTTTTTGTGTAACAGAAAATGACACTCGCAGTTTAAGGACATGATACAGCTGTAGCTACTATTGACTGGCAAACTAAGAATACGGCTTGTGCTAATTTAAGGGTTTTCTGACGCTATATTATTTGTTTTATTCTCCAAACTGTTCTGTTCCTATAGGCGAATTTCCAATTTTCGATAGCGAATTTTAAGAGTTGCCATTACATACACGAAGCTAGAATAGAGAACGCAATTTGCCTAAACTGTTAACAGTTCTTCTTATTAGAATTAAATTTTGTACCAAGTTTTATACACTTGAGGAAAGCCGTTTTGTTTGTGACGTGTATACAACGAATGAGTACATTGTACATACATACAATATGTTTTTAAGATTTTTAAAATCTTTAGGTAACGACACGTGTAAATTTGATAAATGAAATTAGGTGTCAAACATTAGCTATTACAATGCTTTCTTCCCTATTAAGAGGTTAGAAAGTAATATGTATTTACATAAACTTTGGCTCACAACAAGTTAATGAAAAGAGAGAGAATCATTAACCTACGAATGCCGGTTGTTATTAAACTAAAATAAAATGGTGGGATCAGCGTTTAATATGTTACGAGACATATTGAGTTTCAATGTTGCTTATAAAGTATTACATGACGTGTAAACCATGTCTATAGCGCGTTAAGGTACTTCATACTCTGGTTTAATTCCTTTATAGGTGGTTTTACCAAACATTTATTTTTCCTTCAAAAAAATAAAGCGTCCTTACGAAGCATGGAGACGGTTTCCTTATAGCCTTCTCAATAAGTCGATTCAACAAATACTTCTTGTCTCTCTAGTAGCTTCATTAGACTTTTCAAGAGAACAGATAAAAAAGTCAATGGATTCCCAGACTGTATGGATCCCATGGATTTTTATTACTCCCCATCTATTAGCCTTCTCAAATTTGGCCTCATGTATGTCTCCATTATGAATTTACTTCATATCATTCCATTGCCGTGCTTTATACGAGCTCATTTACTCGAATCAGAGTCATGGTCAAGGTCGGGACCATCTCACTTTACACTCCTACCCGATGAAACTCAGTTCGCCATGAAATCGAGTTTGTAAAGAACCCTGTTAAACTAAGTATCCAACTAATTTAATTTTTCAAATATAATAATTGCTCCGTTTATGAATAATATAAAAATGAGTTTAAATCATTACGGATTGAAGTTATTAATTGTTACAGACAATTTATTTTATAAGTATTATAAAAGTTCTTATTGTTGTATTTAATTATTTGTATATAATTGACGTTGAATAACGTATTGCATCTAATTGTGTTGTTTTTTTCAGTAATTTTAATTTTATCCAATCATACTTTGTTGGAAATAAAATAAAGCCCTTTTCAATTAAACAAATTCTATATAATTAGCATTTAAATAAAAGTAACACTTTAAATATTTAATTATAATAAAATAAAACGATCTCGTTAAACGAAGGGTTACGAACATGTATTATATTTTTTTACTTAGCAGTGTTGTCTATTGCTAGTGCTAGATATATAATATTTGATTCTAAATAAAGATTTACAACATACTTTAATTTGGAGTTCAACACACACTTAGTTGAATTGGAATTGGAGCTCAACGCTTGATGACCCCTGTCCTTTGTTTAAGTCAATAAACTCATATCAACAAAATACAACTACTTATATACATTTGTGTTTTTTAATTAACGATGTTCAACTTTCATAAAATTTCCTTTGGAAAACGCGTACTGATGATGTTGGTGTTATACCATTTGCTTGTTACCAGTATCAAATTATATTGTTGCTTCTGAAAATTTATGCAAAGTTCACCGATCAAACTTAAAATTAGATTTATCGATTTGTGGTATCTAACTCACATAATGAGTAATAACTGGTCCTCTCCATTTAACGAAGGAGATTCAAATAAATATGGGTATAGGTAGGTATATATTGTAGGTAGATAAGCAAGCAATTTGTATATATAATTTTGGTCGGATGCATAGTTAATTTAAGTACAAATAATAGTAATTATGACTAACACAGTACTATCGGTTTTCTTTCAAACAATACATATTAGTGAAACTATGAAACCATATAAGCTAAAACGATAAATACATTTATCTAAAAAATATTCGGAAGGACAAAATGTATGTGAAGGACATTCTTTCACTTACAGGATTAAGCGCCCTAAAGTTTTTATTGGTAATAAAGTAGACAATAAATTTAACTGCTTTTATAAAATATGACAAATAAAAAACTGTCTACACAATTATTTTTTACAACTCCAGACATCGGCGTCGCTTAATTTACTTTCTTAACAACTTACTATTTTTATTGTTTCTTCTTTTAACTGAATTATGATTGATTGCATACCATTTTCGTTCCACAAAGATGTGACATGTTAAAGAACCCTTAATCCCTTAACCAATAATTGTTGTCATGAAACCAAAATCGCTCGTACCGAAAATATTTTTTCAACCGGACACAAGTTCTGACTTTTTAAAGGTGCACACTCTCACTTTCTTTATCCATACTATTAAATGTAGTATAAAAACGTACCTAACTAGGACGAAGGATGGAAGGCATTCCGGATAATGTAAAGATGAAGTAGAGACTGTCCGGTTGGACGAGAGGTTGTGTTATGGTTTATAGTGGTTGTAGAGTAGTGTCCCACTACTTCGTGTCCGCTTCTTTACCCTACCTGTTCCTAGCCTTCGATTAATGGCATTATTGTTAACTTATCAAACACTACGATTCCAATAATTTATTTGTCCTATATATTACTAAAACGTCATCAGCAAATTATTTAGTAGAGGATTTATTTAGAAAGCAATTCATTTGATAGCTGATTTTAAGCACGAACAATTGACATATATAAGATTAAGAACAATGTTAAGATATGTTGTAAACTCTCTCCCGGGTCTTTCATCCCCTGTGTGTGCTATCCAGTTGCACACTTTTTGCTCTTATTAATTTCCCTTTCATTCAACAAAATCATGAACAAGATTGAGTAAACAAATAGTTAACCTATATATTAACACCTTTGTCCGTAACGTGGTATTATTAACCTTAACCTTCACTTTGAACCATTGAGTTGCGGTTATTCTCACTTAAATCAACTGAACAAACGATGGTAAACACGTTGCTTGTACTTTGAACCAAAGATAAAACTAATGATCTTAAAGGGTTTAACTCCTCTAAAAGACAAATAAATAAATGGTGATATTTATTTTAAATAAATAATATGGTGGTCAGGTTATTTTTTCAATGTTTCAAAATTTAACCTATATAGGGCCTCTCTATTAATAATATCTCTATGATGTGTAAAATCAAATAGAGATTAAGAGATTCAAAATAGTAAAATACATTGTTATTAATGATAAAGTGAAATGTGTTAATTTATTTGATTTGATAACTTTCTGCAAGTAATTGCTTCATGATACTCAGTTTATTTGGAGTCTAGAATTGAATGCAGATTTCTGTTTTTATTTTTACAAGGGCCAAAGATTAGCTGGTCTTTTATTGTTAGACATTTTGCTCTTAAATAAACAAACTAAGTGCAAGCGGCTTGTCTCTCGTTGCACTGACTTTGTGAATAACCAATCCTGAGGCAGGTTAGATATCGGGTGACCCATTCATTGTTCTTTACTGGTAACCGAATCCACCCATTTTAATATTTCTTGCTTAATATTACGAGGCAACTCAATAATCCACTGAACAAAGGTCCCCCTTGTTATCCAGCCCCTGGATAACAGGAGGAACTGGATAAGTTCTTGAGATTTTTCATAGTATTCTTTCCTGTTGAATCTCAATTAATAAGGTTTAGGTCCCAAAGGATATTTAAGACCTTCTCTTTGCTTAAGCTTCTGTCAACTCCAACTGTAGAGATGTTTCTCCTGGAAGAACAGGCAGAATTACTATTAAACCGAGTTCTTTAAATTCTGTACATGACAGTATTGTATCTCTATCGTGAACGGACTCGCATTTGATAAGACATCTATATCCTGACTTTTATTTAGAATTCGACCAACTTTAATGCCAGAAGGCAATTTTAGTCTAAGGTCATTCAAAAATTATGTTCCTTAATATGGCTCCAGTCGTAATAGTATTAGTCGTGATTGGTCTTATAACCATGGAGTTAACTAATTTAGGGATCTGCTTACTTAATTTATTATACTTTAGAATATATGAATGAATATTATGGTGGTTCCTATTTAGATCTTGTGATTGCCAAAGCGGATATATGAGAAGCTCTGAGTATCGATTTGTCTTTGGAATTTCTATTATTTGGTTTCTCTACTACTTCCATGTCGGTTGTCAATGTTGACATTTGACTCTTATTGTTAGATGCAACTAGTTTAAGTGGGTTGATTTCATTTTTACACTGATTGCTGGGGGGTTAATTGTTTTAAAATTATTAAGAGGTCTATTTTGCTTATTCTCGCCCAGCTGACCTGACAAGTTTTATTGAGAGATCCCTAGTAGCTTGTCTTGCTACAGATAGTAAACCTAATATCTAGAATATTTTAATTAGTATTATGGGACTTCTTATCCCCTAAAACATATTGTAAGGATTCTTCCAATTTATTAAAAGCCAGATTTGCTCGGCCAACATCTGTGTATCTAACTGTGCAGCAGGATTTGCTGCAAGTTGAAGACAAGTTTGCTCTGACGAAGTAGTGGAACTCAGTAAGATTTTTCGAGTTGATTTTGTTCTTCATTGAGCTTGTTAATATCACCACCCTGTTCTATATCTAGTGCGTCGATGTGGCTTACATTCTTGTCTTCATTGATAATAGATTTATCTTCTTTCTTGCAGTACGCCATTCGTATTACTACCTGAATGCATGCTGTTGTACTTTCTAAGTACTAAATAAAAGTACTACTTTCTAGGTTTCTAAATCCTAGTCTTTGCCTTTTTGGGGATACTTTTTTGCTTAATTTGAAGTCAGAGATATTATCTTCCTATCTTGGGGGTTAACATTCTGTGTCAAAATACTTTTTTTCTTTTCTAACAACAACATTTGTTTCTTGTATTCGCTTTTCAGTTGCTAACGTCATTTTTTACAAGCACTTTTGATGATTTTTTTATTTATCAGAACTTAACAAATGACAAAATTGAGCTATACAATTATTTATTAATTGTTAGGATCGGGCCGCTTGATCTTTTGAATGGGATTTCGATTAGAAGAACGATTAGAAGTCACTCAAAATCAGCTATAGGTTTAAAATTGTCGTTTGGAGCAATAATTGTTTTTCGATTCTTGTGGGGTCGAAACCCAACATTTTTTAAAGGGGTCCGACCTAAATAAAAAATAATAAATACCCTAAAATCCCTTTTAGGTTTTTAAAAATTTGGGTCGGAGCCCCCAAATTTTTAAACGTGAGTCGGCCCCATTTTTTATTTGATCTTAATCCATTTTAGGTCAAAAGAATGAGTGTTGGAGCAATAAAAAATCGAATTATTGGGGCCCCGTAACGTGATTTGATATAATATTGTATCCAAAAAGACAGGAAAGGAAACAATAATGTCACACATACAGCAATTGCCTACCTCTGCAGTCACATAGTAGATTACTTTCTTCGGCTTCGCCTCAGCAGGTATTTTTGTCGTCTACTTTCGCCTTCAGCAATAAATTAATCTAGTAAGTCATATCCCACTACCCTTCCTAGTTAAAACTATTATAATACAGTCATTTTAACCCCCTCAGAGTGAATCACTAGATAGAGAAAGCACTACAACAGTGTTAACTTTAATAATACTAGTAACAATAATTGTTGTATTAGTTAAAAAAAAATGGGGTATTGGGTACCTCAGAACATTTCCTCGCTAAATCGAATTAGCTACCCTCATACTCACCACTTCAGACCCAGATAGTTTAAGGGTCCATTTAAATCCCTGCGGTCACCTATTCAGTTACTGTCCTTGCTAGATTGCTTAACATAAGTGAACCTATAAACCCGTTAATATACTAGCCGTATATTGAAATGAAATTTCCTATATTATTTATCTATTACATAGAGGGACGCCCAACATTTCAATTCCACTGGATTATTTTTCAATTTATAATAATTTTTTAAACGTATACATGTCATTCGATAAAAACTGAACTAATGCTGATAATGAAATGGAACTTGGCGCATACGTTGTTCTTATATATTACTACATCTGTATTAAATATCAAATCGATCCAAACATGTTTCGGCGTTTTATGCATTTTCGAAATTATCGCTGAGTCATTATTAAAACAATCCGGATATCTCAACTAGACCTAAAAATTAATTTTTGACTAAGTTTCAACCTCCGAGCCTAAACATTCTGTGAGCTACGATGATAAGACACACACACACACAGACGAATAGTGGAAACTACTCAGGAGGTCCTAAAAACATCTGAAACGGATAATTTAGGTGAAATTCCGGTTTTGTGTTCTTTGCAAACACAATACTTTTCCCTTTAGCAAATTCTTAGATTGCCTTAGAGAGTTCTCTTATATTGTCGAGATATAGGGTAATTGAGTCCTGTCCAGCCTACTCTACTATGATATTCTTCATAGTAGAGCCTTTTATCTTCTTACCACTTCAATAAGTTGTATTTTTGCATTGGCCTTTTGTTATAACAATATAAGTTGATTAGAACCTGCCTTAGATTCTCTAAATAACCCTTTATATTACTTTAGTAACTTTTATTATTTCTTGCAGTGGCTTTTGAGTATTTTGTTATTATTTGCTGCTCCACTTCTAAACGGGGTTGTAAAAGAGTGAAGGACCCTAGTTACTTGAGAGGTTTACATCTTCTTACTCTTCGAAGAACAACTAAACGTAGTGGAACTAGTGGCTGAGCCGGCAGTAGGTCGCTGGGGTGTGAGCAGTTTCCATCGGGGCCGAAAATCAATAATTTGCAAGTGTGTGAAAGCATGCGCGCGGGCCGCGGGAGGCAGAGAAGGCCGGTCTCCAACTACCACGAGCTTTCAGCATCTACCACCCCCGTTAACCCATCTCTACTCGTTTCTTGGCGGCGGAATTTTTCGGCCGAGTCCCGCAAATCCGCGTTGACGGAGATCGTCCGACGGGTACTCGATAGCCTCGAGGGTCACACCCGGTGCGACCCGAGCTATGACAGATCATGCCGCCGAAACTAGCCCGGCCGATCCGAAAAATAACTTATAGCCCAAACATGACACTCGCTTCCATCTTTTATGTCCTATTTATAATTCAGGCGCTTCCATATTCCTGCCAGCAAGACGAGGATATACCTCATAACGAGTAAGTACCTCAATAAATCTATTCATATACTCCTCCCGCAATTCTATCCATCATGGTCCTTTCCGATACCATTAAAACTCGTTCATGTAAATACCTTTATGAACACATAAATATAGGTTACAACTCCCTCCTCTCAAATTACTCATCTCTTCTATATTTACTTTACTTCCCTTATTTTAAACTTCTAATCCATAACATTTCATTGTAGAAAACTCCATTGCACTTACCTAATTTAACAAGTATCAGGAAAAATACTTATATCTTCCCCAAAATTAAGTCGTTTCTTAAATCAGTCAAAACTGTACGACAATATATAGCTACCTGAACTGTGTTTTATCATGGGTTTATATCATACCTTTAAAGATTTAGTTTATATTTTATTTATAAGGTTAACGTAGATTTTGTTTCAACAAAATATTAAAATAGTTTATAGGATAGTGTGAGATCAAAACACATATTAAAGAACGACTGGGTGCGGACTCGAAAAACTTGGGGTTATGCTGGTAATGACTAAGTAATACCCGGTCTTTGTAAAGCTAAGTCCTTCCTGTGGCACTGGGGACACCCATTCATGATAGTTTCGTTTAATTAGACTGGTTTTCAGAATTTTGTAATGAAAAATGGCGGTAATTTGATTCAGTGGTTATCTTTGCTTAATCTGATCAATGTGGTTACCTTTACCACATTTGCATTTTTTTATTTTAAGAATTCTTGGTTAACTAAAATTTTCTTTACGTTAATCGGTTTATAAGTTTGAATTCTTTGTCTGTCTAAATTAAATAAATATGTGGCAACTAAGGACATTTTTATTTCGTTTGATTAAACTCGCCTATTTATACTTTCGCCCATTCATGTTTCATACCATCCAAGAAGTTATCGCTATACATTTTTCGCCAATTCATGTGATTCACTTCTTCGTATAACTAATTACACCAATTATTGTTGGTTTATAGTTGAACCATTTTTTTAAACTATGAACAATTAAAAACTTGGATAGTGACCATAAATTCATTGATCATCTAACCAACCCATGATATTACTACTATCCATATCTCACCCATCCGTATTACTGATCCATCCTAGTTATCACTATTAATTACTCTCTTAACCCTTAACCACCCATCCACGTGGGATTTCGATATTTATCATTTTCTACTCTATAAATTTATATAGCACTCTAAAACTATTTAGCAGAGCGTTTTGAATTCGTTATGATAAATAAAATCATGGACATTTTATATTCAGTTGATTTTCTTTAGTCATGAATTAAGCTGATCCTATCCTAGTTGATTCTGTCTTATATTGTATTCAGCTAATCCTGGTTTATTTTGTCTTGGACTGTAATTAGCTAATTCTAGTTGATTTTGTTTAATACTGTATTAAGCTGATTCTGGTTTATTTTGGTTTGTATTTAGCTGATTTTCGTTGATTTTGCATTGCTATGTATGTATCTAATTCTAGTTAATTTTGTCTCATCCAGTACTTATCTGATTCTGGTTGATTATTGTATTGTCCTGCATCTAGATAATTCTGACTGATCTTATCTTGTTCTATATTTAGCTAATCGTGGTTAATTTTATCTTGTCTTGTATTTATCAAACTCTGATTGATTTTGTCTTGTTCAGCACATAACTGACCCTGGATACTTTATTTCTAGTACTTTATTTAGCTGGCCCTAGTTGAATTTGTCTTTTATTTAGCTAATTCTGATAGAGATTGTTTTGCTCTGTAAGTTTTGCTGCCTGGTAACGAATTTTTATCTGAAAATGACGCTTACGAGGTTGTTTAAGTGATCAAAGAGGAGGGGGATGGATTCAAGTTTGCTTTCTTATTCCCAAAATTTAAGTAATACCATCTACAATGCTCAAGAACTTTTTTGTATTTTAAGTGTTCTAATTCCTTTCTTCCTAACTGATCTCCTTACTAAATCTGTGCCTAGCATTGATCTTTTCACGAAATACCTACGACCTATGTTTTAGTTTGATGAAGGAAGGTTAGTTGGTCCACACATAACAAAAACTACACAATCAATAAAAACGACACTGATTCTTACCTTATTTGAGATGATTGGGTTATAAAATAAATCCTAAAGAATAAAAAAATAGGATTAAAGTATGTTGACATCAAGCGTGAGACCTTAAGCTAAAAAACACAAACGTTAATGACTTCTCTAATATTTTAAAACTCAGTGTCAGACAACGTGTTTCGGGGCCCTCTGTTGTCCATGTAAAACGGTGGCGCCTCGGCTTTATGCCCCCCTTCCCCTGTGGCTTTTAACAAAAGCAGACGCTGTCCTTATACTAATCACGGAATGTACTGCTCTGTTCATATAATTTTTGCAAGTTCATTCATTTTTACAAATTTATTAGGTAACATAACCTAATACTTGATAAGTGGCTGATGACTGATTGCCAAATATGCTTCAACAGGCATTCATAGAACGATATTTAGGAATGCACCACTCTTGAATATCCAGGAATGTCTGTATAGATCTCTTGAAAGCATTTATAAGTTCCATTTATGGTAAGAAACCCATTTAGGAATTTCCATTGATGGCTATAAAAAAATTTAAATGTTTTATTAATGTTCAGAATGGCATGTTTTATTAGGTTTAACTAATCAGCGTCAGCGCTGGGGCCACTTTGCAGCCACCTGGTTGTTGTCCCATAACAGTTTGTCTAATTACAAGTTTATGTAAGTGGATAAGCGATGTGATATATTTGTCGAAACTAATACTTATCAAAAATACCCCCTTTATGGCCATCTTCCTCCCCCCACCTTTATGGCCCTAACCTCTTAAGACGAAAAACATTTATTAAAGCCATTGATAGACAGGAGTAAATTTACAGGATTTATTATTAAATGCCATGAAGACAAAGTTGGTAAGATTTTTTATCATATTAAGAAATACGAGAAGTGGCAAGAATACTAAATTATTGCCGATTATACAGAATTCACTAAATTTTTCATGGGACCATTAGAAAATCGTAGTACCAACATTAGCAGACTGTTTTCAATTTGGTATATAAACCAGTATAAACATATTAGCCTAAAAATGCTTTATATTTGTCATGCTTTTGTATAATATTGTTTTAGTTTGGGGTCACGCTAGGTATTATTCTATAAAGACTACACTGTAGGGAGGGGGACCTTTTAACAGAATATATAACCCCTGGTATCATATTGTATCATACTACGAGTCGATATATTGCATTTATATGGCCCAATATTTCCCGTTGTATGAGTGATTCTGATTTCACCTGTCATTTATAATCTCCTTTATTTTTCCTTTTCTTCTTTGAAAAAAGATAATTTTGTCAGGTTCAAAATTTCTCTTTTCAATTTATACATTTGGGAAAAGAAATGTAGGAAATATACTTCGTTTACCATTTGATTATATACTTATTCAGAATAATAAAGGAGTGCTAGTTGATTTAAAAATCGGGTGCGGGGAGCCTCATTACGTCGGATTCGCTACGCTCATCCTCCCTGCTCCGGACTCGCTTCGTTCGTCCTCAGAAATACAGTTCCCCAAATTTATACTGCAACATGCCTTTGGACTCGCTTCGCTCGTCTTCAGATACTAAATGCATCCGTATCATTCTCAGCGGTCACCCATACAGCACTGACCACACTCAATGCTCCTTAATTTTTATGATCCAATAAAAATTATGGATATACTTGTCGTATTGAAACAAAACTTAGTGTACTTATTATTTATTATGTAATAATATACACTTGTACCAAATTTCAACCCAATTAAACCATTTCCCAATTTTTGACAATTTTTTTTAAAAAAAGTACACAAGTCATTTAATAAAAATTGAACTAATGCGGATAATGAAATAAAACTTGGCACATATGTTAGACTTATACATAGTCACATGCGTGCCAAATCTCAATCTGATCGCATCATTTTTCCGCGTTTTATGATTTTTCGAAATTTTCGCTGAGTCATTATTGCGGGTTCATGAAGTCATAAAAAACATATATTTCGAATAGCACAACTACAGGGGTAGACTGATTTTTGTACAAAATTTTAAGTCTCTAGCATATATACAATGAGCACTACGATGTTAACAGACACACACATACAGAAAGGCAACTTTGCGAAAACCACTCAGGACGCCTTAAAAACGCCTGAAACTGATAATTCTGGTTTCATCCTAGTTTCGGATTTTTTAACTCATTTATACCTGCGGTATAAATCAGGAAAAGTAATAAATAATAAAATAGTTACACATGTATACCAAATTTCAACTTCCTAGCTATTGTAGTTCCTGAGATGAGAAATCGGACAGACAGAAGCTCGACAGAAAGTATAAGGGTTTCGAAGATTATCTTCGAAACCCTAATAAGGTAGCGGAGTACCAGGGGATTGCTTTTGACAACATTGGATTCACGAATTTGCTAGTCCTCGCCATTTTTCGCTCGCTTCACTCGTCTTAAGGATATTGATTAGGTATTTGGCTATAACATTAGACTCACTTTCCTCGTCCTCAAAATATAATAATAAATAAATAAATAATAATAAGTTAAGGATAGTAGTCAAATGATTTATTTTCAGTTTTACCCATTCAAGAACTGATCAAGCTTTATAGTTAAGGTGATCAGTCAAAAACATTCAAAACCGTCATTCATGCGGCTTGTACTAAAATCAAACTCTGCTAATTGTTGACTTTTAGCAACTCTGCTAAAAGTCAACAATTAGCAGAGTTGATTATTACCAGAGTTGACTATTAACAGAGTTGGCTATTACCAGGGTTGACTATATTACCAGAATTGACTATTACCTGAGCTGACTATTACCAGATTTGACCATTAACAGAGTTGGCTATTACCAGAGTTGACTATTACCAGAGTTGACCATTACCAGAGTTGACCATTAACAGAGTTGACTATATGGGACGGGAAAGGGGGTACATTGGGACTAAATTTCAACGACCAATGATTAATAACAATTATTTGCTTTTAACGATTAACTATTGAAGTACATTTATACATTTTTTTCACTTCCCCTTATTTATACCGTAGGTTCAGGAAAAGTATTGTGTTTGCAAAATATCCTAAACCGAGATGTCACCGGAATCTTCCGTTTCAGATTTTTTTAAGACGCCTGAGTAGTTTTTATAAAGTTGTCTGTCATCAGCTTTAATATCATCAAAGCTCCGTAATTATCTGTTTTAGCCGTTTTCAAGACCTCCCGAGTTGTTTCGCAGAGTTTTCTGTCTGTATGAGTGTGTGTGTTTTTAGTGTGTGTGTCTGTCATTTATCATGGTAGCCCCAGTGTATTTATGCTAGAGAGTTGGAACTTTATACAAATATCAGTTTACCGCTGTAGTTGTGCTGTTCGGAAAATATTTTCTTTTATGACTTCATTAACCCGCAATAATGACTCAGCAAAAATTTCGAAAAGTCGTAAAACGCGAAAAAATAGCGTTCCTAAATACGTATCATTTCAGAACATATCGCCCACATAACTAATCTCTTGCATAAAGAGGGTAGCATAGTGTCCTTACAGGCGTTTTAGAGGGTACAGAATTAGAGGTGTCACTTACTTTTTTTGTAGAAAGTTTTAGTTAAACGTGCAGATTGCAAGTCTTCATTACTGGGACAATTCAATTCTTTAAAATTAAACGTTAAAAAAATTAAAACGAATTTAAAATGTATTTTAATCAAATTTTAAAATGTAACTACTAAGGTAAGCACCTAAGTTCGTACACAATTAAAGATGCGAAGTAAATGCACTAGATTCTAAACCCGTTCAATCGGCATTAACATGTGCAGTGCTTGTATTGGGAATATGTTTTAAAGAGGCATATGTTTCCCATTTTAAAATTAAGCCTCCCCTTTATATATGATCCTTGTAAGTATCTCCAAATATGTGTCCATGTCTAGATAAATCGTTTCTTTGTTTTCCGCCTGAGTTCAATCACATGCTGGGTCGATTATATTTCTACCAGTCGACTATTCAACTAAAACTGTGTCAACTCCAGTATACTTTCATAATAAAATCATAATTATTGTTGTTTTATTTATTAAATTTGTCAAAAAATAACTATTTTCCCCTATAAAATTCGCACGAAGGACTCATCGTCTACTGTATCTATCTGTTATGGTGTTATTTGTAAGCATGCCCTGTATTAGCTTAGTATCAAAAACTCTGTTTCGTAAAGATTTTTTTTTGTAAAAGATTTGCTTTGTTTGTCCCAATTGATTTGAGGGCCGTATGTCTTTTATACCAGGTTCCCCTGGTTAATTTTTTGTCCACTTACTATTTTATTTTTGTGTTTTAGGGTTCGAAACTGGGCTTTGAAATTTGGAGTGGACTTATGGGAATTCGGGAAACAGTTTACTAAAATCAATGAAATCCAACAGGTAAGTTATTCATGGTTATTTATATTTTATAAATAACCATAATTTTATTTAAAGTTATTTATATTTTGGCTCTTGAAGGCTATCTAACGAATTTTTGTTTGTTATTGTCGATAAAACTTCATTTATTTATCTAAACTGGCGTAAAGAAGCCACCACTGAATGTTGTTTTTACAAAAAGTAAGTTGATGTTCCACAAAGTCATAATACTGCCTTAAACGTTTTTAACGTATACCTACTTTAGTTGTTTTAATTTTCTATGAATTTCCATAAGAAAATTATGCTTATAGGGTTATTTTGAAGGTAGTATGGAGAGGGGGTTAAGAGAATTTATTTATTTTACATACTAGCCTACACAATGATTGTACTAAATACATTTTCAGGCTTTCATATAAATTTATTTAAATTTATAAAGACAAAAACATTTCGTTTGATCGTCATTTTATACAAAAGTTTGATTAGTATATTAGTATTTACAATATTACAATATTTAAAATTATTATAGGATATATAACAATATAACAATATTTAAAATTATTATAGGATATACTACAATACTTTTATAAGTGCTTATAACATTTCTACGTATAAGTTTCAATTACTTTGCCAAAACGCACATTGAGTGAAAGCGAGTGTTCGCAAACATTTCCTACAACTTCATATAGCTCTATTTGCTTTGAAAATTCCCTTCATGAATTATTGCACTACTATAATAAATTGATTATTGTATTCTATTAGAGAATCAAAGCGCTGCAGTGTATGATAACACTTGTATATTACCGATATTTATAGGATATATAACAATATTACAATATTTAAAATTATTATACGATATATAACAATATTACAATATTTAAAATTATTATAGGATATTAACAATATTACAATATTTTTAGGATATATAACAATATTACATATTTAAAATTATTATAGGATATATAACAATATTACAATATTTAAAATTATAGGATATATAACAATATTCAATTTTAAAATATAGGAATATTACTACAATACTTAAAACATTTGTTAACATTTGTCTCACAAAACATTGAATTGATATTGTTATAATCTAATACGCCCTCTCAAGGTCTAATGCTACACAGTGTTAAGCTTCAGAAGTTTTATAGAATTTAAGTTTAATTATTTTAAAGTTCAAAATATTTTTAATTATTTTCAATTTGTGAATAAACAAGAAAACTTTAAATTTTTATTCCAAAACATAAAAAATTACTTTTCAAATCAACCCTTATTTAGATGAATGTCTACCAAGTTTAATATCTAAACTTGTAGTAAAGACATCCGTAATCACACTATAGATATCTAAATAATTGATTTAAATTGTCTCATCCTCTACCAGCTTTCGGATGTAATGAAACTTAATATCCATGTTTGTATTCCGTTTGTGATGAACAGGGTTTTTGGCAAGTTGCTGCGCCCCCTGGGTATTACAAAGTATATTAATAGGTTTCTGTGAATATTTTTCATATTATGGTCATCAAGAGTTCTATGTAAACACAATGTCTCATTGGATGCATGAGTTAGTGCACCATACTCATATCATTCTGTGCTAGACTCATAGGCGATTCTAGGTAAAAATCTTAGAGAGGTCTCAGCCCCCTTACTATTAATTTATATATATATATATATATATATATATATATATATATATATATATATATATATATTATATATATAATATATATATATATATATAATGTATTTCGAATAGATATAATCTAACCCTTTCATTGTTATTATGAACCAAAATTACTTATATTCCTACTTAACTTTTAAGTAAAATGAATCTAAAAAAATAGATTATGTTGATTAGTAACCTTTGGTTGCTAACTAAACTTATTGAAAGTAGGAACAATAAAGTCATAATTGATTAATTATTGATAAAGTATATTTTCTATGATAAATATTTATTTATATTATTATATATATATATTAAATATATAATATAAATATAATATATTATAATATCTATGATATGTATAATATATTATTACTTTATGATATTATTTATTTTCGTATTATATTTTAAATAAATTGAATTTAATTTAGTTTTAGTTGCTAAAAAGACAATATGTTTTTCCTGGGGGGGGGGGGTCTAATTTCAAACCGGGAGGGAGCTCCCCTAGCCCTCCTTAGAATCGCCTATTTGCTAGACAAGGCAAAAAAATGTTTTTAGAATCCCATGATATTAAAGAGTAAAAGCACAGTATTGGATGATAACATTTATATATTACCATAATTATTATATAATATATAACAATATTTCAACATTTTAATAATTTGTTAAATATTTGCCACATAAGACATTGACATGATATTGTCACAATGTAATATATTCAAAGCAACTATATTTGCTTATGGGATGAAATTCCTTACGAAGCACAGCGTTCAGGGTGGAGTTTAAATTGATGAGAGACATTTTCAAACGTATATCTTAAGGGATGGTCGCATTTAAATTTAAGGTCAAAGGTCAAGATTGAGAGGCCTATACGTTTGTTCTTATCTCTTAGGAACTTAATTCAGCTACGAATTAATTTTGATTCCCATTGAAATTACATCAAGTAGCTTTTATGTAATAGTTATGTAAGTTTTAATGTAATTTAATCTAAATTCCTTTTACTTTAATTATATTTAATCATTTTAATAAGTTTATGTTGTTAATCAAATGAGTAGGTTATCCTATAGCACCTTAATTCCGTCCTTTATTAATTTTTATTTAGGAAATTATAAAAGATAAATCTGTACCCCTTCCTAACCATTGATTACCTATTAATTATTATGTGGTATAATTATTATTTGTGTAGAAGTACATGAGTCATGCAGCTGAAGTTAGTAGAAAAGATGGTTTGATCTTAATCAGAGAATTAGCCAATGAAGTTCAAAACATGATAGATAGGAAAGTTAACGCTATTAATGTGAGTTTAAAGCTTTGTATAATGTATAACGTGGGTCGACACAAGTTAGCATTGTTCTTTTATTTAGTAAAGAAGAACTACTTTACTCTTTGACTTCAACTCATCCCTGAGTTTATATAAATAAACGTATTTTTACAGTAATGATACGTTTCATTTTATTTCCCTTTTCCCGGTAATTAGAGAAAGAAGCATTGTCGTAAATAAACTGTGATAGCAATTTTTTATATTAAAGGGCCACGTTTCAGCACATTCAGATCTTTAAAATAATTTAAGATCTGACAATACACCAAAATTAAACAAATTTGGTGTATGTATGTGTTTTTTTATTTATTGTAACAACGGGCTAATAAGGCTCGGTAATGATTTTATAATAGAACACTTAAGGAGGAAGAAATAAAAAAATCGGGTACGGGGTACCTCGGAACTTTTCCTCATTGCATCGGATTCGCTACGCTCATCCTCCGATAGTAAATACATCCGTTCCATTTCAGCAGTCACCCATCCAGGCACTGCTATGCTCGATGCTGCCTAACTTTTATGATCTACCAAAATTCATGAAAATACTTTTGTATTACGAAACTTGGTTTACTTATTTATTTCATAAAGGTATTTTATGAAATAAATTTCATAATTGAGCCAAATTTGAACTTAATGAGATTATTTTCCAATTATTTACATTTTTAAAAAACGTATACACGATACTATTGCTGATAATGAGATGAAATTTAGCGCTTGTCTTACACAAATTCGTGCCAAATTTCAATCGGATCGCATCATTTTTCCGCGTTTTATGATTTTTCGAAATTTTTATGAGTCATTATACCGGGTTAATGACTTCACAAAAAAAAATTTATTCCGAATACTCCAACTACAGCGGTAGACTGATTTTCGCATAAAGTTTCAACTCTCTAGCATAAATACACTGGGAGCTACGATGATAATAGACACACACAAACAACTTTGCGAAAACCACTCAGGAGGCCTTAAAACACCTGGAACGGATAATTTCGTTGTCATCCCGGTTTCGGATTTTTTGCAAACAATACTTTTCCTATATAACTACGCTATAAATGAGGAAAAGTAAAAATCAACATGATAAGTATGTAGGTAAGTATATCTATGTATTGGATGGATGGATGTGCAGAAGTATGCTACTTTTCCTTGTAAATATTGCACTGTATTATAAACATTGAACAGTATAGATGGACTTGTAATTACATGAAATTCATGTTCTATGTGAGGAAAGCGAATTAGACTTAGAAGAAAATCCAAAATTTGAATTTTTGGCAAACATTTTATATTTAAAAAAAATTCATAAATTTTTTAAAAATATTTAAACCTAAAAATTATGTTTGAGGCTAGTTTAAAATGATTATTGTAGACCTTATCATCTATGGAAAAACTATCAGGAAATTGGAATTTAAAATGGGGGCCGCAGGACGGCCCCTTTTATTCCCATTCTTTAGCACCTATTTTAATCGATTATTTTCTCAGTTCAATGCATATTATAAATAATAACCGTGATGATTTTCCAGTGGTGACCTCGTCGAAGTAGACAAAGAATCTTCCTCTGACTACAGGTGCATTATTTTTGAATTACTTATCAAACAGTACTGCAATACGCAATATTACAACCCAAAAAGTACCGACTAGGACAGTTTTAGAAAAGATCTTATTTTCTTAATTCCGCTTAATAACTATGCTTTTACCATTCAAACTCCTTATGAGCAATCTAAATCATTGAGGTTCATCTTATAAAAAAGAACTGTCCTCTTAGTATACGGAAAGAGTGTATTGACGCGGTCGCCACCGGAAGACCTAAATCTTCATGGCAATATCCGCAGAAGCCTACACAGTTTATTAAACGATAACCAGCTGTCACCATTAACTGCACTTAACGACTTAGCAATATGAAAAATAATGTCTTCTCTCTTTTGTCCATAAATTATTTCTTCTTCAGAAAATAAATGGACAATTTTAAAAATGACTATTGACCAAGTGTCTTTAATATGATAACATAAATATTTTAAATTTTGATTACGAGTTATTAGTTTCAAATTAATAATCATTACCTTGTGACGTCTCACGTTTGTACAGCTTATTAAATTATTTGAATTATATGTTTAAATTAAGTTGTTTTTTACAAACAAGTTCTTTATTGGCAAAAGTATACAATATTTATTTTGTGTAAACCGGAGCCATAATTTATTTATTGATTTAGGGTAATTTGTGCCTCTTTATTTTTATTTTATTTATTTATTTTTTAATTTTCTGGTTTAAATTTTGATTCTTTTTTTGGGGATGTGAGGGGGTTTGTTTGGGTTAAGGATAATTTTATATTTTTTTGGTTTGGGTATTTTATTTTTTTATATTATTATAATTTTTTATTCTCATAAGATATTTTTGGATATGTTTATATTGTAAAGGTAGTTCGCAGGAGTTTCAAAAAGGGTTGCCTATGCAGTCTGTGGACTGACTTTTAATGATTCAACCTGGCATTTGCCCGTAAAATTGATGGGAAACCACAGAAAAACCTCAATCAGAAATTAATTTGTTTGATTAGCCAGTTTAGCTAGAATGATTTTTAATTAAATAATGTATAAAATTAGATTCACTTAATCATAGTAGATGACTGCAACCCATAGAGATATTAAAATAGGGCCCCATTAGTTGAATTTTGAAAAATCAAAAAAGTAATTAGATCACCTTTTACTATAAATATATATAAATATATCAAATAAGCAGTACAAAATTTCGTTTAAAATACAAAACGATGTGCCACAAAACCCTGATGACAGAGATAATTAACTAGATGGGGCATAATAACAATAATTGTGCAAGCCTTGCATCTCATCAGAAATAACACTTGCGAACACCACCTTAGATGGTAGTGGTAACTGTTAAGCTCAAATTAATTTTAAATATGGCAATAATTTATTCGAACAATAATCTTAAATATGATAACAACGATACCTTGAATGCAAACCCTAGACCTTCAAAGTTTAATAGTTCACATTAAATATAGACGTTTCCAAAGACCTCGACCATGGAATCAGCTAGAGGGGACATACTCACAATGCACATTGAGAAGCTTTAAACTATCTTGAGGTCACTTTGGGCTCTGTGTAACCTCATACTAGCCTCCTTCAAAAGAGTGTTAAGGTTATAATATTCCAATCGTTGCCGGCATTTTGCACAATTTTTTTGAATTGTTTTATATAATAAATATTTTTTTTAGATTTTCACAACTAGTTTGTTACCACTAGTAAGATAACTGCTTGTAGATGTTATTTAAATGTTAGCGACTGTAGATTTTTAAGTCATTGCATTTTGCATTTTTTATTTGATTGTATTATTAATCGAGTGTGCTCAGGTATCTTTTTCGATTGATTCAAATTCAACTAATTGGGCCTTTCTAGTAATAATAACTTTAAGAAGTGCCACAACGATATATTTATTATTTAGGTGTCTGTGCGGAACATTTTAGATACACCAACATTGAATCCATAAAAATAAGATAAAAACAAGGTCTTGGACTTTCAAAAATGGTTTCTACTCTTAACAAATTGACTCTCGCGATTTTTTTTTTTTTTTTGGTACCTAACATACTAAGTATGGTAATTTAGTTAACATTTTTGGTAATTTTGAAAAGTTAAATTTAATTTCACCGTAAATTTGTTATTTTAAAATTGCACTAAATTCTGAGAAATTTGATTCTAATATCACCATAATTTGGAAATATTCATCAATCGATTGCTTGACATATAACATAGATTTTTGTTCAAAACAAGAATTTCTACAAGATTCTTTGTTCAAAGGACAAGAAAGAAAAAAATAACAAAAATATATGATGTATGTCAAACAACAGATTAATGAAAAATTACCAGAATATTGTTATATCAGCATCAGATTTCCAAAAATTTAATGACATTTTTAAAAATAGCAATATTACGGTATGGTCTAATTTTATTTTGTAAAGTTATCCAAATCTAGTACTAAAATTATCATGTTTGGATAAGAGTTACCAATAAAATTATGATAGAACTAGCAAGAGTCAATTTGCTTGGGATAGAGACCATTTTTGAAAGTCTAGGACCATGTTATCATTATACTTTTAAGGGTTTAATGTCGGTGCATCTTAAATTTTCCACCCGGTATATAACTGGTTATATCTTAAAGTCAGAGAATGATAGATTGTTTAAATTTATTTATTTAATAAGTTTGGCTGTTTGTTTTTGCAGAGGATCATGGAATACGCGGAACAAGCTGCAGTATCCCATAGAATAGACTCCGAAGGATCAAATTTTAAATACGTCAATAGTAGAAATTTAGGTAAAAAATCAAACGCCATTTTAGAACTAAATAGACATTTTGATCAGCATTTGGTCAATGTGACCAGAAGTTCAGTCATCATACCATCATTTCTTAATGAGAATGGTAAGTCCTCTTAACAACCTTTTAAAGCTTAGAGTCCTTGAGCTACGCTTGAAGTCGGTACTCTAGTGGATCTATGACAGGCATAGCAATAACATATACCAGACAGCTCGAAACCTGATGGATAATGTATCTGATGTTTTCTCTATGTAAGGACATGGGAAAGATATAAATGTGTCGCGTGTCGGTAGCTATATGTCCTGGTCCCAGGAGTTGAAACATCTCAACCCTCGTACATTTTGTTTCCTCTGCTACCATATAGGGATATACGAGAAATGTAGATCTAAAGTGTTAGCTTGATCTAATCAGTTTCCGATTTCGTGTAAATTTTTTAATATTTTCTGAGTTAATGACGTCATACAAACAATTCTGAAAAACTTTTAATAGTTATCGTGAGACAAAAACGTCTAGGAACTTGTTCATTCATGCATACATGTGTGTGTGTGTGTCTATGAATCAATACAATGCTGGATGTTCCCTTTTCATCATATTAACTCTAGCTTGCTCTAAATCAGAATGAAACTTGGCAAATTCATGTATTCATCTTACTTTTTACCTTCTTACGAATATTTAATCGGTAAACATCGCTAAAAATCATAAATAGGTCATTTAATTTAATATTTATTTGATTAATGCGTTTTTCAGATCCTGATGTAATGAACGCTTTAAGTTGGTCTGAACATTTGGATTCTGTTTTTGTAAATAATTATGAAGTAGATCCAGGCCTGTCGTGGCAGTATTTTGGAAGTTCTACTGGATTTATCCGAAAATTCCCAGGTAAATGTTAAATGTATTACTTGGAACTGAGTCTCTTTAAAAGTCCTTATTAAATGAGATCTATATTTTATTTTGGTTGTAAAAAACTCTTATGAGTAAAGAAATGCCCATATGAGTGGAATGACTATGGGTGTCAGAAGAACCATGTCATCAGGATTTATACAAGTTACTTAAAGGTGGAATACAAGATGAACTAGTTAATTTTTTAGTGGTTGCGATCGGGGATCTAGTGGCGCTTTCAGAAGGGTTGCTTAGTTACAAGATTATGACACTAAGAATGATTTTTTATTTTTCAGCCACACAATGGCCACCTGAAGACCAAAAAAGTCGAAATGATATGCACGATTTCCGTTCTTCTAATTGGTACGTAGGAGCATCTACGAGTCCAAAGGATTTAGCCATACTCATCGACAATTCAAATACATTAAACTCGAAATCATTCGAGCTAGCGAAGCAAACGGTTAAAGCTATAATCAACACAGTCGGCGATGATGATTTCATAAATGTTTATTCTTTTTCTGAGACTACTAAGGAGATAGTCACTTGTTTTAAGGATGTTTTAGTTCAGGTAATTAGATTTTTTTCTTGACAAGTAGTTTAGACTACCTGCTAATAGGTAGTTCTATCCAACTATAGAGTGCCTGTATATCACAGACACTCTAGATTCAACTGGTTAGGTTTCCTTAAATTATCTGATTTCCTCAAGTTAAGGGTTAAACCAAAAAGGAAAATTGCGATTGCTTTAAAAGTTATTGAATGAAATATTAGTCATTAACATATACAAATTACATCCATACAATGGAATTTAAAGAAGAACAACAAAGAAGAAATAAAAATCGTCTACAGGGTAAAATAAATAAAAATAAAAATCGTCAGTACTTTTCTAATACTTAACTGATACTCATAGCAATTTTTTTTAGGTTCTTGGATATCAATTGCAAACAAAATTTTATTTTATTGCTGTGGGGGGTTTTAACTTCTCAAATCGTGCTAATTAATTTCGGAATTATGTGTAGGTCTTATTTAATCAATGGTAATCTTGTCGTAGTTCGGTAAGCCCAGAGATAATCAAACCTAAACGCGTTAGGCTTTGGCAATAAATATAGTTAAGAAAAATCTAATTTCACAGCCTAGTAGCATAATATAATATTTTATTTGGCTTATAAAAATACTTGTTATTAGAGAACCTCTAAAAAATATTATTTTAAAGGTACTCTACTCGGTCCTGGAATACCTACTAAAGGTTGTAATGTCCGACCTAATGATTTGATTTGTATCTAATTGAAAATAGAAAAAGAAGAAGATTAAATCGAATATTTAAATTTAAATTGAAAACAACAAAATGTTGAAACTCTGGGTTTTTACTTTTGGTAATAGAATAACTACTTGTCCAGCTTTTAACGGTAAATAAAGATAATGAAAGAATAGTTTTTGGTTTTACTGGAGTACGTGTATAAATCATCTTATAATCATAACAGTTCATGATTATAATACTTATTTTTGGTTTTGCTTGATTCACTAAGTATCACAACACATTACAAAACTACTGGACCAAACACTAGGAATATATGTACGTGTGTTGGTAAAGTTTAGGTACTTTAAACCTACTTGCATGTTAAACTTCAATTTTATGTACTGAAAGTTATTATGTGTTATACTGAAGGTTATTATGTGTCATATATTGTAATGATGTGTGTTTTAACTTCTAAAAACATGCTTTAGTTTTGATATAAGACGCTTACTTAAAGTTATGTAAAAGTACGTATGGGCGGTTTTTTCCTTAAGAGTGGGATGGGACCGCCTTTTTGTCCAATGTTAATTTTAATTGGTCAGCACCACGGTCCTGTCGCTTTTTGTTGCTTAGCATTGACAACTGATCAAAAGACTGCTACTTTTGATATAGGCCTGAGGTGCATTATAGCAGATAATAAGAGGGGTTTATGAGTGGACAGAACGGACTCATGTTCATTCTGAGTCCGTTCAACTCCGCCTCGTGCGAGGCGGATTTGAAACAATGTCCAAACTACAGCCCCGCATTATTACCTTACTTTACAGATACTGTATTTAAGGTGTTATTTTTTGACACAGAAAAACATAGTAACTAACAGTATAGTAATTAACTCTGTCCAGAAAGGTTTAGGTGAATGGAGTGTGGTAGATAAATCTCAGGGGTCTGATTGGTTCCCACACTTATGCTTCTACCTTGGGCAAAATTAATTACCCTATGGTGGTCATTATAATGCAATAATTTCCTCTGACGAAGTTGGGCTTTACTATTTTTTTCTAACTTTTAAAAGCAATTGTTTGAAACTTATTTACTTTTATTTTACACAAAAAAGTTGACAAATTTTGGAAAATTGCCGTATTGAGAATTACAAAATCTTTGGTATTAAAAATTTAGTTGGCAATCCTACCATTGGTTTCCAATATAATAAACTACCAGATGTTTAAAACTACTAATCTAGTAAAACTACTATCAGTTGGCAGCGTGGGGAAATAAAGGTGGGGGAGTCAATGAGGTTAGTCATGGATGTTAAACCACGTCCACAATTTCATATTAGACCAACCTCATTTGTTCTTCAACATTTTTCCACGCTGTCAAATGATCCTAACTTTGTGCTATACTATAGACTGAATAAAAGTTATATATCCCCTTGCAACCACCATATTCAAGCTATAATATTCTGATAGAAACATGTTAGCTCAAGTGTGGGATGGGAGTGGAAACACTTGTTGATTCTATTCTACTATACTAATTTATATTTATTCTGTATTAACAGGGTACAAGTGTAAACAAAAGAGAATTAATTTACGCTGTTGATAATCTAGCCATGGAATCTGGAAGCAATTTCTCTGCAGCTCTTGTTACTGGATTTGAAATACTTCAGAAGGTAAACTCCTTGCTTTACCAACATGTTATAGATTTATCCACCAAACATATACAAATGAATTAAGCTTTTTAGTCATCAAATTTTATTGTATGAAAACATTAAAAATTGCTCTATTCCATGGGTGACAATTAGGACAGTATTGAGTATTTTTTTTAATATATACCTAGAAAGTAAACGATATATTCAAGTTCAACTTAAACATGGAGAAAAAGGATTTAGAGTTTATTATTGGCTTGGGAGTGTCAAGCGTAATATCTTACATTTTATTAATAACATTTTGTCCCAATGTAGGAAGTACTTTCCTCTATTTTTCTTTTCGATTGATCAGTAAAATAGATTTCAGTAGAGTCTGCTTTTGAGTATAGTAATGACTAATTTGTGAGTAGATAAAATGTGTTACGTAATCTCTGTAAGCATAAGTTTTCTGTGCTCTGAATGTGTTTTACTATCTTGTATCAACTAACAATGTGACTTATTTCAGTATAACAAGACAAATGAGGGTGGCCAGTGTAACCAAGCCATGATGCTGGTCACTGGTTCAGCTAAAGGAGATTACTCGCATTTATTTAAAGAATACAACCAGCCACACACTCCTGTCCGGATTTTCACTTATAATATTGTCAAGGATTCTTCTAATGCAGCTCATCTTTATTCTATGGCTTGCTCTAACAAAGGTATTTACCTATAACTAAACTAAATTTATATCATTTGATACTAACGAGTTTTGCTAAACATGAATAGTTGACACAATATAATTGTGCAAGAGACATCTAGAAAATGTAACATGCAAAATGCAATGCTGCATCTGGGGAGTTCAGGGTCTGTAGGCGCCCTGATGAGTTAGACGTAAGGAAACAGAGTGGGGCATGACATTATGTCGAGCCATCAATGATGACGAATGTCCAATAATGGAACAGCAGATACTTGTTACATTTCTTTAGTGTCTCTCGCACAATTATAGTGTGTAACTAAATTGTTTTGTATTGTGTAATTAAATTGTTGTTGTAACTAAATTGTTTGTTACACAATATATTGTGTTACAAAAGTATAAAATGTTCATTAGATTATTAAAGCAATGGTGTCAAGAGGCAACACTGCTAAATTTGCCAGAGGGTTCCAGTTTTAACATGGGGCTTTATATTTATTTAAATTCATGTACCCACAATGTTTTTGTTTTAAGGACCAATGACGAGTATTCTCACTATTTTTTTACATTAAGGACCAATGACGAGTATTCTCACTATTTTTTTACATTAAGGACCAATGACAAGTATTCTCACTATTTTTTACATTAAGGACCAATGGCGAGTATTCTGACTTTTTTTACATTAAGGACCAATGACGAGTATTCTCACTATTTTTTTACATTAAGGACAATGACAAGTATTCTCACTATTTTTTACATTAAGGACCAATGACAAGTAGTTATTCTCACTATTTTTTACAGGACTAACGATGAATAACCCCACAGAGGTTATTTAATTTCTTGTGTGTAATTATCTTTTTCTCAGTTATAACTTCTTAATGTTTCTTTTAAATTTAATAAATTACTTTATTAGAGGCTCCTGAATCAGTCTATATGTGACTTGAACAAGCATTTTTATATTATGTCACTCATACTGACAAAGCATTTTTTTATCGCAGCATCTGTGGTTTATTATCGTAATTTTTAATAATTCTAAACCTTCCTATTTAGTTCCTTAGTTCTTTTAAGTCTTACTGAGGAGTAAGTAAATAGGTTTAGTCTTCAATCTGTAAAAATTATAATTTAGGAATATTTTCATTAGCTTTTAATGACCAATAGAGCATTACTTAATATTTTTAGTTGTTAATTCCAGGTGTTAATAATGTAACACCTGGAATTTTTGCCAACTGGGTTAAATAAAATTTTATGTTGTTAGGGTGGCAGCCTTATCTATTACCATCAAAAAATCAAATTTACTTTTATTAGTAATGCTCCTTCTATACATTGTATTCTATGTTTTTAATATTATTTTGTTTCAAATTAGGTTATTACGAACACATTCAATCCAACGATGAAATCAAAGAGAAAGTTCTGAACTACCTAAGAGTGATGTCAAGGCCCATGGTTATGTATCAAAATATTCATCCCATTCATTGGACTCCTGTTTTTACTGGAGGCAAATCAAACAGTCTTGCTATCAAACGTGTTGACCAGGCTCAACTTATGACCACTGTGTCTACTCCTATTTTTGATAGACGAAATACTTCTGTAAGTTGTTCTTGATATTTGGGATGGGTGTTAAATTTTACATTTGGTTGAGGTAATAGTTATTTATGCTCCAAGGGAGTAAAGAAAGCTATTATTTCCCTGAGCAGATAGTTGATGTGTTTAACTCTCAAAGTAAAGCCTAGGGAGTTATAACTGTGGGAGGTAACCATTGCAAGGGGAAAAATAGCATTTTACTCCCAAGGTGCATACAAGATTTTATCTCCATATGTTGATGTCATTTAATTTGTATTGATTTGTTGTATTAAATTTTAAATTTTTGGGTCAGACCCTCCCCCCCTTCCAACCATAATTTTAGGGAAAAAATCAAAATTTGTTTTAATGCTCCTAACAACTTCTTGGCCTGATACCGATTAGAGCCAAAAATAAAAGCCTATTTTTTTGGTTGGGTACTTTTTATCAATTTTGGGGTATCGCCCCCCTAGAAAATGCTTTAAAAAAATTTGGTCCCCCTTATAAATTTAGAGGATACATCTCCCAAAAAAATGTAAATGTCCCCCCCCCCCTTTAGGATTTGGGGGTTTAATCCTAACTATTGAAGGCAAAAGTTTTGGTTGATAGTGTACTTGGAGGGGGCAAGTAACCCTACTTATCATATTCAAAATTATAACATTAATAATTATTTTTATAAGAGTACAATGAATATAATTAGTGTATTAAGTACTGTACCTTTTTTACATTTCCTCATTTATACCATAGGTATATAGGAAAAGTATTGTGTTTGTAAAAAAATCCGGAACCAGGATGAAACCGGAATTATCCGTTTCAGGCGTTTTTAAGGCCTCCTGAGTGGTTTTTGCAAAGTTGTCTGTCTGTGTGTGCGTGTGTGTGGGAGGATGTGCGTAGCAAATCCAATGTAATGAGGAAAATTTCCAAGGTACCCCGCACCCCATTTTTTTAGATTTGTTATTTTGTCAAATCTTAATATTATTTACTGGTTTAACCAATTTTGAATAAAATAATAATTAACTTGATTTTATTTTTATTTCAGGTGAGGTCTGCAAACTTACTTGGTGTTGTGGGCACTGATATCCCAATACAACAGATTAAGAAACTCATTCCTCCTTATAAGGTATATTTATTTCTATCACATCACATCCTTTCAATTCTTTCTGGGTGTTGTGGGCACTGATATCCCAATACAACAGATTAAGAAATTCATTCCTCCTTATGAGGTATATTTATTTCTATCACATCACATCCTTTCAATTCTTTCTTGGTGTTGTGGGCACTGATATCCCAATACAACAGATTAAGAAACTCATTCCTCCTTATAAGGTATATTTATTTCTATCACACCACATCCTTATTATCCTTACTGATTATGGTGGGCACTGATATCCAATACAACAAATTAAGAAACTCATACCTCGTTATCAAGTATTTTTATAAGGAGTTAATGCTCTAATTGGTATGCACATAATCACTGCCTTATTTAATTATTACTCCTCCTCATTTATGAATGAGGAGAAGATTAATTGTGTGTGTCCTCATTAATAAATGAGGACTCACACAAAGTCTGTTTGTGTGTGTGTGTGTTATCATCGTAGCTCCCTGGATATTTTTGTTAGAGAGTTGAAACGTGGTATAAATATCAATATTTTGGTCTCTATTGCAATATCTTTTTTTGGATGACTTGTATGGTTTTTTTTTTAAAAAAAACATTAAAAAAAACAGAAAATGATCCAGTCTAATGACCTCATAAAAAATATTTTCTGGATAGCACCACTAAACCTTTAGACTGATTTTTTACAAAGTTTCCACTCTCTATTCTACTAGCTTCTACTCTCTAGCATAAATACACTGGGAGCTATGATGATAACGCACACACATACAGACAGACAACTTGGTGAAAACCACTTAAGAGGCATTAAAAACACTGGAAACACATGGTTTCAGGTTTTTTTGCTAACACTATACTTTTTCTATTTACCTACGGTATAAATGAGGAAAAATAAAAATTTAAAGAGTTTATGATGTGAAAATCAATTTAAATCTAATACAATCTGTAAGAATTTGTATAGAATAAAAAAAAAATACTAAAAGTTTTATTACAAAATGACTACAGAACTTGCATTCCCTACAACATCCCCACACTTTTGAACCCTGGTGTTGTCTTTCTGGAAGTTTGCAGTCATATTTTTTTTAGTGAATTTTCATCATGAAACTGATGCCTATGTTGTTGGTATCACAATGCCTATGCTATTGTTTTGGTATCTTGGAGGATTTAAAGTAATGAAAATTGGGTACATCCTCCTAGCTTCGGACTACACTCGTCCTCAGAATATACAAGTCATTAAATTTATACTGCAAGACGTCTTCGGACTAGCTTCGCTTGTCCATAGACAATAAATGGATTCGTTTCATTCCCAGCGGCTACCCATCCAGGCTCTAATCATGCCTTGATGCTGCTTAACTTTTATGATCCACCAAAAATTATTGATACACTTGTATTAAAACGAAACTTAGTGTATTTATTAATTACGTAAAGGTATATACTTACACCAAATTTTAACTCAATTGCATTACTTACCCATTTTTGTACAATTTAAAAAACCGTATACAAGTCATTCAATAAAAATTAAACTAATGCTGATAATGAGATGAAACATGGCACATATGTTAGTCTTATACATTGGTACATGCGTGCCAAATTTGAATTGGATCACATCATTTTTCTGCGTTTTATGATTTTTGAAATTTTCGCTGAGTCATTATTGCGGGTTATTGACGTCATAAAAAATATTTTCCAAATAGCACAGTAGTAGACTGATTTTTGTGCAAAGTTTCAACTCTCATAAATAAATACACTGGGAGCTACGATGATGACACAAACATACACACATACACATACTTACAGACAAACAACTTTGCGAAAACCACTCAGGAGGCCTTGAAATTCCAGTGACATCACGGTTTCAAATTTTTGTTGCCAACACTATACTTTTCCTATATACCTACAGTATAAATGAGGAAAAGTAAAAATTTAGATAAAAGTACATAAAAGTGATTTTAAAGTCTGGAGATATCTGTTGTTTAAATCCCTAGTAGTAGTAGTAGTAATATGGGGGGAGTGGTAGTTACTACCAGGAAAATAGGCCACGTTGTTGGGCCCTTTTTGCCAGCTCCCTAAGATAGTGTTCTACCCCTTTCAATTTCAAGTGTAGGTATATTTTATCTAATCTAGACAGAAGAGCCGTGGATTTCTATGGTTCCTCTCATGCTTTTTCAAACAATCATACATATTTTCACTTACTCATATAGTCTAGTGAAAACTAGGAACAACAAGTGCCCTCGCTGTTAAACCAAACCTCCATACACTTTTAACTACAAGGCAGACACACTATAGTTTTATAATGAATCTACTATGAGGGTCCTAAATTTTGCCTATACCCAGTTTCATTTAGGGTAAGGGATTTTTAACGAGCACATGACAACGCACAGGCTCGAGACCACCGGCTTTACGTCCCTTCTGAAGGACGTGGTATGCAGAATTTTTATCCCTCACATAAAAATCCTAGAGGTCCGTGTTAAGATTGAACCCATGACTAAATAAACTCGGAAACTTCCCAGTTTATTTCTCATTTCTTTCTTTCGAGTTTTTTCTGTGGCCAATACACAGAATGAATGGACTTTAAACTTAAAGTCCATTCATTCTGTGTATTGGCGGCGTACCTTAACCACTACACCATGGGTGACTCCTTTTTAAATCCCTAACTTATTAATTTGAATTTGTTGCTTTATTTCTTACAGTTGGGAGTCAATGGTTATTCTTTTATTGTTAACAACAATGGGCATGTGCTGTATCATCCTGGCTTGAGACCATTGGTAAGTTTGCAAACTTATTATGTTGACGTTGTTAGACTTGAAACCCTTCAATTATTATTTTTTTGACAAGTAATATTTTTTTGAATATCTATTTCTTATTTAATCAAGAGTGCTATATTGATACTCAAAAATATCTAGCAAGTTTTTTTTCTCTTATGACTTGGTGTTATGTTTCCTCTGAATTAGTTAAGCCTAAAAAACGAATGGAGAGTGTTTTAGTATCACATTTGTAGAGCTTTTGATTATTGTGGATTTAATTTAAACTAAAAATACAACCTAGTTTAGTTTGTACATCCTAGTCCGAGACAAACAGGTTTTGTCTGGGGCAGGTTCTGTAGACTGAAAACTTGTAGATATCAGTTGTTGGAGTTACTTGTTGACACTATAGAATACCTCTTATCATTTAACCTGATAAACAATTTGTTTTGAATTATTTCCAATTTTGTTTATTGACACATTTTTATTTAATTTTCATTAATTTGTTTTACAGATAATCTGATAATGTTTGTATTGTTTCATGCAGCCTGGTATAAATTCGGTAAGCCTTAAATATGCAATTGAAAATAATTATATTTTTTATAGTTCTTTCTTAGTGTGGCATTTCACAGCATTTCAAACATTTTTGAAAATTTAAAGCTCAAGTTAGCCAAAGCAGAGTTAACAACTCCCTCTAAGACGAAAGGGTTTGGGTATTTTATTTTTGTTCTCTGCTTGAATTTTTTTCTGAAGAAATTAAATTTCTTCTACTAGTTTTAATCTTTTTACTTTTCCTCATTCATGCCGTAGGTATAAAGGAGAAGTTTTGTGTTCCCAAAATAATTCAAAAATGGGTTTTGAAAAACTTGGTACAAATATCAATCAAACCGGCAATAATAACTCAGCAAAAATTTTGAAAAATCATTAAACACTGAAACATGTTTTGATCCATTTGAGACTTAGCACACATATATTCTTATGAAAGGCCAACATATGTGCTAAGGTTCATCTCATTACTAGCATTAGTTCAATTTTTATCAAATTATATAAAATATAATTTGAAAATAAAAATTGCACTGATGCTGATAATGAGATGAAACTTGGGACATATTTTAGTCTTATACATAGCTACATGCTGACCAAATTTCAATCGGATTTCATTATTTTTCTGCGTTTTATGATTTTTCCAAATTTTCGCTGAGTCATTATTGCGGGTCAATGTCGTCATAAATATTTATTTTCTGAATAGCACAACTACAGCAGTAGATTGATTTATTCACAAAGTTTCAACCTTCTAGCATAAATACACTAGGAGCTACGCACACACATTCACATACAGACAGACATCTTTGAGAAAACCACTCAGGAGGCCTTAAAAACACCTGAAACGGATAACTCCGGTTTCATCCTGGTTTCGGATTTTTTTGCTAACACAATACTTTTCCTATAAACCTGCAGTATAAAAAGGAAAAGTAAAAATGGAATTTATGGGATCTTTAGGCACTAAAAGTCTTAATAAAAATGAATGAATGAAGTGTCCACTTTTGAATTAAATTAGAAATATAATGTTAAAAATATATTTCTTTATCTTTTTAAATTGGGCATTCATTTGAGAAGTATAAAAATATGTGCTTCTCTGCCCTGTGTTAATTATGGGTTTAATTTTTTTTGTTAACAGTATACTGAAAATTTAAAGCCAATCTACAACAGTGTTGATTTATCGAGTGTTGAAATGCTGGAACATTTGGGCAACCCATACGAAAATAACACCCTCCTAAGTGACGTAAGTTGATAACTTATCTTTCCCAAACCAAACCAATAAGTTAGACATTATGTTTAATATAATGTTAATGTTTCCTTCATGTGTAATTAAAATTCTTATATTGTCTTAAGTTAATATTGTTATTATTAGTAAAAAATAATTATTAGTAAATGTAGATTTACCCTCAAAGTTGTATGTTAAACAAGGGCAGGCCAAGTAAGACTAATGTGATCAGAGGAGCTAGTAAGACTAGATGAACTAATCATGCTGTTGGACGGTTAGTTGGTGTTAGCCTGGCGTTGAGTCTAGGTTTAGATGAACTAGGCACACTGAAGACTGGTCATATATGCTGCCATGTAGGTTGTGCTTCGTAGATGATTGGGTGTGTACAATCTCAGGGGTGGATTAGTTCAGTGAGATTTGACTCAGGGGAAGCACTAATATGACCCTACAGGTTTAAACGTAAAAGAATTAAAATTATTTCTTCTCTTACTAGACTACACCATTTCTGTTTTATTTCTTTTACAATCTTTTTCAAGTTACTGAATCTGTTTTAATTCTAATTATTATTCACATTTTTAAAAAAACAATCAATAAAAATAATAAATTAAGAGGTTCTGCAAATGTTTTCCCTAAGAAATTGGCTGAAAAAGTGGCCACTTAATAAATGTTTTGTACTATTTTATCTAATTTGATAATTTTTTTTTTGATTGAATATATTTATTTTTTAGCTGAGACAGGAAATGATAAACCAGAGAGAAGGAGAGACTGAGATCAAAGTTAAAATTCATTACGATGACATGGTAATTTAATTTTATTTATAGTAGCATTTAAACTTCTATCAACAATAATCACGTGATTATAATCAACTACTAATGAAATCTTATCACATGAACTTACTTAAACTCACACAAGCAAAGCTGTTAGTCTCTGGCTCTAATACTAGACTTGATCAACTTCTATCACTAGTAAAAAATGATCTTAGAATCATAGCTAGCCTCCTTACAGGTTTCTGTCTTCTCAATTATCACCTCAAAAAAATATGTGTGCTGTGGGGGGCCATCTCTATCGTTTTTGCGAGGAGTCCAATGAAAATTCTATACAAGTACTTAGTAAATTTAATGCTTTGGGTTATCAAGAACTCATGATCTTTGATGATGAAAGCATGATCGTTGAAAGCAATTGCACAACCTGCTGACATAATAAAACTTTATGTAAATATTATTCTACTGATTTACAGACCACATAACTATGATTATAATTATGTCCATAATAGAAAATTATTAAAATAAAAATTAAAAGTGTTCTCTATATGCTCTTTATGATTTTGTTTCTTTAGAAAAGAGTATCTACTAGGAAGAATAAATATTTCTACCATCCAATCCAAGGGACTCCTTTCTCTCTCGGTATTTCTTTACCTGATGGTTACGGCATGTATGAAGTACTCGCTGAACAAGAGATTAAACTTAGTCAAGTTAATGGTAAGTTATGTTCAGTCATATTAAGTTATTCTCCTTATAATAGAAGCAAAATCTTCTGTTATAGAAAATGTCAAAGTATACAAGCAAATCATTAAGAATCACAGACTAGCATTAAAATATATGGTCTTTCCAAATTTTACTTTTCCTCATTTATACCGTAGGTATATGGGAAAAGTATTGTGTTTGCAAAAAAATCCTAATCTGGGATGTCACTGGGATTATCTGTTTCAGGCGATTTTAAGGCCTGAGTGGTTTTTGCTAAGTTGTCTGTCTGTATATGTGTCTGTTATCATCGTAGCTCCCAGTGTATGTATGCTAGAGCGTTGAAACTTTGTAAAAAAAGGCAGTCTACCGCTGTAGTTGTGCTATTCAGAATTTTTTTATGACATCATTAACCTGCAATAATGACTCAGCAAAATTTCGAAAAATCATAAAACTCGGAAAAATTATGTGATCCGATTGCAATTTGGCACACATGCACCAATGTATAAGACTAACATATTTGCAACTAACAAATTTAGTACAAGTGTACTCCTTGATGTTATAAATAAGTGTAATATAAATAAATAATAAATAAGTGTTGTATAAATAATACAAGTCTATCTACAGGGTTGGCAAAAACCCGGGTTTAATTGTAAAAACCCAGCCCACCCGGGTTTTTTGGGTTTAATGGGTAAAATGGGTTTTTATATTTTTTTTTAAATTGCAAGTTAAATAATCGTATTTTTAAGCCTATTTTAAGAATCTAGTTGATAAATAGGCGTAATACGTAATTAATACATTTATTGAACAAAGTTGTAGTTAAATTAAGATTTTTTGTAAGCAAAGAAGATAATATTTATTTCAGAAATTTCAAGTTTTAATCGATAGTTTAACTAAAAAAAAAATCCCCATTCTTAATTAATAACAATACTTAATACTTCTCTCTTGTAAATATAACAGTTAAAAAATAACAGTCACAAAGCAACTTTGCATTACAGATTCTTTATAAAAAAAACGCACGAATAAATATAAAAAAAAATATGAACAATAAAGTTTAATAAAAATAAAGAGCATTCATATATGTATAGCAATGCCTTGATTTATTTTACATGCATAGAACAGATGCAAGAATGACCTAATTATACTTTTTATAATTATTTTTAGCTAATTTCCCAAGGAAACAACAAGCTTTATTATAAAAAACTAAATTAATGAATAAAAAATATAAAAACCCAGTAAAAAATTCGGGTAAAATAGGGTGGGTTTTGCCCATTTTGCCCGGGTGGGTTTTTTAATTTTCCCCACAAATCCATTTTCTGTCTATGGACAAGCGAGTCTGAAGACGTCTTGCAGTATAAATTTAATGACTTGTATATTTTGAGGACGAGCAAAGCGAGTCCGGAGCTGGGAGGATGAGCGTAGCAAGTCCAATGTTATGAGGATTTGTAAGTCAGTATAAACTTACACAAGTAAGTTTTTGTGTCTGCTTGGCCCTGGAGGGCTGGGACCTGTTTTTCATACCCTGAGTTTTGTAGGGGTTACACTTTAACTGTGTAACTATGATTTCCTCCTTTAAATTTCATTTTTAATTTAGTTTATTCTGCTTGTCATTGTTCTTAAGTTTAAAGCACATTATTTTTTTAAACATAGCTGTTCTTAGACATCTTGGTAATTAAATGGAATGTTCAAAATTTTACAGGGCCCTAGGATTTAAATGTTAGTGTGTAAAACTTTTTGAAAGATTTTAACCATATGGAGTATTGATGGTTCTCTGTTAACTAAAGTAAACAGTTTCATACTTAATATAAATAACATCCTCTAAATTCACAACCAAATTAAAAGAGGAAGACATACTTTAGGAACATCAAACCATGTGAAATAATAGCAGTATTATTCCATTTAACTTCAAGAAAAACTATTTTTCAAAAAAGCTTTTGACTTTATGGGTTTAACTGGAACTAGTATTTAATGAACATTTTTACCAAATTAACGTTAAATAATTATAAAATCAAACAAAAAAAAAACAAATGTTGAAATATAAAGTAAACCATTCATAAATAAAGACAACCACAATCAGACACAATTAGTTATTGCCTGATGGGGTTAGGAATGTTACTCTAAGAGACTAGTTCTGTCTTTTCTAAGCCTGATGGGGTTAGAAAAATTACTGAGGAGACTAGAGTTACGTTTTAATAACTGGTTAGGTTTGGGATTAGGACAGTTTTTGTACATGCTATGCTATCCATATTAGTAAGATCTCTGGTCTTCCTAAAGTTTCTCTTTGGATAAAAATATTGTTTTAATATAATTTTCTTTTTTTTAGTTCTCGAGTATTTCAAAGGAAATAATTGGAGGGTGCATCCAGATTGGTAAGCATTGCTTTTGAAGAAATTTCAATTATTATTTATTTGTGAAGAAATAATAATTAGCTGCTTTTATACGCCTTGTGCTATAACTCTCGTCACGATTTATTTTTGCAGTGCGATTTCCAAAAAGACCTATTCTATGCCTCCCACAGTGGAAGCGAAACGTCGGATTCTTCATCTACATTGACGCGGTCACCACCGGAAGACCTAAATCTTCATGACAATAACCGCGGAAGCCTACGCAGTTTATTAGCTTATAATATGTCACAAAATGATGAATGTCTTTCATTTACTGGTGATCAATAAATAATATAAACTTTTCCATTTTAACTTAATGGATAGTTCACTGCTGCTGATACGGAAATAAAACTTGCCGGGTTTGTTTCATTTTGTGAATCCTGTACATGCCTTAGTAAGGACTCTTAGTAAGCTCTCTATCCTCTAAAGCTATAGCAATCTGAAGTGATTTATCAGTTTCTATACGAGCTGCCAGTTACATAGTATAAATAATGTTGCTTTATTATAGAAATATTTGGTTATGTTTCAGGATTTATTGTGAATATAATTATGCCAACGAGCAAAATTTTGATTCACCTGAGCAACAGTTGCTCCATTTCCTTGGTAAAATCAAGCAACCTGGTTGGAAATGGATGTCTCTGAGGCCTAGATTTATGATGAGGCCTCATGCATCAGGTAACAATAAATGTTATTTACTCCTAAATTGTTCTTGGTTACAGCAAGAATAATTGTTTTATTTGTTTTTGCCTTTTTTTAGGAGATAAGGGATTATTAAAAATTTATGAGATTAAGGAATCATCATATCACCATTTATGTTATAAAGCATATAATATTTAATGTTCATAACAACATTCATGGATAATCTGCTTTTACTCTGTGGTTTCTCCTGAAAAGAGGCTGCGAATGCAGAATAAATTAGATTACAGATTAAGAAATATTTAATGAAAACAGTTTTTTAAATGTAGAAAAACAAGCGTTTGAATCAATTAGCTTATTTACAATGTTTAGAGTGATTGACCCTGAATGATGTTGTCCATCAAAATTTAATTTAAAAAAATATAGGTGCCCCGGAAATTTTCCTCATCCAATCAGATTCATTTCCCTCATCCTCCCTACTTTGCGCTTGCTTCGCTCGTCCTCAGAATATAAAAATTTAACATGTTTGTACTGCATCACGTCTTGGGAATCGCTTGTCCTTCTATGATAGGTGACTCATCGGTACCCCATCCAGGCAATGACCTCGTTCGATGCTGCTTTTCTTTTATGATCCAACAAAAACCATTGATATACTTGTTGTATTCTAACGAAACTTTGTGTATTTATTTATTATGTAAAGGTATACATTTGTACAGAATTTCTATTCAATTAGATTATTTCCCGATTTTTCATAATAGTTTAAAAATGTATAAAAGTCATTCAATAAAAATTGAACTAATGCTGATAATGAGATGAAATTTGCCTATGTTCATCTTTTACATGGGTACCAAACCTCAAATTGGTTTCAGCTTTTTTCCGCGGTTTATGATTTTCCGAAATTTTGCTGAGTCAAAATTGCGGGTTAATGCCGTCTTAAAAAATTATTTTCCTGATCGTACAACTATACCTATAGATTGATTTTTGTACAAAGTATCAACTCTCTAGCATAAATAGACTGGGATGTATGATGATAACATACTCACACACATACAGACTGACAACTCTGTGAGAACCACTCAGGAGGCTTTAAAACACGTGAAATGGATAATTCAAGTGACATCCTGGTTTTGTGTTTTTTGCAAACTCAATACTTTTCCTATATACCAACAGTATAAATGAGGGAAAGTAAAAGTAAGACTAGAGAAACTAGACGTTGTAGCAAGCCATTTGGTTAACACTTATATAATATTAGTTGTTTCAGCTCGCAGTGAGATAGGAATATAGTTATAAGATTCCAGTCCCCCCACCTCGTCAACCACTAGCTCTTTCTATTCTACCCCTTCACATTTTACAGTTCTTCCCTTATTCTACCTCGCAACTTGTCTTTTAATTATCATCTTAATTGATTAATATATTGATATTAATCAATTGATCATTGTGTTTGTCTAGTTCTCCGATTTATGCGTGTTAATGTATTTTTGTATCTTTATGTATATAATTAATAAATTTAAAGTAATTTAATTGTATAGAACTGAAATCAATTGTTTTCTTCTCTCTGTATATGATTGTATTTTATTTTAAATTACACATTGCTTCATATTACATTATGGTTCGATTTCCAATGACTTCTATCGTATGTCTCTATTATTTTACTTTGAATCAATGAATGAAGAGACAGCTTGATTTCTGATGACTTCTATCTCTATTATTTTACTTTGATTCAGTAAAAGAACTGTCTTGCTGTTGTGCCTTCATTTTTGTTGTTGTGTATGAGTTTCTCAGTTATTATCTGCATAAGAAAGTTTAAACGCAAATTTATTTTTTCTCCTTGGTTAGGCTTTTGAATTGTGTATTTCTTTTTTTAAATGTTTTAAACGAAAAAATCTTCTTTTTTGCGGCAATTATAAAACTACATAATTAATGAATAATAGCAAAATCAAAATATTTTGGAAAAAGTAAGTGTAGGTTGTTAAGTATTTTCAAAAGACTAATTTGATGTTTGATTGACGGTGATATTGATATTATTATGATATGAAATATCATATAGAGACGAGCCCCTCTCGATTATTGGTTGCTGGAGACTCGAGAATATTACTCCCCACCTCTCTCACTAGCTATACTCAAATACCTACCTATACTGTAATTATATTAGAAGTGTTAACCAAACGGCTCGCTATGACGTCTTTTTATAAAAATCTATGATATTTTGCTAATGATATAAATAATACGTAAATAGGGTGATATTGGTATTTAAGGTAGTTAACAAATTATTCTGTACAATAGTGTTCTCGAATTTAACTTTTTAAAATTACCAAAAGTGGTAAGAAAAGGATAATGCTGATGCGCCCAAAATGTTCCACTCTCTATTGTATTAAACACATTTTTTTTCATTGATATTTAGCAAAAAAAGATTCAACTTGGTGCCTTACTAGCCTGGTGATCTATCACCTGTCTCCAGTATCGGACTGAGCCAAAAATACCCGAGGAGGGTTTGGCTGAAAAGGGCCCTAAACCTACATCTTACGGGGCCCAATAGGAGGGGGGGGTTCTATAATGCTTCTCAGAGGGGCCTACTTTTAACTGGAGTAGTATTAATGATTATAGCAAGCTTAATTTAATTTATTTAATTTTAATTTCATAAAATTAAATCAAGTGATATTATTTTATTTTAATAAATTAAAGTAAACTTAAGTAAATAAAATAAATAAGTATAAAATAAACTTAATAATTAAAACTTAATTTTATTTATTTAAATAAAATTTTAAACTTAACTATTTTATGGTAAATCTTTAGGGCCATTTTTGTACTTCTCTAGTGCCCTGATCAAATATGTTAAGGGCCCCTTGAGGCCCTAGTCTTCTGTTTGGGACCTTAAGGGTCAAAGTATAAAGAATGGGGGCCTTAAAGGACCTAAATTTCGGTAACAAATTGAGAATATTTTTAAGTACCTTAAAATATTTGTCCCTAGGGCCTAACTTAAAGTATTGAGCCCCTTTGACTCTTGTGTAATGTTGACTCTTGACACTTGAATATATCAATTATTAAGTATGTTAATATTTTTTTTAATTTTCATTATTTTTTCTTTAATTTTATTTTCGGCTGAGGGGCACAAGGAGGCTGGCGCCCTCGCCCTCAATGGCCAGTCTGCCCCTGCCTGTCTCTCAATAGTGCACTATCTCATAATAGTCATTAATATATTTAGAACAAGTTATAGCAAACATTATGAGGTTAGGTTGTTGTAAGTAGGGTCTTATAAATTGTGTTTTTAATACACCATCCCACTATATTATTTCAAATAAATTAATTTATTTTTCATTACAGTCTATCGTTTAGTTTAAAAATCCCCAAGGTCATAAGTATTTTGGGGATTGACCAATCAGAGAAGCCGCTGCCAACCTCTCACTTAAAAAGAGAAAAAAAATCCCTACCACCATAACCGCTGTAGGGAAAAACCCTTCTTCCCGGCAATCGTTCACTTTGTTTGTGGTTCTTCTTTTGATTACATCGTTTTGAAAACTACTTTCAAATTAATCTTAAAAATGATATTTTAAAATAAAACTACACAAAAGAAATGTAGAAAAACAATCGCCAAGAAATACGGGTAAAATAACTGATTTGTTTACATAGTTTTTCCCGCTTCCTTCTTGCAGGGATTTTTTTTCTTAAGAATCAGTGGTGTCTAAACTGACCTGTCAAGATTTTTAAACTAAACGATAGACTGTAGTGTATAATATTTTTATTACTTTATTTTTAACTCTAGTATATTTTATAAAATTAAATTTATATTCTGGTGAAGAACTAACAATGAGATCTTAATGTGTTGTTGTTGATTTTTACATAATGAACAAGATATCATTTTATTTTATTGAATAATTTAAACTTTTCATTACTTTATGAAGTTGATAAATGTTTAATTTTTTAACCCTAATGAATATATTCAAATCTTTGAATACATTTATTAGTGAAGACCTTGAAATAAATCTCCATATTTTCAAATGTGATTTTATGAACAATGAACCAGAAATGAGTTAGTTTTTGTGTTTTTTAGGTAATCCCACAATGAAAAAGGTGGAAAAAGGCTCGTACTATTGTAAGTATAGTTTTTTAAACAATTATTAATAAATGTGTGTCTCCATAAAACTAGAGAATCTCCATATTAGTATCCATAATGAGAATTAGTTTAGAGCACTAAATTTCATTAGATTAAATAATCTATTTTTTTTAATAACCTTTATTTAGTATATATACAATAATTTATATATTATTTTTTATACAAGGTAGAACACTTCACTAAAGATTAATAAAAATTATTCATGAGCCGTGGTGAGTGGCATTATTCTCTTGTGACTATTTAATATTATTTTTTATGTATTAAAAAAAAAAATATTAACTAAATTAAATGTAAATAAAAACAATAATAAACAAATTAAATTAGAATTAATGATGCTATAATAAATTAAATAATTAATTTTTACTAGTATTTATTAATTAAATATTCATCAATTAATATGTCCCATATATACTCATATTGTCACATATTCGTAAACATTCATACATACACACACATGCATACATAAATATATATATTATACATACTCATACATATATTGTATACATATACACACATACATACATATATACATACACATACATATATATTCATGTTATACATATTATAATTATGCATGGTTAATATTTAATACACTTGAGTTTAAAAAAAATATATATTTAATTGTCAAACCACAATACATAAAAAAGAAAAACTGACCGGTTTCGACTATTACTTAGTCATCTTCAGAGTACTTTTAGTAGTACTCTACTAAAAGTACTCTACTAAAAGTAGTAAGATACTTTTAGTATCTTTAGTAAAAAGTACTCTGAAGATGACTAAGTAATAGTCGAAACCGGTCAGTTTTTCTTTTTATGTATTGTGGTTTGACAATTAAATATATATTTTTTAAACTCAAGTGTATTAAATATTAACCATGTTTAACATGTACCACAAAATCTCTGTCAAAACAACTAATGAATTATTTTTATGCTTTAAATATTAACAAATAATCTTGTTTATTTTTCTTTACTATCTTTAAGTTGATTTGATAGAAGGTGAAGTTTTATTCTTACTTTGAAGTTATCGCGTTTGTCTAGTTGAGTCAGTGTTGCGGGTAGTTTGTTCCATAGTATGGTAGCTTGGTATAACCAGTGCCTCTGTCCTGTAGATGTCCTATAACGAGGTAGTCTGAGCTCTAGTCTGTATGTTGTCATGTATTATAATCTATGTTTTACTACTTAAACATTCCATATTCATATTAAATTAAGCTAATTTAAAAGACTAAAAAACATGAAATAATACCACTTGATGTTATGTATAGAATTTTCTTTGTATGAATTAGCTTCATATAACATGAATATGCTACGTGTAAGTAGTGAAATATAGTTTTTTTGAGGTAGTACGTAATTGAGCACTTTATTGGACCGGTTTTAGGATGAGAAGCCAATCATTATTGTTATAGGAGGTTATTTAGTACTTTTCACCTCCGAGGACAATAATGTATAATTATAATGTAATAATGAATAATAATGTATAATTATACAATAATGTATAATATATTGCCGCCATTACTGTAATGTAGCATGTTCAAAAAAACAATCTATGTAAAACCCTCATAAGGTTTCTTTAAAAACGTTCATTTTTTTCTGTTTTTATTCATAGACTAACTTTTTTTTTTCATTTTTAAAAGGTGTTCTAATTGACAATTTTTGTGTGTTTATTTGTAAAGCTTTTACATTTTTGAGTAAAAGTGTGAAGCTATGGATGAATTCAATGACGACGATAATATGGAGTTAATTGGACGTTTTTTTTTTCAATTAAGTATAAAGCGCAGTTTATTTAATGAGTGCTAATGGTGGTGGTAAATATAATTGCCGTGACATAAAGACACACTTCTCAGCCTTATGGCATAAATAACTATTATTTAATCTTATGAAATTTATTCTCTTCTGTGCCCTAAACTAATTTTCATTTTTGAACAATATTATTTTCATTAGGGCCTCACAAGAACTCAATAGTGAATGTGTTGCTGTCACTTTGTTCAGACAGTTTTTAATAGGATTTAAACCATCAAATGGGTTTACTTATTTTTTTAATTCTTATTTGTCAAAACTAAGAGTAAATAAATTATGACCAAAGAATGTATGGTTTTAGTAATATTCAGAATTATTATTATTATACAAGTGTCGCAAGGCTGTTGATTTTTCTATAATATTTAACTTTACGATTGGGCTCTAAGTATGTAATACTTTTTAAAACAAAGTAAAAATAAGTTGGGGAAAAGGTATTATCTAAATCAAGTGTTTTCTTGGCCGTGTTGTTTTTATTTACCTGATAAGATTCCAAGTCTTTGGATCGGGAACCCTCCATGAGGAAGATCTTAGGACCCTTCGGTGGGGGGATGTCTCTATCTTTGCCAAAAGATCTGGGAGATTCCCTAGCCGATTTGAGACCCTGTAGTCCAGAGTGGCTGGTCTGGTACGGGGTTGGCAAAAAGAGCCCGACGTGGCTTGTTTGCCTGGCTTATGCCTCCCCACCCTTGTTACTACTACTACCTGATAAGGCAAAGTATTTTAAATCTAAATGCTAACAAATAGAAAAGCTTCAGTCGGAATATAAAAATCCTAATAGTTCAAGAGTCAGGATTAAAAAATGAGACTTATTTTGTACTACTTCAAACCAATTTGTTTTGAAAATATACCTTGAATTATGAAGAAAAAGCATAGTCTGCCATCCAGAGTGGAGCCCTTCATATGAAAGCGGTCGCTCAAAATATTAAAAAAAGCACAAATACCAATTTTCTTGCAATAAGTGGTTCCATGTGGGTCGTGTGCAAAACAAAAAGAGATCATTTTAAAGCTGATAACATTTTCTATCATACGAGTGTTTTTTCATCAAAATCGGATTACTACAACTTAAGTTACATAATTTGTTAAATGACCAAAAAATTCACAAAAAGCAAATATTTGTTTAAAGAAATTCTTTGATTTTGCCTAAATTAACCATTTTTTTAGTGTTTTTGAAAGAGCCATAACTAATGTTGTAGTTGTCTGATTTTAATGATTAAACAATTCTTTTATTGGAAATTTTATCAGCTTTAAAAAATGTAATCTTCATGTTTCTACAGAGAAACACTTAGCGCAAGAAAACAGAACTTTGTGCGATTTTAAAAAATGTTGAGCATGCCCAATCATATGAAGGACTCCACTCTGGATTAGCAGACTATGATTTTTCTTCACAATACAATACCATTTATTTACAGTTTTTTATTTCTTACATTTTTAATTATCTCTCTTGTAAGTCAGCCTGACGTCTGTGGTTCCTCGTGTGAGGTTTTTTTGGAGTTTGCGCAGTTATCGTTTATTATACACATAAATATAGATTAAATTAATTGATTTCATGTCTTTGATATCTTTAAACTATTGATTAATGATTTTTTATAACAAACAGGAACAAACATTTATTTCAACTAAACTTTTTAGAATATCAACATTTACAAAATATTTCTTCACAATGAGGTATATTTTCAGAAAAAAAATTGGTTAGAATTAGTACAAAATCAGTCACATTTTTTCAAGGCTGGCTCTTGGACTATAAGCTTTTGACTGAAGTACCAAGTCCACCACAATTACAAACTATTATAAACCAGAATCATAACAATCAATAAACTAAAAAGACAATTTAAATTAAAATATAAGTACAATTTTTTTATTTACGTAATTTGTACGTTAAATTTAAGTAATACTTATTAAAATAGTAAGAAGTTGCTATAATTGGTATTGCAATATCGACTCAACATTGATTTAATACCGTAGCTTTAATTTAACATTTCATTTAAAGTCAAATCACATCTAAAATTGTTTTATTTTTTTTTTTTGTTTAGGCGATAAGACATTAATGCAGTCACTGGTTTTTGATGCTATGATAACGGATGGTTTTGGTAAATTTAACCCTTCCAGCGTGAAAGAACAGTAAGTTTCATACTTTATTACATAATCAGAGTGGGGTATATTAAATTTGGTTCATAGGTAATAATCCACTAGAAGGTCACGGGTCTGTTCATTTATGAGTTTTTAATTAATAATTGAGTTTTAAATTAAATTAAAAAATATATTTATAAAAATTAATTATTTATAATTAATTTAGTATTAAAAGGTTGTATTTACCGCAAGTTGAAGAAGCAATCGAAGAATCAGCTACCGTCGATACTGCTGTTGGATATAATATCCCTGGACCGGTTTCCGGCATAACGCCATCATCAGCAGGCGGGGCAACACTCGAGCTCTCAAACTAATAAAGTTAAATCAGTGATTAACTTCTAGTCTCAATGAGCACGACGAGCCCTCTGAAGATAAGGGAGGAAGTAGGAAAATAAACCCTTTCCTACTTCCTCCCTTATCTTCAGAGGGCTCGTCTTGCTCATTGAGACTAGAAGTTAATCACTGATTTAACTTTATTAGTTGAGAAGCTCGAGTGTTTGCCCCCTGCTGATGATGGCGTTATGCCGAACCGGTCCAGGGATATTTATATCCAACAGCAAGTATAAAATCCAGTATAATCGACGGTAGCTGATTCTTCGATTAATTAATTTAGTAATAAATAATAGATATTTTTATTTTATGTTTGATGGGTTTGAAAATTATCTATATTTTTTTCATGGTGGGCTCCTTAGTATATAACTAAGTTTAACAGGTCCATTTGGTTTATGGGTCATTGTAAACTACAAATCTTCAAGGTTAAAGCAGTGTTTGGTACTCAATAAAGCAAATCAATTTTCTTGTCAAACTGATTTGACTGGTATCAACTCTAACTTCATGGTGAAACAAGATAAGTTCAAATACTTAATTATCAAATTATTTTTTTGTGAGTTCTTTTTCACTAAGTGAACACATTTTAAAAATATCCACACTTGCACTATCTGCACTAGTGACTGCCTTTTAACTTAAGTAAAGACTTTAATTTCATCATATTTAATTATTGTTTAATACTTCCTTGACTAGCCAGAGTCTTTAATTTTGTTATTTGGCAGCTCTAATCTTATGATTGCTTCACTACTTTTCTTCCTTATATGCACTATGTTTTATGATTAGGCACCAGGTCTTCCAAGAAATTATGGAGAAATGGTTCCTTTTTCTTATTCTCTGTAGTTCAAACCCTCTTAAACTACAATAAAAGATTTATTGCAATTATATATTATCCTAAAACATGCATATTATCTTTCTTAAATAAAGTAACATTTAAATTAAAAAAAAGTCAGGTACCTTGAAACTTTTATTTATTAAACTGGATGACATGAGCCATTGTACCAGATATATTACAAGAAATAGTTATTAAAGAAAATTTTCTGGCACACAAGTCTGCAAGGCAGTCTGATTTCTTTAGGAATCCATGCTATCTTCCTCATCAATCCAGTTCTTGCATAGATATTTGGTTTATGCTTCATAGGTGAAACATTATCACTTCATCTTGTTTATCAATTTTCCTGGATTTTTTAAATAAATATTTTATTTTTTAAAATTTAAAATATTTTTACATACAATGAAATAAAGACATTAAAATATTTACAAAAAAAATGTGAAAATATTGAAAAATCCCACACATTCAAAGGAAATGCGCCTGTTAATTCATTAGGATGTACAAAACTTTATTTACACTTGCTTAACACTTTCTTTGTACATTTTGGAACCCTCATAAAAAGTACAGTTGATTTTAATCTTTAACATTTTTTAATGTTAACATCTTAAACATTTTTAACTTAATACGTGTATTACATTGATCTTGAGAAACTAATATACGAATATTTTACATAGAAAGATTATGCATTAGATTTTCTCAGCATTCTTTGTCATTGGTATAAAACGTCTCAGCCAAAGATTATGTGGTATACTACATAATCTTTGGTCTCAGCGTATGATCAAGGTTGCTCCATTTTCACTCTCTGAAGTTTTCAAAAGTAATAATCTTGTTGCCAGATTTGGTTTAGAAGATTATCAAACCTCACGAAAATCACAAAATCATTTGATCAATTTGAAATGTGGCTTGCAGGTATTCCTATACAAAAGTAAAACTGCCTCAAATTGTATCTTATTTTTAGGAGTTCTTCAAATTTCTTAAATGACTTGTAGGATTTTCTTTAATAAATAGTTTTAAAAATTGTAATCATGTTTAAATTTGGTATGAATTAACACCTTCCCTTGCCTCTCCTTTTGACTAGCATGCTGAAATCTTAATGTCAGCTGTTTAAGTCCAGCTGTCGAACTGTTGAATCCCTTGTGTTAAGCATCTAGGATGAATACTACTTGGATCGGTTACTATTGAGTTGAAAAAAGCATTATTTGTTTTTTTCTATTATTTGAGTAGAGTCCTAAGAAACAAGTGAACGACAAACTTTAATATTTTGAAAGATTAAAATGTGGTGAGGAAAAGTTTCAAGGTACTCTGGGTACTCTGTTCCCTTTTTTCATAAAAAGAGATATGAATGCAGGTTTATCAATAAGGCATATTTTGGTCGAGTTATTTGTGTGAAAAAATTATCTCAGATACCATAGCTCTCCATTTTTTCTTTTTTAAAAAATGATGCACATTTATTCTAAGTATTGGGTCAAGCTTAGTCATACCAGTTTTCTTGATTTTAAAGTAATTACCAATTTAAATTCTTTGAATATCAATCCAGAGAATCTATGAATGTCCTGAAAGTATAACTATTTTTTGGACTTATCTTGGACGATGACTCACTTTGGAAGAAAGGAGAGTAGACTAAATTTTGAAATTTTGACATGAACAATTAATCTTTAAACTCGATTACTACTAATATAAATTTAATTGTTAAAATTAGCCCTATCGCAACGCTTCTTGCTCTTCTCCACAGGTATTGTACAGAACCTACAAAATATTCAATAGAATTTTAGTATCAATAGTTATAAATCAGAGGTATTGTTGAAAGTTTTACAAGTGTGGAACAAAATATTTGAAGATATTTATGAATTATATGCTAAGTTTATAGAGAGGTTTGTGTGTGATACTTTGTGAGGTGCCGCTGAATATAAAAATCTATTTGGTGAACAAATTATTTGGTGGTTTCAAATTCAACTTTGTTATTTTAAATAAAATGCATATTAATAATAAAATTTCCATTTATACAAAATACAATATCTATATAAAATACAAATAAAATTAATTTTGGATGATTGTACAAGTATAGACCTGAAAGTCACTATTTTCTTATCTATATTTGTAATGTATTGTATCTAATAGTGAAACTTAGTATGCTGTTTTTAGTTTACTCTTATATTAAAGAGACAGAAATTAGTAGCTGGTCAACTAAAATAGCAGATACAAGGTTTAACTTGAAGCCACAGGCGCAAAATTTACACCTTTTATGATTCAATGGCATAGCAGGACATGTGATCAATACCAATCAAGATAATTTTCCTTGTATTTTGTTGATCACATGCCCTTTTGCCTCCCCCAAATTAGCCCATAGATATTTAGTACATATGGCTCAACCTATTATTTGGATTTCTCCTTGGATTATCTCAATATTATTTTCTTCGAATATGGACTCTGTTTATTAATGCTATTCCTACCATTTATACCAAAATAATCATATATGATAATAATCTATGTTCTAATAATCTATGTTTGATTATAATCAAACATAGTCCATATTGTTCTTATGGAGCAGTCTCTAAATTATAAGCTTATTTTAATTTTTTTTTATTCAGACAATTTTTTTTTTTATTTCATATATCTGGCTAAACTAGAATTGAAAACAATTTAGTACCAAATCTATTAATTAATAATAGTTATAATAATTATTACTTTAATGGTGATTTGTGATTCAAGTGATAATTTTATTTTTAATGTCTATTTGAAATCAATATGAAAATGATTATGAGCTTATTTGGGTTTAACATGCCCTCAGCTAAGTTTGTATTTATGTTTAACATTATGACTTAAAATTATGTATTCAATATTTTTTCTGTGTTGTTTTTTTTCTAATAATTTATTGATTTCAAAGTTCTGTCTAGTTTTACTATAAGGCCCGTCAAAGAATAGATTTTGCAGTATTGAATAATATAGACGTATTTAATAAACTACGTAGGCTTCCATGATTATTGTCATGGTTAAGGTCTTCTGATGGTGACCGTATCAATGTAGATAATGAACTCTCGTTTATGAAACTCAACTAAACCAAAGTGTTTGGAATTATTATATTTGTTTATCCAATGATAACTGTCATGAAAGTTAACAGTTTTTTTCCTAGTGGTGGATCTTAACTCGGTATCCGAAAAAAAAGTACACGGAAAAAAATCACACGGAAAAAAAGTACACTGGAAAAAAATACAAGAAGACTAATAAGACATAAAACAATTAGTCAGAATATATACACCGTAAACTTTTAATGCTATTAATTTTCTGGAAATATAGATTAAATTTAAAAATTGGATACGGGGTACCTCGGAACTTTTCCTCGTCACATCGGATTCGCTACGCTCATCCTCCCTGCTTCCCTGGAACTCAGAAAATACAATTTGCCAAATTTATACTGCAACACTTCTTCAGACTCGCTTCACTCGTCCTCAGATAGTTAATACATCCGTTTTATTCTCAGTGGTTACTCATACAGCACTGCTCACGCTCAATGCTGCTTAACTTATGTAAGTCGTATACATGGCTACATGCGTCTAAATCTAATCGCATCGAAATCTTTGCTAAGTCATTATTTTGGGTTAATGACATCATAAAAACATTATTTTCCTAATAGAACAACTACAGCTATAGACTGATTTTTATACAAAGTTTCAACTAATTATCAGTATTTATTTAATTTTATCAAATGACTTTTGTTTGTTTTTTAAAAATTGGAAAAAATGTAAACTAACTTTATTGAGCTAAAATCTAGTACAAGTCTATACCTTTACGTATTAAATAAGTACACTAAGTTTCGTTTAAATTCATTAACTATATCCATTTTGGTTTGATCATAAAAGTTAAGCAGCATTGTGCGTGGTCAGTGCTGTATGGGTGACATCTGAGAATGAAACAGATGTATTTACTACCAGATGACGAGCAAAGCGAGTCTGAAGACATGTTACATTATACATTTGGTGAATTGCATATTCTGAAGACGAGCGAAGCGAGTCAGACGTAGGGAAAATGAGCGTAACAAATCCAATGTGACGAGCAAGAGTTCCAAGGTACCCCGTAACTTATTCTTAGATTTAATCTAAATATCCAGTTAGCAAGTTTAAGGTGTACTTATTTTGAATAATTTTTTTCTCTGCAAATTGTTCCTGTGTATTTTTTCTATGTACTTTTTTTCCTGTATTTTTTGCCCGTGTACTTTTTTCCTAGATATGCTTAATTCAGTACATCAAAAGTTACTAACATTGCTCTCAAATGATTGCAAACACAACACCAGATTTAAAGAAAATTTATTAATCCCTCAACACAGGCTAAGCAAAACTAATACAGCACCAACCTTGGTGGGAATAAAATGTTTTAATAAACTTCCAATTCAAGAAGTGCTTAAAAATATTTAATTTCAAAAGCGTACTATAGTATAAATGATTTTCTAAAAGACAATATTAATATTACTTTGTAATGATTGTAACTTTTCTGTTTTCTTTTAACTTAAGACTAATTTTAGTTTAATTTAAGTAAACGTTTTACTTTTTCATAGAATTTGTATATTCTATAGTTTTTAAAAACAATCTAACAAATATTTTTGTTGGCCAATCAATATTATCTATTTATTAATTTGACCAATTTTTTTTATATTGTTACAATCTTTAAATGTATTTGATGTCACTAGATAATCACTAGTAATTTGATGTCACTAGTAATCTAATAGAGCAAGCTATGTGTCTTAAATAATATGCTGCATCAGATGGATGTGTAGAGTCAATTTTCCTTGATTTTCAAGAGGTTACTGACCAATCCTTACACTTTTCCCTTTATTTTTCTCCCCTACCTTTTAGATTCTTTCGTTGGGCCTATAGTAAAGCTACATTTTAAAATTAGATATGTGTGTGACAATTTTATAATTAAGGTCGAATTAAGTTTATTCTTAGTTAAAAATAAATTAAGTTCTAACCACTGTTATTATATGCTCATTTAATATTATGCTTGCTGGAGAATACATTGTTAATATGTAACATGGCATTGTACATTTTTCCAAAGTAATCCCATTTAAGCTATTGATTGATAATATTGCAATCAGACTTTTGCACTAATAAATACACATGTAATGTGTTAAAATGTTAATTACTTTAAAGCCTCTAGGTTATTATAGTAACGTTTGAATGAAGAACAGTTTCATTCCTTTTAAACAAAACATTTAAAGAAATTTCCAAGTATGTGCTCAATCAAAAGCATTGTGGGAAACACAATCTTTACTTTTTTCAAATCTAGTTTTTTGGGTATTCAATCGCCAAAATCATATTGTAAACTAAAGGTTGAAATATGTTTCTTCTGTCATTTAATAATGCTCCTGAAGGTTTAGTAGGAATTTCCCAGTTACTAGCTCTAGGTAATTTTTTTGACTTCTAGGTTTTCTTATCTTCTCTTTTAGCTTTTTTAAAATCAAGATGTGTCATTCAACAAATCCAACTATGGATTTGTTTAGTCTATGGCTATTCTCTTTTAAATCCTTCCTATTTCATGGCTTATAACTGCGAACCTCTTCTGCAGTATTAAGTTCATTAATGCCCCTTTGACCTTACTTCACACATGTGTAGATGTTTAAGTAATCGAACTAATTTAACATTTTTAGTTGTATCATTGACTACTGGTAAGTATTTGTTAGGGACCTACACTTCCCCTATGCACACCACTAATACATGTCACTCCAATTTAATTTTTTGTCAGTTATTGAATGTGGCTAACATTAAAGTATTTGAGATGGCTGCGATGAGGTTTACTTCTTAACTGTCACTTTTTAAAGCTATTTAGTTTCTCCGAATATGTTGAGCTTTGATCCTCCTTTACTTTGTTTATATATTATTGTATTTATTATGTCTTTGATACTTTTAGTGTTTTATATTTATGACTTGTAATGAATTTCTTTGTTCACTCTACTTTGTTGTTTATATGTTATATTAAGTGATTTACTTTCTTATTTTTAAAATAATTTTTAGCTTTGTCAAAGACAAATGTTTTGTGATCTTAATCGCAAAAAAATTTAATTTAAAAAGTACATTTTTCATATCAAAAGAATTATGATATGGTAGAACTTTTCATTCTTTTTTTAATTTTAGTAAGTTTAAGTAGTGCAAAATTTAAGAATTTTTTCTGAATCCTAATAGAATTCAGAATCTTTACAAACAAATAATTGTGTAAACGCACTAAAAATAGCCATAGCTTGAGCTTGTTTGTGATAATTATTTATCTATTTATGTAAATATTATGTAAAAGTATTTGTTTATAATTATCTCTAAGTTACAGAAGTGTCCTTGTAACAAAAATTAAAGTGCTTGTCAAAATTTACAAATCTTACTTGGAGTTTATTTGCTGAGAATTGTAAAAAATACACTTAGTGTGTTACTTTAACCTAAAATTTTCTTACATTCAAATTCATGGTTTTAAGTTAAAAAAAAGCTCTTGTTTTGAACCAAATGGTTTCAACTTGTTTTTGGAAACTCTTGTTTTTAAACCTTGTAAAATTGCTTTAGAAACTATCACCATAACTACTTTTACAAATAGGTTACAACTTAGACTTCTTTGACGAAGCTAAGATTTGTGTAAATATATGCTTTTATTAATGTTCCCAATGGCAAAGAGTAAGTATATCGATCTAAGGTTTTCATTTCAATCAATATAACTTTTATTTTTACTTTAAACTTAATCTACTAAGTGTATTATTGTTGAGTTATCTGGTGTTTGTTTGGTTTAGTAAATAAATTTGAAATTTAGATTAATTGTAGCTAAAACAAAAATAAATATTATAATTATATAACAGGCCTTATAATTATATGGCTTTATAAGTTTTTTACCTAGTGGTTTTCAATAAACTAATTAGTTTTAAGCTAACAACAATGATAAAAATATGATTAAGGGGCAAATTCAGCCCTTCTCTCCTAGAAAACTGGGATAGGGGCAAGGGGACATAATCATTTGATGAAAATTCATCTTTTCACTGATTATTTGTTACAAACATTATTTTTTGCCATCATTGATTGGCCAGATCATTAAGTACGATATTAGCTCCTTTGCTTTTAGCCAAAATTATTACTACTTGCTCTGTTAGTTAAACAAATTACTAACAGTTAACCTTTTAGAGATTGTACATACTCTCTAGAAGTACTATGCTCTAAAGTAAATTTGTAATTTTACTTACTATTTGTAAGTGCGCAAGATGACTTTTAAGGTTACTAATTTCTACCTGATAGGCATCAAAGGCATGTTTGTAATATATAATTAAAAGTATACTTTCACACCATATTGGGGAGTATAACATTTTCCAGATAAAACGACAGTTTATTGTAGCACAAATAGATGTGTGTATTTTAGATCAAAATACACACAAAAAATGAGCTGTTTAATCTTTAATCAATCATCAGTAAAGTTGGTTTGTAAACTAGTTACAAAGAGACTAATGCTTTGAGGGAAGATACAACAGTTCTTATCATTCCCTAAGTAACTTGGTACCATAAATGTACATTGTTGACATAATTTTTTGATTTTTCATAAGAAAAAAAGAAAGACAATTTTTTTAAGAAGAAAGAAAATGATTTATTTGTAAATGACATATATAAAAACGGAACTTTTGTTTACAAAAATAAATGTATACCCCCAGGGCATCAATGGCCGTCAGGGGTAGTTGATTTTTCATAATATTTACAATTTCACATAAACATTACATTATTATTTGACAAGTTTGTCTTAAATTACGTAAAATGACTTAAAATAATTTGTAATTATTATCTATCGCATGTATTCTTAATTATCTGTGCTGTATTAGGTAATTTATACTTCTCGTGCTATATCTTTGTACATGAATAAAACGTCTGTTTTAATAAAAACAGCAGGTGTGCAACTTTGGAAAGAAAAAATACCTACTGGTACTTGGATGACGTCGACGTCACAGAATAAAATGACCTGTGTTACCCCTACCTACACATCGCCCCCCCTTGCTGCTGTAGGAACTTTTTTTTCTTCCCTTTTAGTTTGTTACAAGCGTTACGTGACCATGTAGAAAGATATAGCGCTGTGAGTATAATGTGATGTCCCTTGTAATGCCCACACAGTTATGGCATCTGATGGAAACTGTCACACTTCTAGACTCCTTGTCACTGTATTATTTTATCTAAGTCCTCCCTCTAAGTATCATTCTCTTTCACTAGTTATAACTGGGAAATTTTATTACTTAAATTACTTTTGTTGGACAATTGAACCTAAATTTATTGAAATATCTCTATAGGATGAATTTAAAACTCATTATTAGTTGTATCAACTAAAAATTTAAGTAATAAAATGCCTAAAGGAAGATTCTTTTCGCCAAAGCTTAGCCAAATTTTGACAATTTGTTTTATATTATTTATTTAAATTTAAAAGTTATGATGTTTCTGTCTATATTCCTATATCCTTTTCTATTAAATGATTTTGTTTGATGTTACTTATGGAATGGATATTTGTTTCAGACAAGGGTATCAAATGTTTGGTCAAACTCTCTCCTTTATAGCTACCAGGAGTGGTCTGTTTAGGTGGCAAGATCATAGGGATAAACCTCAATATGAAAAGTAAGTGACCTGTCATTTAGGAGCTTAGACTCCCTGAAAAATTGAAGCTTAAAAATATCTGGTACGGAGTACCTCGCAACTTTTCCTCATTACATTGGGCACTCATCCTCCCAGCTTTGTACTCGCTTCGCTCCTCCTCAGAAATACACTTGTTTGATTCTTAGTGGTCTCCTATCCAGGCACTGACCACGCTAGATGCTGCTTAACTTTTGTGATCTACAAAAAAAATAATGGATTTACTTGTTGTATTCAAACAAAACTGGGTGTACTTAATATGTCAAGGTATATACTTGAACCAAATTTCAACTCAAGCCGATTATTTTCCAATTTTTTAAAAAACTTATACAAGTCATTCGATAAAAATCGAACTAATACTGATAATAAAATGAAACTTAGCACATATGTTTTGTCTTATACATTAGCAACACGCGTGCCAAATTTTAATCGGATCATTCATTTTTCCTTGTTTTATGATTATTCAAAATTTTTGCTGAGTCATTATTGCAAGTTAACAACGTCTATCCTTGGCTTGGCTTTGATCGGCCAACATCAAACATAAAACTTTTACAGCAAAATTCCATTTTGCTACCTGGTGACATTATACCTCACGTCATACCTTTCGACATGGTCACATGACTCAAAATCAGCGGGAAGGGAGAATATGCAACACTTGTAACACACTAAAAGGGAAGAAAAAGTCCCTACAGCTGCAAGGGTAGTGATGTGTAAGTGGGTAAAGTCAGGTAATTTTACCTACCCCGTGGCACTAAGATCTCAATTACTTCTTATTATATCTCTTCTATTTAAAACAAACTATTTTTTAACTAGACTTTTATCATTTCCTTTTACTTTGAACAGTGTCTCTTTTAATATTGTTATTTGATAGTATTCTTTGATACTCAATTTGAGATATATTATTATTTATTTAAGTTCTACCTGGAAAAACTATGACTGCAATTAATAAGAGTAATGAACAATCAATTTTATGACGTAGAGGCAGGTGAAAAAAGTAGATATCATATTTTGCTAATCTCAAAATCTTTATGACAGTCACCTTCATCCCGGGTCCAAGATGAAATTTATTGACCGACAATAAATGATTTGGTGGAATAGAACCAATATATAACTATGCAGATATTAATAAACCATGTATGCTTCTGCGGTTATTGTCGTGAAGATTTAGGTCTTCCAGTGGTGACCGCCTCAATGTGGATGAAGAATCTGACGTTTCGCTTCCACTGTAGGAGGCATCTTTAGGGATGTAGGACATCGAACCCTTTTATCCCTTCTCATGGCTATAATCTTCGTCCTCGAAGACAAGGTCAGAGACAGGTATAAATAGGGCCTGCATAATCTTAATCTTCAGTTCAGTTTTGTAGAGCATTGTGTTTCTATCCATGATGTCCTACATTCCTGAAGATGCCTCCCACGGTGGAAGCGAAACATCGGATTCTTCATCTACATTGACCCGGTCACCACCGGAAGACCTAAATCTTCATGTGCAAGAGAGAAACACTTTATTTATAAAAAATACAATAAAACAACAATTTTACTTTATTTATCAAAATTACAACAAAAATCTCTAATTTACACCTCAAAACAGAAAAAAACTTAAAATGGTTCGGAACACAAAATGATAATTTCAGAGTACAAGGGAAAAGATTTTTAAAAATATATACTATATTTACTATGGGGGATAAACTATGGTTTTACTATGTCACCCAAATACCTGTAGGTCATTGAGGAATGTATAGTACTAATACTATCACTGTATAGTATAGTCACTATAGTATGTACTATCACTGTACTGTATAGTACTAATACCTAATCAGTGCTGTAGGTATTTTTTTTATTTCCGAAGTTGGACGCCTGCAGCTTCTATTAAAACAGCTGTTTTTGTCGCAAGATATAGTTCGAGTAGTATAATAACTATTTATTCTTATGAGAACTTTGTTTTTTCTTTTTCTGTGGGTATATTGCTGATTTATAAAATAATTTCAGATATTTTGCTGATTTGAATCAAAATTCTATAGATGAAGCTTGGTATAAGAGGGCTGTGGATCATCATAATATTGAACCAGAAAGCTTTGTTTTTTCTGTACCATCTGATTCTGGTATTTATTTATTATTGTAGTTTTTATATTTTTTAAATTACATATCAAGGCATAAAATTATTCTTTTTCTCCTCAAAAAAGATTATCTTCATTTTCTTATTATCACAAATTGAATAAAATTTAATTTGAATAAAGTTGTGATGAATTGAAGGTTTAAAATGAATATTTGGTTTTCATTTTTAATTATAATAAACAAGGAAAAAAGCATGACTAAACTGAGGAATCTAGGGGAGGCACCTGTAAACAAAAGTGTATCCTTTCAAAAAAGTATTGAGTAAAAACAAAGTAAAGTACTCATTATTTACGACCTATTTAAAACAAACAATAATAATCGGCTGAACTTCGGTATACGGTGCACCCTGTTATCAATACTATATATCGATATATTTTTAGTTTAGAGATGTGACGTTCCAGAACCTACAGGAATAATCGATATATGCCTTTTCTTTTACGTTTATGAACATATTTTATTATTTTTTTAAATGTTTTTTTGTTGTTTGTGTTTTTTTTATTTGTTGTAAAATGGTTTATAACTATTTTCATATTTTTTTTATGTTTTTATAATGTTTTAACTATGTTTTCATAAGAATAATCGATGATACACCACATCTAATTTTATGTTACGCGTATTTTTGTGTTTGTTATTTTCAGGTTTTTTATTATATTTTTGTTGTTAATGTTTTCATTTATTTGTTGTATGGTTTTTTTAATGTTTTAATTATAAATAATAATTTAACGACGCTGCTTATCTTTTAAGTGCTCAGTTCTCGTTTACGTGTCGCGTAACTAAAAATATATCGATATATAGTATTGATAACAGGGTGCACCGTATACCGAAGATTTACCTAATAATCATTACCTTTATTAAAAATAACCATAGTAGCTGGTGCCTTTCTACCAGGCCCTAGATATAGATACTGAAGCTAAATCATTAGTTGTTTTGACGGAGATTTTGTGGTGTTTTCATGGTTTTACTAAACTCACCATGATGTTTAGTAAAAAAAAACACACTAAAATTAGAAACAATTAATATATTGATAACCACAATAGTATGAAAAAAATATAACTGATCGTCTTCGACTTTGCGTCATCATCAGAGCTGCTTACTTTACTCAGTCTGTAAACAGCTCTGATGATGACGTAAAGTCGAAACCAGTCAGTTATAATTTTTTTATACTATTGTGGTTGATAATATATTAATTGTTTTTAATTCTAGTGTGTTTCTTTTTATTAAACATCATGGTGATACTGAAGCTAATACTTTACCTCCAAAGATCTACTTCTAAAAATTAAAGATAAATAATTGCTACTAAAAACTTTTTCTGTTTTCTGCACTAGTTCTTCTGATCATTAATTCTAACAACTATACTAATACTAATTGTACTAACTAAACTAATTGTGTTACTTAAAAAGACTAGTAAATATTGCTACTAAAAAACTAAAGCTATACTTAACTATAATTAGCATAATTTTCTTATGAAAATTTGCTGCAAACTGGTATATTGTATTTTACTGTAGTAAATTATTCTGATAAATGAATGTTTAATGTTGGTTATTTTTAGGAACAAATCCTGCCACATTTGTTACGGCAACTCATGCAGTGTTTCTGGAACATAAAGGTCACAAAGCTCCTGCTGCAGTGGTTGGCCTACAGTTCCAGCATTCCACACTAGCTGCTCATTTCTTGAATATTACATCAGGAGTAAGTTATTATTTTAAGAATTTGTTGATTGTTATTTTATTAAATAAACAATGTCAAAGCCTTTATAGCACTAACGTTATATAAAATAAGCCTTCAGATTCATCAATCTTATGTAGTAGTTCATATTTATTCATTTATACACAGTTTCAATTTTTTTGAATAAAAATGGAGATTGAAACTGTGATTAGAAATGTTTGAAGGTTAAAACCACCTCTCTTCACCATAGTCCTTAGAAAGTCTTTATCAAATAGCTTTATGACCTCTAATTGCTTATGTATATTTTATCTGCATTTAAATAGATCTGCAGCTAGAGATTCGATTAGTACTCCATTCCTATCAAGAGATAGGAATGAATCTCATATTTTAATTTTTTGGACTTACCTTAATTTATTTGTATTATTTTAGTGTACTGGAAATAGCGGGTGCAAGAAGACTTGTGCTTCGGAAGATCTTGACTGCTATGTTTTAGACAATAATGGTTTTATCATTATATCAGAAAAAGCAGAACACACTGGAAAATTTTTTGGTTACGCAGATGGTACAATCATGGACTCTCTAGTCCAGGATGGTGTGTACAAGAAAGTGCCTATTGTTGATTTCCAAGGAGCTTGTACCGACTCTAAATCGCGGTATAGTAATGCAGACAGGATTAACTTGGTGAGAATTTCTTATGCTTTTGTTTAATGTTAGCATACCTGGGATGTGCTCAAAGAGTATAGTATAGCTAGAGATATTGCTCATCTAGTTGGAACTCTAACAAAAATACTTTGGTTCTAGAATATTCTTGTTGGTATTAAGATGATGGGTTATAAATTTATACTCACTTAAGTCACTCTTACATGAGTTTTTAAATCAACTGTTAAGAAGGTGGAATTTTCAATATAGTGCTTTATTTAATTTATTGTTAATTAATCTTACTTTTGAATAATTTTAGTTTGCACAAACTCACTGAATTACTCTTTTATTGCATTAAATTGTTTAAATTACTTGTAACAAGTATTTCAATTAAGTGATAAGATGATATCCCAACCTTTGTGTTTATTTGATTTATGCTGGTATTTACCTGGTTATCGGTAAATACCAGCTTAAAAAATGAACAAATCCAAGTCTGTAGTGATCCTGATTCTATATTTAAAATCTTGGAATAATCAAAATATTAATCTATGAAATATTGACAATTTTTATAGCACCAATTAATTTTTTACTCATTTATCACAAATTAAATTAATAAAGAAATAAATGAATAATTTTAATCGGCTCCCATGGTAATCCTATGATATTTTTTATTAATCCTAGGATTAGCCTTACAACTAGGATAGAGCCTTACAACTATCTCTTTGAATTGTGGATAGTAATTGGCAAAATCTATTTATGCAGTAAAATATTATTTGTTCATTTAAGGGATCAAACTGTTTCAGGATACTTTGAAGCGCCTATTGCTTTTATTCAAGTGGATGTTTTCAAAGTTTATTTGGCTCTGTGCAAAACTTCAGCTTCATGTTATTTTTAATGTCCACTTCATAGTTGCACAAGAAGATATTGATGGTATGTAATTTATTTATTTATAAATAATAAAATATTGAAAGAGGGAGATATCCTTATCTGGGGCTAGTAAAAAGTGGTGAATCATAATTGATGTGTTTGTATCACTGTCGACTGAGTCATGAAAATCAGTGATGCATTGTAGTATAGCCTAAGATGTTGTTTCATTTAAATGTGGGGAATAGGGTAAATATAAATTTTGCCCCCACCTACCCTAGTGATCTAGTAAAATATTATAAGCTATATTCTCAAAGCAAAAACTAAATTTTATGCAAATACAATCAGGTATTTACATGTGTCTCAGTTTATAACCTTTTTTGAATAAAAGTAATGTTTTTCCCAAAGAGTCTAATACTTAGAGGTAATACATGGGCAGAATAACACAGTGATAGGGGTCTGGAAGTGAGACAGCTTCCACTTGTTGCCATAACTGTACTTACCCCTACTATAGTCTCTCAAGAGAGAGACCAGATACCCCCCTACCCTTTTACAACCTCTATTGTAGCACTCTCTCTATAAAAGGTGGGCTTTTTTAGTGACACCACATTAAACAACTTTCTTGAATCACTATTATCATAGTGAGTCTATACCACAAAATCTCCGTCAAAACAACTAATGATTCACTTTATTGAACACAGACAATTAAAGAATATATGCAATAGATTATAATTAAAACTTATTTTAAATTTAATTTACGTAATTTAAGACAAAATAGTGGAAAAATAATTTAATATTTACGTTGGATTGTAATTATTATGAAAAATAAAAAAATGACGTCATCAGTTTACGGCACCTGCTACCCAAGGCATGATAAGAGCTGTTGTATCCTCCCTCTAAATATTAATCTCTTTGTCACCGATGTACAGTTATGACACCTAGCTACCCAAGGCATGATAAGAGCTGTTGTATCCTCCCTCTAAAATATAAATCTTTGTCACCGATGTACAGTATGACACCTAGCTACCCAAGGAATTATAAGAGCTGTTGTATCCTCCCTCTAAATATTAATCTCTTTGTCACCGATGTACAGTTATGACACCTAGCTACCCAAGGCATGATAAGAGCTGTTGTATCCTCCCTCTAAATATTAATCTCTTTGTCACCGATGTACAGTTATGACACCTAGCTACCCAAGGAATTATAAGAGCTGTTGTATCCTCCCTCTAAGTATTAATCTCTTTGTCACCAATGTACAGTTATGACACCTAGCTACCTAAGGAAATATAAGAGCTGTTGTATCCTCCCTCTAAATATTAATCTCTTTGTCACCGATGTACAGTTATGACACCTAGCTACCCAAGGAATTATAAGAGCTGTTGTATCCTCCCTCTATGTATTAGTCTCTTTGTTTATTCCTGTTTCTATTTATAACAATATTTTATAATTTTTATTTTGAGATTTACATGTAAAAACTTCAAAAACAAGCAGGCCACTCTTAGGCAACAGGGCAAGATATTACTAAAACAATAAAAGACAACATAACTCTTCATAAAGTATTTAACTCAAAGTAATTATAATAAAAGAGTTAAAAAATATCAAGAAGAAAAACTTTGTGCAATAAGTGCTAAAAATACTTCATTGAGCTAATACTAATTAAACTTAATACTATAATATAAGATCAAGTAATAAATAAACTAATATAATATTCAAGTGATTGAAAGCATTGAGATCTTTCAAATTAACAATTAAGAAATTAAGTTAAACAAAACGTTTAATTATGAGGGGGAAAAACATTAAATATAGACTTGGCAGTAGGAAATCAATCATTTACTGCAATCTCAGCCTAATAACTTAATGTTTTTACTTTCAGGTCCAATATACTCTGACTATGAAAGTAGTAACATAGATTATGGTATGGAAGTAAAGAAAATTGAACCAACCAACCAAGGGGGTGAATCGGTGGGCAAGAAGACAGAAACACATCAAATAAAAGAATCAAATAGAGTTGTATCGGATGAAATTAACTATAGAACCAATGGACAGACTGGATCTCTCAGATCGAGCTACGCTAGACATTGTACCAAGACAGTTGATCTATATGTCCTGCAACCTAGCAGACTAAATAACAGTGGCAATTTCAACCCTCTTAAAGGAAAATTAACAAACTGCCATGTCACTGGTTGTGAAAGGTAAAAAGTTTATCTGTGTAGAATTATTTAAAATATAACCTACAAGATCAAATGCTTAACACTTTACATAATTAGAAGAGGGTAAATGGTTATAACATAATAATAAATTGTCGATTTTGATCAATTGAATGCGTTGATAAACATTTTTAAGGAAAAGGATTCTTACCATTATTCTTAACCACCTCTAAAGAATTGAGTGGTTGTGAATCAATAGAATTAGTTGCTAACAAAGCATTCCTGTGTATGTTTTAGTGATAATAGTGTATTTTTCATGTACCTTAAGCATACTAATTCCTTCTAAAGAGGATAGTTTGTCGCACTTCTTTTTTATTTCATTCCATCTATTCATTAAATTACTTGATAAAAGTCAAGTTAATTATTTAACCACTGTTTTTGTTATCTTCATAATAATTACTGAAACATTAAAATTAATAATATAAATTACTTACAATGAAAAGACTTCCTGACTAGCAGAGTAATTGAAACTATTTTTTTTAAAGCATAGAATTAAGCCTTCTTAGGGGAATTCAGAGTCTACTAAGAACCCAATTACCTGGCCTACTTGCTAGATGATCTATGATTTCCCTCAAAACCATGGTGTTGAGTCTAATTTGCAATTGATTGTTTGTTTCAGGCCTTTCAGTGTTCAGAAAATCCCTCATAGTAACTTGATACTTTTAGTAGTGGACACTCTGTGTCCATGCGGTAGTAAACAGTTAAGCATATCTGCTCAGGAAATAGTGCCTGAAGAGATAGGTAATGTGTGCAGAGGAGACTTATCATTGTACAGGAGAGGAAAGGATATTATCAAATGCATCATGTACCACCCTGAGGTAAAAACCTACGACCTCTGTTTTAGAAAATTATAAAACGTTTTACTTAGTAGCTTAAGTAACACATGTTATCAGGACCCCCTGGGCCTACTCATTAGGGATGGTCAACATGAACTTTTTTGTTTTCTCATTTTTTGCTTTCTAATTATATAACAGTCTCTTTTTATTTATTACCTTAGTTTGTATCCTGCATAGTTCTTAAATTTTTAATTTAAATTTCTATACTTCAATTGTTGTTGTAACGATTTTTACTTTTCCTCATTTATACCGTAGGTATATAGGAAAAGTATTGTGTTAGCAAAAAAATCCGAAACCGGGAGGAAACCGGAATTATCCGTTTCAGGTGTTTTAAGGCCTCCTGAGTGGTTTTCTCAAAGTTGTGTATGTGTATAGGGGAAAAAACACAGGAAAAAAATATAGGAGAAAGAGTACATGTAAAAAAACACACGGAAAAAATCACACGAAAAAAAGTACAAAAAATACTCGGAAAAGTGGAAAAAATATTTCATGGAAAATAAGTACACGGAAAAAAAGTACAACAGAAAAAAAGTCCATGCAAAAATACACAGGGACAATTTGCAGAGAAAAAAATTACTGCACAAAATTTCTTCAAAATAAGTACACTTTAAATTTGCTAACAATTTACTGGATATTTAGATTAAATCTAAGAAGCAGTTACGGAACTTTTACTCGCCATATCCAATTTGCCACACTCAGTTTCCCTACGTCTGACTCACGGAAAAATTATGAGATCTGATTAAAATTTAGCACCCATGTAGCCATGTATAGGGCTAACATATGTGCTAAGTTTCATCTTATAATCAGCATTAGTTCAATTCAATTTTTATCAAATGTCTCGTGTATGTTTTTAAAAAAATTGTAAAAAATCAGAAAATGATTTAACTGAGTTGAAATATAGTTAAAATGGAAAAGTTAGGACCACGTATCGCTTAAATGAGTGCACAAAGTTTCGTTTCAATACGACAAGTATATCTATAATTTTGGATGTATCATTGAGCGTGGTCAGTGCTGTATGGGTGACCGCTAGGAATGAAACAAATGCATTTACTCTTTTACTACATGTTGCAGTTTAAATTTGGCAAATTGTATATTCTGGGGACGAGCGAAGCTAATCTGAAGCAGGGAGGATAAGCTAGCGAATCCAATGTGATGATAAAAAATTCCGAATTACCTTGTACCCGATTTTTCCAATCTCGAAACATGTCAAATATTTTGTCCTGCAATTTTAAATTTCATACATTATTTAACCTTTCTTAAAGTTCATATTATGTAGCCTTGCAAAATAAAGAACCAAGAATCATGTTGTCACAATTGATACTAAAACTTTTGCTAAAAATTAACTATGATTTTTTGTAGACACATTAATTTAACTCTATCTTTAAGCAATACATGGTTCTACCTTTTCCTCTCTTCAGAATCCAAATTTTGTTTATGTTAGATCCTTTCCCTTTGAATAGGCACACCTCACTGTGTCTTTTTACCTGCCTTTAACTATACTCTTTATGTCTACAGGAAATTATGATAAAACAATGTGGATCAAGTTCATCTTTAAAACCTTTCTCAGCTCTCTTCTGCCTCACTCTTGCGTTCGTTTATTTTTACCATTTCTCATGATCAAAACTGTTCAGGATTCTTATTAAAAATTAATTAAACATATATTTTTATATAGGTTTAGGTGAAAATAATAAAAAGATACGTTCTGGTACAAATTTTCATTTTTTATTTATTTATTTTTTTCAAATGCTAGATGTATATATTTTTATGAAGATAATTAAAAATATTACACAATGAATCTCCAAAAAATTACTAACTAGGAAATAAGTAATAGATTAATAAGTTTAAAAAACTAATTTAATGATAATTATTATATTGAATAAACATTCTCGACATATCCGTAAAAACTAAGTTATAGTTAATATTGTTGTTTATAATGAAATTTGGGTATTTTTTTCTTTTATAATAAATTATCTAAATGAAAATAATTAAGTTAAAATCCACCTTTACCTGGACTCATGCAATAAGTTCCGATTTGATCTGATGATATATGGATGCGTCTATTCGTCTATACTGACACTGAATTGTCAGTGTTTTGTGATGCAAGAGCTAACGCCCTAAATAACTATCTTGCTGTGTGGTAAGAAAACCAGATGGACAGATCTCTATGCAATGGTCTTGTTGTATAAGATATTAAAGTTTAACAAAAATGAAAAATGTTGAAACAACATAACCTTTTTGATTTTCTCCTTGACTTCTGGAAAATTAATGCAGAAGTGTTAACAAATTCTCTTTTTTCTGTTCCTAGATTTTTGGTTTTTCAAATAATTGTACATTATATTTAAATATAATGAATGAAATATGTATAAAAATTTAAGTAATTCTTTGATTCTGATGTGCAAGTTAAAATCTATTTATGAACAAATGTATTTTAATTACCTTACCTAATTCAGGAAAGAACAAAAATCACCCAAAATCTTTTAAATGACAATAAACTCTGTTTTACCAATGATTTAAAACGGATTTGTAAAAAAACTGATATTCTGTACATATCTTTAAAATATAAAGATATAATTAAAAATAAATTTTAATTTAATTAATATTAAAACTAAAAAAATATGGTGCAAGAATAAAAAACAAATGTGTAATATATTTATTACTTATTTCTGGCAATAATTTTTCCAAGTAAATAAAATAATGTAAAAATTGTAAATTTATTTTAAAAAGAAATAAATAAAATGGATTAATAAATAATATGTAAAAAATATTTATATTAAAAAAAATATCTATGATGATTGTGAATAATATTATATAGTCCAAAGACATATTCTGGTGAGGTTAGCAGTCAACTATGTTATGTTACCAGGCTACTTGGTTATGTTATTAGGCAACAAACTAGGCATAAAATTTCATCACCGATGAATGAAAAGATAAATTTAAAAGTCATTACGAAATCAAAATTAGATAGTGAATCGATATAATATGTATAAAGTATCTTGGCTATAGAGATTATATCCCGCAACCTAAAGAACTAATGATTAATTACAAATATTTATGGAAAAAATTTCAATGTATCCTACTTGGGGTTTTTTAATCAAGCTTTTACCTAATTTCATTATCATTATTCTTTATATTTCTAATATTTATGCAAATAGTTGATTCTTGGAAAATAGCATTACTCCAATTGATGTTATTGATTAACCAATAAATAGGGAATCATCTACTCGCCATAGCATAGGGGATGATTCACCCTTATTGGTAATCATTAAGGATGAATCATCTCCTAACATTGTCATGGACTTGTGAGGTCGTTGTTATTAGTAAGTCTCAATTTGAGGCCTGTTATTCTAGTAGAATCTGATATCCAAGATAAAGCCATAATCCCTTTAAATTTAATTAGAATGAGATCTCGGACTATTTCTCTATTTCCAACTCAAATTATTATTTTTTTTTTCTGGTGGAGTTTATTTCCAAGGCACTTAGACCTCTTATGTGGGTCAATTGTGTCCAAACTCAAGTAAACAACAATTCAATATTTCAATTTAATCTGTTTCAAAGCTGAAAAAAATAAAAAATATTCTCAAATACTGGTAGTTTTGGAAAGAGGGATTTTTGAAACATCAAAAAATGTATATTTAAATCTTGAATAGAAAACCCAAAGATGAACAAGTAACTAAAATCAGATAAAAAGTTATTGAAGAAATTTAATCAAAATCAGGTGTAAAACTATCATTTGGAAATGAAAATGTAGAACTTTATAACCCCATTACAACACCCAAGTCCAAAGAGACTAAAACTATTAGAGGGAGGATACAACAGCTCTTATCATTCCTTGGGTAGCTAGGTGCCGTAACGGTACATTGGTGACGTAATTTTTTTATTTTTCCTAATAATTACAATTTCACGTAAATGTTACATTATTTTTTGAGTATTTTGTTTTAAATCAAGTAAAATGAATTTAAAATAAGTTTTAATTATTACCTATTGCATGTATTCTTTAATTGTTAGTTTTGAATAAAGTGGTTTAATGTGGGATCACTGAAAAATGTCCACTGTTAGTAGAGTGCATGCTACAATAGGAGTTGTGGAGGGGTGGGGGAGTATCTAGTCTCTCTCTAGGGAGACTAGACTGTAGGGGTAAGTACAGTTACGGCACCTATGGAAACTGTCTCACTTCCAGACCCCTTATCACTGTGTTAAAGTGGTTCTGTACTCCCTCTAATAGTTTTAGTCTCTTTGCCCAAGTCATTTTCACTCATACTAGGTTACCAAACTAGCTTAATAATCTCAATAATATGATAGCTTTCAGGTTACCTAACTAGCCCCGCCTCTAACCCACTACAACCTGCTACCCTCACCACAATGTCATATTTATTTAAAGATTAAAAAATGGACTAAAGATCTAATACATCTTTAATTTTCACGCAGGCTTGTCAACACTTTACTTTGATGTATCAATGGTTTTACTCTTTTACTGTTCATGAACAGGGACTATGTTTTCAAGTATAAGGCTACTAAACACCCAGCTTTCACATTGATCTTAATTCTCTTGTCTTTTTAAATCCCTCTCACGATTCGCTTTCGAGTTCTGTGTTGACAAATCTTTTTTATGTAAGAATGAGAATAGTTCTTTTTTGGTTTGATAAATAAATTATTGTTCATGTTTTAATATTCTGTTAGATTAATTTCTGTTGGAAAAAAGAAAGTTATTCTGAGAAAAAGGTATGCTTTGATCTGAATAAATTTGTTGATTTTAAGAAAATTTATAATATGCTAAACTATTGGATTATTAATTTTATTTTATAATTCCTGTGATTAATTACTAAGTAAATAAATGGGTTAAGTTACTAATAATTTTCTGAAAATCTATAATGTATTATTTTTGTTTGCTCTGAATTTCAGACAATGGGCTACTAGATAGTTTTCTCAATGTACAAAATTTCTATTTTTAACGTCAGTATCTTCTTTCATGAGTCTCAAGACTCTAAAAGTTTATTAGGTTATTAATTGAATGTCTGGCAATAACACCCTACACCTATATTTTGTATTGTCATCTGTGTTTATTCTTAAGTGCCTTCTACTCCAGTCTGTTCCAATCTGTTACAAGCAATTTTAAATAATGATTTCTTTAATCTCTTTGTCAAATACTTAAAAGTTTTGACAAATTGTTTACTCTAAGTAATAAATTAAATAACTAATTTTGTTTAGAGAAATTATCAGAATTTTGATACATATTTTTAACACTTGATGTTTCTTTCTATTCTAGTCCAATTGTAGATGTTTTGTGCAAAATTATTTAAAAAAAATAATGTAACAGTAATTCAAAGAGCCACCTCAGAATTGTGCTAATTATTTGTTATTTATTAAATACAATTAAAATGTTCTTTCAGCACTTCTTAATTGATCTGTTGATTTTAAATGTTCAGTAACAGTTAATAAATGAGTTGTTGGAAATTTTTTTGTTTAAAAATATAAATTTAGGTAAGAAGATGCACTAATTATTTTAAAAAATAATGGTTGAAACTGTTTTCTATTAAATTCTAATCATGACTTAATTTTTCTTCATAACATTAGAAAGAAATGATGATGATGTGATTTATTAAATTATTGACAAAATCGTTGTATATTTTGAATGTCATACAAATTGACTGATTGCTTAGTTTAAACTTCAAAAACAGTCATGGTGTTTTGGGGATATAAAATGCACTGCAATTGATGACAGTAGCTGATCCTTCAATTATATCTTAAGTTTGCTAGTATTGTTTTTCTCCAAGTTTCACATTATTTATAAATTTTTATTTATTTTAAGTTTGTCATTGGAGGGGAATCGTGACGGCCTCTAGGAGAAAGCTTTATCCCTCAGAATTAAAGCAGCCAACACCCCTTAAAGGGGATGGCTCCTGATCATCAGAAGGTTCGTCTACCTTGGATTTCCTGTTGAGAAATTACGGTGACGAAGCCAAGCCCATGGCACCGGTACCATGGAGTTTGGGGACTGACAGACTTCGCGTCTGCCCAGCCGGTACCGTAGCAGCGATTGTCAGACCTCACCCCCATTAAAACTCTAGAGGTAAAACCCCTCCGCCTACCCCAATTGGCAAGGAGTATTGATGCGTGACTAATAGTCTCCATCACGGTCCCAGTACATGGTCAGCTAACTTCTGACCAGTGAGGGGGTGGCTTCTCTGACTTACCCTTTCCTCCCACTTCTTGCTCCTGTCAGAAAGGGGGAGGCTGAAAATCCATCGATGGTGGATGCTTCGTTGACAGCCAGTGTTGCGATGAAGTGCTACAAAGACTAATGGCACCTAGAACAGAAAAGGTACCCCAGGGGGAACCCGCCCATGTGGTTTCACATTATTTAAACTAAAAAACTATTGAAGTGAAGTGGCTTTATGGTTTACCATTAACCACGTTAATTGTTTTTATTTTTACTGAAATTTTTATATGGTTTAAAATGTTAGTATTTCAAACATTTATTGTACAAATTTTAGTGTGGGTATGATGTGCCTTAACTAAAAATTGTACAAATGGTCAAAAGTTTAGAAACACATTGTTTTGGGGCAGCTTTAATTTAACCTAATAAACATTTTTTACTGTTTTTATTCACCGGACTTATTAAATACTTATTACTTATGCATTACTTTTAGAAGGGATTACTCCTATTGCTTGAGCATTTCATACTTTAGTTTCTGGCAATGGTTTCACTTTAGACTGTTTTTGATATCTTTTGACTATCCGGTTGATAAGGAACCTAATAACTCATGAATAACTGTTCCTGTAGCTCATTTTGCTATGTAAAAATGTTAGTATTGTTCTTAAATATTAACCCATGAAGCATGTATCCAAAATATAATATACTTCGGATGCATGCGAGCAGGGGTTTATATCTCTTTTAAACCATTACTTTTGTCCACACATTTAGCTTTAGGTCTTTCATACCTATCTATCTAATCTAAATATTATTTCTATCATTTTTTCATTCATAGACGTTATTTGATTTCTAACACGTCATTTTTTAATATACTTAATTATTATTTAATTTTTCTAAATATTTTAATTTTATAACTTCATTTTGGAAAATTTAGGACGTCTGCATTTTGTTAAATCCTGCAAGTTTTGGTTACATTGGATTAAATATAAAATAAGATATTTCAGAAAAAAGTGAGGAGATATTTAGTTTGCTATAGACCCAAGGAGGAGGATAAACAGCACCAAAATAAATTTCAAATGTATATACAAGCCAAAAAATGTTCTGATCGCATAATGTTTGGCACAAAAATTTCCTATTCATATACAAGACAATTATTGTACTAAGTTTAATCTCATTATCAGCACTTTTTCATATTTCATTACATGCATTATTATTCCAAAAGAGAAGAATAATTATTTATGTAAAAGGGAAATATTAGTCAATGGCATTGAAATTTGGTAAGAATTTTCCGCTTCTTATAGACAAACAGGTTATATTTTAAAAGTAGCCATTGATCTACGGACTTTTTAATACTTAATTTAAGCAGGATTTAGCATTGGTGACTTTTTATAGATTATCACTTGACTATTTTTTTGTTATCTTATGACAAGTACAGCAAGTTGAAATCAATGAAGGAATGTTACAAAATTCTATGTACCCGATTGTTTTATCTGTCCAAATATTTTCAATACATCATATGTATGTCAAGTTCTAGTTAAGTGAAGTTCGTCCGTGCCATGAAAATTACCTGAAATTATGCTATCTAATAAGCAGACAACCTGAATAATTATTATTGCTATAAATTATAGTTATACATATAGTTTAACGTAACTATAATCCTCAATACACACGAGTGGTTATATTTTATGACAATAAAAAATGAATGAAACTCAAAAATACCATACTCAATAATCTTACTATTTTTTATTATTCTTTGGTGACAATACCATTTAAAAAAATTATGTACCTATAATTTACATTTTTTTTATAATTTAGGACTCTGATATTTTAATCTTTTTATATTGTTAATGTTAAAAATAATCATATTTTTTATACACATATTTTTTGTTTTATTTAATGTTATTATTTTTGTTACGTCATTAATAATGACTTTTCCCTGCAAGATTTAAATAAATGATTCTAATTTCAAATACATTTGAAATCAGAACTCTTTTACTCTATTTTATTTTCGCTTAAATTTGTTAACGTTTGTTGTATCTTGTTTTTGATTTCAATACTGAATAAGATATTTAGTTGTATTATTTTAAAGAGTATTAAAAACTCAATTATTATCTCTTTTTTGATGATTTTATTGGTCAGGATTGCTTTTGTAAACACAGTTTACTATTAATAAATAAATGTGTTGAGCTAAATAAGGTCGGTTGCCCTGCTATAGTTTGAAAAGTTTAAACTATCACCAAAACTTATTCATATGATGGCGCCTTAAAACCCAAACTGGTTTCTTTTGTTATTTCATTTATTGAAATAGATGGTGTCAAGATATTTATCTTGCTAGCAAACAAGCCTATCCTAATTTTTTAATAGTTTGAGTGGCTTTAAAGGTTTGTTAAATTGCCATTTAGCCTATTTTAACTGTACAATTTTTTTTATTGTTAGGTTTGCAGATATTTTTTGTATTTGTCAATTTTGTTGAAAGATATATTATGTTAAGGTTTTGTTCTTAAATTTAATTTGAATGTTAAAATTTCTTTTTGTTTGTATAGATTGAATAATACTTTTTTACCAAATAAAATTCAAACAATAAATACATATAATTGTTTATATTTGTAAGCTCTTATTAATAATTTAGAAATAAGATTTTTTATTTGTATTTATTTTTTTTTTACTTCTTTAGAATCTTTTCATATTTTAAAGCTATTATGAATTGAAATAAGACTGACAATCTTGTTGTTCTATTGGTTTACAATGATGCCATGAATTGTTCAGTTTTATTTGATCCATAAATCTGTTGAAAATATTAACTGAATCTAACGAGTAAAATAATTTGTTAAAGTAATAATAGTTATTAAAAAAAGAAATATTATTATACTGGCTTTTTTCACAAAAGAATGATATTATATTTATTCCTTGTCATAATAATATTAATTTATAAGAGAATGTCTAATTATTACGCATGATAAAGCCTTAACGGTGTTTATTGGATGTAAGCTATCTTGGAACATGCATGCTAACGTATGATTTGAAAGACAAAGTTATAAAAACATATGTTTTAGCTTGTATGGATCCAGTTTTATGTATACATGATACATAAGTTTTTTTTCGAAACATTGGAATAATTATTTGGTCTAGATTTTAAAAATGAATATAACAAATGCATACTTTAAAAAAAAGTTTGTAAATTGAATAATGAAATAAAAATGATACTTTATCAGATAATATAATTAATAATATAATTCAGAACAGGAACAACAAATATATAAATTAATGGTATAAATTTAGTCAAAATTTGTAATGATGTAACATTGATATTTTTTGTTATAATACTGTGCCTAGTGTCAATCCTTCAGTTTTTGTTTGCCTTAACTAATGTATTATATCTTAATAAAACTGGAGATATTTTGTCTCAAGCAGTAATTTACCCTATGCTCCTGACTGTGACCTTTAGTTTAATATCACAAGTTAATTTCAGTGTATTTTAACTAAAAAGATAGGTATCACCTAGTAGAGTTTTACAAGGTGGAATCTTCAACCCATAAAATATGTCAATAGTAACCTGAAAATGGCTAAATTTATAATTTTGACTTCCTTTCACCAAATGTAACTATGCAAATATTTTACTGAATTTTACCATTTATAATTAACTTGTTCTGAAAATAATAACATGGTTGTTGATCTCTTATTCTTATTTTTGTGTTTCATCTTAAATCTATTTATGTATAAATAAAAACTTTTGTAAAAATTATTAAAAAATGCGATTTTAAATTAATAATAATGAATTCTAGTTATATTTATTAGTATGTTTTTAATTTAAAAACTTTTAAATCAAAGTATAGTATATTTAGTTAATTTTTATTTTTAGCGAATTTTCAATGAAAATGACGCTTTACTTTAACTATAAGGATGAATGCATTTCATATAAATATATATATATTATATATATATATATATATATATATATATATATATATATATATTATTATATATATAATAAATAGATAGATTCAATGTCATGAATACCAGTCTTTAATTCTATAGTTAGTTTCAAGAATATATGAATACATATCGTTGCTGACCATTCTGGTTATTTATTTGGTATATTCTACTTGCATATCAAACAAAAATATTTTGCTAGAAACTAGCTAATCGAAAGTTTGTTGCCAACATTTTTATAGCTTATTACGAAGAACTCAAATTCTTAATTTTAAAGCTTAGATTTGGTACCATGTGTATAATATATATATATATATATATATATATATATATATATATATATATATATATAATATATATATATATATATATATTATATATATTATATATATATATATATATATATATGTAGTATATTGTCTATTTTTATCTTTTAAAATGCATTCTATCCTTAAATTTTAAAACCTTTTTAAATTTTTTAAGAAAAAAGTTGTTATATAGAATTTATTGATTGATAAAGCGTTTTTTTATTCTTTATTCTTTAATTTAATCACTTTATCTAGTTAAATATATTTAATTTTTAAAAACTTTTTTATATACAAAAATGTTTCTTCATTAAAAAATCTCGTGGTTAAATAAAATAATTGAAAATAACCATGGAGGTTTTCTTGTTAAAAATATTCAAGTCTTCCATTAGTGAAATAAAATGAAAATAAATAAATTATATAAGTAAATTTTAATAATTATAATAAAATAATGTATGTTTTTATATTAAAATTGCTTTAAAGGTTAAAAGGGTTAAGATCAAATGAAATTTGCTTGATAAATTTTAACTAATTTGTTTCTTTGTAAATTGAAAGAAGAGGATATTTGATGTTAGGTTTCAAACTAGGAAATACAGTTGAGGAAATTCACTTGAGGACTAAACTTTAATAAGGCTAGATTCAGTTTTTTTAGTTAGACTTATGTAAAAGTTACATCTTATCTTGTAGCACATGGTGGTTTCCTATTTTGTGTTGTAGTTGTCAGAAACTCCAAATTTATCTGCGTAGCAAATTTCATAACCTGCTTGTCTTTTTAACTCATGTGGCATTTTTAATATGAATATATGTGCTGATACAACTTAAGCACAAAAAAATGCTTTTATGGAAAGGAAAAAAACAATTATTTAATGTTTATATTTAACTGTTTTTTATACACGTTTTTATATTAGTGTAACTGAAAATAAAACAATAAATGACAGAGGAACGGTTGATTTTTTTTATTTACATTTAATAGGTTTAGGAGAAAGTTATGGATGTTTCTTTGAAATAAAAATGTTGGATGTCGGAGTTGGACTGATTTCTAATCATTTCGCTGTTCTGCGAGTATTTACTTGACATTAGGTAGGCATAGAACTTGTCCATCATGAATACTGAGATATTTTATTAAAATGTAATCCAATTTTAGCTAAGAGTCCTCCAGAGGCAATATTTGAGGATTAATTAATCATATTTTCCAACCTAAGCACAAATCTGAACCATGGAAGTTCATTGCCTTTTAGATCCTTTTGTAATAGTGTAACTTGGAATTATGCTGTAAGCTCAGTTTGAGCATCACACTGAGGTCAAGGTAGTTCATATTGCCTTTGGATGACTTTCTCCTGAAATCTCCATCTTTATTTAGTTAATTCACTCCTCAAATTAATTCATAATTTGTAAAGTTTTCATATTTATATAATTGTATAATGAGAATATAATTATTTCCTTGTCCAAGACAATAATTTCTTATAGGGAATTTTTTCAAATAATTATTAATATAAGCTTAAAGTCTTTATCGTTATTATGAATAATGTCCAACTCTTAAGAGGTATTTCTTTTTTTAACGAACAATCAAGTATCTGTTTAATTATTTTGACAGAGATGTGTGCTATGAGGTTGATCACATTAAAGTAGCAATTTGGGGGAGGGGGCAGATTTGTAACATTTGGACACATTCTCGGATCAGACATGGTATGATTACCTGAAAGGAATTCATATGGGTCTCAATTCTATAAAACTTACTCAATGGGCCACTAAGTGTCTGTAAAATGCAGTCAAGTAGCTGCTGTACAGTTTCTCCTATCTAATTTCTATATGGTGAACGGAGGAGGCTCATGATGTGGGTCTGCCAGAAGTGACTTGTGTTTAGAGGCCCAGTCTTGAAAGTTGCTGAATAAATTTAAAAAAACCGCCAGCCATTACATAATCCATGAAGCCAAAAAAAGGCTTTGTTCTATTGCTCTTGCTTTAAAGGGGTCAAATGCCTCACTTTTGCTTTATAGTAAGTACTAGAAGCATTCTTAAAGCACATAGAGGAAGCTCTTAATGCTAGTTTGAGTTATTAATATTTTTGCTTTTTATGATTTCTTCATTAAAGAGGTAGAAAAATCATTCATACACTACTTTTTGTCCAACCATGTCTTACATGTTAAAATTCAATTTGGTATGATAGAATCTCTGAACTTTCTCTAATTCAAAATAGTGCATTAATTTTAAATTCTGATTTACTATGCATTAGCAAGTTCAAAGATATATTTAATGAAACTATGCTTATTTTATTTTAGAAATACATTGAAATGTAACAGGGTTCTAATGTACACCAGTGCTATATACTTTTCATTCTATTTCTATACACTTAAGAAACTTAGTGACTGCATTTATGTTTTATTGATCTTTAATATTGACACATTAAGTGCATATGGACTTTGTGTTCTAAACTGTATCTTATTCTCTTTGCAGTCATTAGATACAGTCAGTAAATTAGTATCATCCATCGACTATTTTTATTAGCTCTGTAAGTGGTAGAGTCCTTGCAAGCTTGTTAAAAAATAAATAAATCAAATTTAAAGATATACAATGACTTTGTGTTTAAAATGTAATTTTAAAAACTGTTTTAATGACTAATTTAATCATAAGTTGGATCCAGAAAGGTCGGTGTATTGAAACTTATTGATTTTATTTTAATTAACAAATAAAACACCACACGATAAATATTTATATTTTTTGATAATAACAAGTTTATTTATACTTATACTAAGTCTACCAATGACATCCTCAGAATTTATTCTGATAGATTGTAATTTTGAATTTATTTATATTTTTAACATGTACCTCAATCAGTTCCGAAAAGAATGTGTAAGATAAATTTTAGAATAAGAAGAGAATGAAATCAAACAATTTATAACTAAAACAAATGGAAAAAAACAATAAAATACAAATATAATTTAAACAAAATGTTTTTGTTTCTGATTTTTCATAACATTTGTTCTCAAATAGCATTTACTATACATACCATCATTTAGCATTTCTCCTGTAAAGTGCTTCTGTAAGGGACAATTAAAGTAGTAATTTCAAAACTTAGAGGCAACACTGCGAGTTTTAGCTGTACCTCTTTATTGCTTAGCTAGACGTCACCTGAGTTATTAGTTTAATATGTTTGTAAGACCTCCCTTGTGGTTTTTGCTAAGTTTTCTATCAGCAAGTGAATGTGTTACAATCATAGCTCTCAGTGGATTTATGCTAGAGAGTAGAGAGTTAAAACTTAGTGCAAAAACCATTCTTTAGATCCAGTTGTGCTATTTTGGAAAAATAAATTTTCATAAAGTGCTAATCATTATAAAAAATTCAGGTACGGAGTACCTCGGAACTTTTCCTCGCCACATCAGATTTGCTACGCTCATCTTCTCTACTTCGGACTCGCGAAGCGAGTCCTCAATATATCCCATTCGCCAAATTTATACTGCAGCACGTCTTGACACTCGCTTCGCTTGTCCTCAAATAGTAATTACATTAGTTTTATTCCCAGCACGTTTGAATGATTGAAAACCATTCAAACGTGTTGAAATTAGCACATGTTTAACCCTTTATATAGTAAAATTTATATAAAGTTTCATTTTAATATAGCTAGTATATTTACGGGGTTTCTTGGATCACTTGATTTCAACAGCACTCGTTAGCAAGTGCACTTGCTATTATAAATAAAGCAAAACATTTCACCCATAACGAGTCTTTTTTTAATCGCCTATCTTAAACAAAGAAAAGTTTCAATTTTATATTTAGACGTTTCTCTTTGAATTCAAGATGACTGACGGTTTTATTGAATTTCATGAACTTAATAGAAACAAAATAAACCTGATGAAATCGTCGTTTTCAGTGCAACGGCCATCGCTATAATCAACTACTTAAACCCACTATTGTTAATTTGTATCATGAACAATTCATTCGATTTAGATTCAGTTTTTGGGAGACCTATTGTTTATTAAATAGGTATAACATCATTAATTTATGATAATGATTCAGAAAAAAATTGTAAAACCTTAAAAAGTTATTGAATAGAGCAAAATTGTATACAATTATACAGTTAACAAAATACATGGACTTAATTAACTTTAAATAAGCCTTTAGTTTCGATTTTATCGTTTGACATATAAAGTTTTATGTAAACAAATAATGGTTTTCACCATAAATTTGGGAATTATGTAATATCTGCTTTTAAGCATAGAGATATATTCTAAAGGGACATCGGCTATCTAAAGACATTGAGAAGCCTGAAACATCTGTTTGGGGCTCTCAGGGTCTCTGTGTAACCTCATTGAAACCTCCTTCAAGAGTGAGTTAAGGTTATAATTAATAAATTTATTTCGGTTTCCCGCACATTGTTTGTGTTTTGATTTGTATTTTTATCCACTTACGGCCGCAAAATTGCTCATTACCGAACTGCCAAATGGCATTTTGCCTACACTGTCAAGAAAATATTTAAAAACAGTATGGGAAAATTGCTTGGTAATACAAAACCTCCTAGGGAGTTATTGATATGGTAAGAAAGTCAAAACTTCAAGGAGGAGAAATGAAATTATTCGGGGTTATTATGTAAATTGTAGTGTTTTTCACTTTGTCAGCAATGACTCTTTGATATTGTTTTTTATATATTTTTTAATAATATCATACAAGTATTAATTTTTTTTTACAAAAAACATTATAATATAATTTAAAAAAATAAAGTTGGCAACCCTGATATCTACGGCTTGCTTTAATTTGTTACCATGAGTTGTAGAATTTGTGTCATCGGTTTTTTTATTTTTTGTTCATTACTTTGTTTAAATAAAGGTAGTAGGTAATATAAAACGTATATAAACGATAACTTTTATAAACAAACGAAAAGTTACTAATAATCATAATGAATCTGATAAATAATAAGGAGAATGAACATTGAAACATTGTTGACAATGATGAATTATTGGACCACATGCCACCTGATATTTTAATTATTGCATCAACTTCAAAACAGTCTTTTCTGCCTGCAAAATCTCGCAGTAAGTATTTAAAAACTTATAATATATTCAAAGATTGATGTCAGTCAATTGTATTTTTTCACAAAGATTTAACGTTATATTTTGAAGAATAATTAACTCTTGTATATTTTTTTCTGCCGTAAGTAGATATATGCTACTATGCAGCAAAGGAAACATTGCTGACTCGTTCTAGCATTTGTCTGCTAGAACTGACAAACTGCTTCTGGTCAACGACTATCTGACCGCAAAACAGCCGCCAACGCCATTTGGCATCGGACTTTTGTCCGATGCCATCCGATGATATTTTGGACTGTAGAGTTGAACGAATATGGTTACATGTGTTGGTAATACATCATTTTTAACACAAACTTGCTCTTGAAAATAACTTAGATGGACCAGGAACGTAGCCAAACTAAATCTCCACCTGGAGCAACAAAAACTTGACCTCCGGTGAACTCTCGCCATACATATAATACCTTAAAGTATAAGCATCACGTGCCAAAGTTGAACGAAATAATTTAGCTCAGAACTAGAAATTTAACCGAACATAAGGAATTCAATAATAGATTAAGAAATAAGGTTAGATAATAGTCACATACATACATAGTCACACCTGTTTAATTAAAGGTTAAATTTCTTCCGGTAGAGAAAAGTCTTAACTTTTTCTCGCTGGCGAGAAAATTGAAGTTCCTCTGTCAACGCATCTCCTTTCTCCTATCCAATAACAAATTAAACTTGTTTTTATGAAATATTTTGTCTTCCGGGGATAAAAATGAAGCTAAATGGAGGCATCTTCGAAATGTATATAAACTGCTGAACAGAGGTTTGGCATTATTGAAGTGCCATGTTTCACCTAACGCCCTCCCTCCTTAGATTAACTTATTAACAATATTCATTACACATATCTCAGTGGAAGTTTCTCTTATTATCGAAGCTTCCCTTTTTGGTTATGCTGAAGTTAACTTCAAAAATCGGTGACGTTAATTTGAACTTAAAAAAAATTCTACATTTTGGCACAAATTTCATCCATGTGACTGGAAGGGTAATTTTTTACTATTCGGCTATGTTGAAATGTACTCTTTCCCTATTGCCGATGAAAAATTTGGCCTGTAGACAAAATCAAATTATTTTCAAAATATAAAACTACACATTCTTTAGTCCAGCATAAGAAAAAAGGTTAATTTTTCTTGCCTGCAGCGCTTATTCCTTCCAATATCTGCAATGCTATCTAACAATCTGCATTGAAGAAAGCGCATTTAAAATGATCTGATCAATATATAAAAGTTATTAATGATGGCTCCGGAAATTAAAAAATTGGTCTTTAAAAGGGAATGAGAATAATAATAAAATAAATAAATAAAATAAAAAAAAATCTAAAATGAAACTACTCTAGCAATTTTATAAGTTTTCCAACTTCTAAAATAGTATAAAATTGTAAAATAACTTTACTTAATTATTTGTTATTATTTTTAGTACATTAAAATTAATAATCGACCAGATCTTATTCGCTTGAGTTCCCAAGTTTATCAAAAAGCACCTTAAACCTTTCGTGAAAGAGCACTACAGTCGTTTACAGTCTGTTAAATTGAGACTTCTTATCCTCAATTTTAGTTTAATCACTTGTTTTAGCGGCATCAAACGTCATCAGTACCTGGATAGGTGACCGCTGGAATTATTATGGAAGCCTTTATTTCTTTCTTTATTTAATTTGCAAAGGGCGAGTGAAGCAAGTCCGAAGTGGTATGGCGAGGCAACTTATTGAGCTATACCGTATCTTTTTTCTCATTCTAATTGTTTCTTAGTCTATGCAAATACGCTGAAAGATGCAGAACCAGAATGTCTTCAAGACTATTCAGGTTGAAAAAATGCTTCTATAAATATTTCAAGATCGTAGGTATGCGTAAGAGGATATGCAAAACAGTTGTTTCTAAGTCGATTTTAATATATTTTAGTTTTTCTCTGTTTATCTTATTTATTTTAAATATTTCTATGTAATTTTTCTTAAAGTGCTTTAAAAATATTTTAAAGCCCTTTAAAAATAACTTTTATCTAGTCTGTTTTACCGTTTAAATGAAAGCTAAATAATAGGCTTATTATCCCAAAGATAATAATAATACCAACTAATATAAAATAATATTTACAAAAAATTAATATAAAAATGATATAATTTGTTATGTACTAGAATGCACGAGTGTAATTAGTTCTTTATGGCTCTTTATTTATGTTTTCATGTCAATAACCTGAATTCCTTTATTCCGCGGATTCATTGACATTCATGTGTAGTGGACTCCGCAAGAAATGTGGAGCGACACGCACCGCCCACTCCCCTACTCCACCATGTACCTACACGACACTGAGTTTTCGAAACAAAGAAGTAGAAGTTTATACGATAATATTATATATTTACTTATTTATTTATCCTTTTATTAAGCTCTCAATCTATTCTTTCATATTTCTATCCTTAATGATTACTGTTATCACTATTTATTTTTTTATCACGTATTTTCACCTATTCCGACCTGAGAGCAATCATTGGATTGTTTCTCTAACTATCATAATTGCTGTAGTATCATTAAAAATGTATAATGTTAAACTAATCTATGTTGATGTCAGATGTTAAAAACTATTATAATTCTAATGATAGGGTATGAGGCATTCCCTCCAGAGATATGCCCAATATTTCTATATGGTTAAAATGACTAATAAACACAAGCAGTTAAAGAATGCCAGAGACACTGGATTATGTACCTTTTAAATTTAGCCCTCAGAATGATTTTGAATAATTTGAACGCCAGCTCTTATGCTTGCCAGTTTTTGCTAGCTGTTAAATATGCTCATGCTTCCATTAATATTGCAAGATCATGAGTATGACTAACAGGATGTGCAAAACCGTTGTGCTAATCCTCTTAGTCGATATTAATATTTTTTATTCACGTTAATTTACCAGGGTTAGGCTAAATCTTCTAGAATGCATTAAACAAGTTTCGCATTAAACAACATTTAATGTAAAATGTATTAAAATACATATAAAAAGTTTAAAATGTGTGCTTTCATTTATCTTTTTAATTAAATATTTATCAGAATATTTAATTTTCAATTACTTCCGTTTCTTAATATGACAAATATTAATAAAACAAACGCTTGAGATGTAAGATATAACAGAAGCAAAGCAAAATTAATATGCGAGTAGTTTTTGGTTGTAATTTAAATGAGATGCCATACAGCGGGTGTGGGAAAAACACGCATGCATGTGTAAATAGCAAAAACTTAAGCACTGAAGCGTTGACTTCACGTTCAGAGAAACCTATTTGGGAAATAGGAAGAGGGCGGAAGTAAAGAGGTAGTATGACTAGTCGATACACAGGAAGCGTGGTGTGATACAGTCGCACACTAACACACTTAGTGTAGTAACATTAGTCTGCATGTCATGTGTAAAAATATAACCATAAATATTGACTAATATAGCGTCTCTGTGACCAAATAGATTAACCTAATAAAACCTACTTACTCCATGCTTCACTCTTCTATAGTCTTTACCAATATAATCCTGAATCCAAGTATTTACAAATTAAACTTCTTTATGACTTGCTATTTATGTATTTAATGCGGCTTAAATGTTAATTTTTAAAAACTTTATCCACTGATGTAATAAGTACGTTCTACATCCTGTTCTAATTTTGACCTGCGCCCTTAATTAATAGTGAGAAAAATGTAAATACAGGAGCTAGCTATACTCGCCCTAAAGATTAATAGTGAGGAAATGTGAATGCTGGAGCTCGCTTCGCTCATCCAAACGATATTAATGGAGACATGGCGACATTTGAATACTGGGACTCGCTATGCTCGCTCTAAAGAAGTTGATAGTGAGAAAAATGTAATTAACGGAGCCGAAAGGGATGTATAGTGATGAAATGTGAATACTGAATCTTGCTTGGCTCTCCCAAAATAACTCAATTACGAGAAATATGTAAATACTGGGGCTCGGTACGCTCGCCTGAATGCGATAAATAATAGGCAAAATGTAAATGCTTGGGGCCATTAAGCTTGCCAACATAAATTTAAAGTTCCCTGACTAAGAGCACGAGGTGGTTAGTCTCATTTTCAGGCGGTTTCTGCAGAGTTGATCCAGGCGAGTGCTTAGTGCCTCTGCGCACTGCCCAAGCGAATACCCAGTGCGCCATCAGTCCTAAATTATATTAGGAGAGAGAGAGAAAAGATAAAAGGGGAAAGAAAAATATGCAAGAGTAAATAATAAGTAATTTTTTGCTTTACATTTAATTTTAAGACCTTACATCCTCTCTATTAAAAGAAATACGCTCTCGATCTTTATGTATTTAAGACCTTACATCCTTTCTATTAAAAGAAATGCGCTCTCGATCTTAATGTATTTAAGACCTTACATCCTCTCTATTAAAAGAAATACGCTCTCGATCTTAATGTATTTAAGACCTTACATCCTCTCTATTAAAAGAAATACGCTCTCAATCTTAATGTATTTACGTACCTATATATACTTAATGTACCTTACTCCCTCACTGTTAAGAGAAGTATGCCCTTGCACCCACTTGTTTGTAAGAAATGCGTCCTTGATCTTGAAGAATTTAAGTCTTTACGCCGTTACAGTTAAGAGATGTAAAATAACGGCCTCAGGTCTCAGTCTTGATAAATTTAAGCCCTTGCCCCTTACAGTTGTAAGAAATACGCAGTCGAACTTGATGTATTTATGTCCTTACGTCCTTAATGTTGGGAGAAGTACAAGAACACCCTCGTTCTAAAGCAATTCAAGCCCTTGCGGCCTCACTGTTGTAATAAGTTCACTCTTCATCCTGTTCTATTTTTGACCTGTGTCTTCAATGTAGTACAGTATAGGTAAAAGCCTAGTTACTTTGCTCCTCTGGCTTGTCATAATGAGATTAATATAGTGTGAAAAACCTAAATGCTTGTCCTCGCTAAGCGGACAAGCATTACAAGGCTAGTCGCGAAGAGATTAAAAGTATAAGAGATTAGTATTATCTCTATTCATAGTATATTAATAAATATTAATACTTGGGCTTTCTAGATATAATATTAACTAGAAATATAGGCTAATATTACTAGAAATATTAATGCTTGGGCTTTCTAGATATAATATAATAGATTAATATTACTAGAAATATTAATGCTTGGGCTTTCTAGATATAATATAATAGATTAATATTACTAGAAATTTAATACTTGGACTTTCTAGATATAATATAATAGATTAATAACTAAAATATTAATGCTTGGCTTTCTAGATATAATATAATAGATTAATATTACTAGAAAATTAATGCTTGCTTTCTAGATATAATATAATAGATTAATATTACTAGAATATTAATGCTTGGCTTTTCTAGATATAATATAATAGATTAATATTACTAAATATTAATACTTGGACTTTCTGATATAATATAATAGATTAATATTACTAGAAATATTAATGCTTGGGCTTTCTAGATATAATATAATAGATAGAATATTACTTTCTAGAATATAATATAATAGCTAGAAATATTAATGCTCGGGCAAGCAATGCTCACCCTATGAGATTAATGGTATGAAAAATGTAAGCTGGCATTAACTATGCTCCTAACTATGCTCGACTTAATAGGATTATTATAGAGAAATTTTGAGTGAAGTTTTTTGTATAAATTTAAGAAAAATATGCAAGAGTAAATAATAAGTAATTTTTTGCTTTACATTTAATTTTAAGACCTTACATCCTCTCTATTAAAAGAAATACGCTCTCGATCTTAATGTATTTAAGACCTTACATCCTCTCTATTAAAAGAAATACGCTCTCAATCTTAATGTATTTACGTACCTAAAATTTGAAGTTTTTTGTATAAATTTAAGATTTGAATTGCTTCATCTAAATGTTGCAAATATTTATTAAAATAAAGCATTTATTCATAAATATGGGGGATGGCCCTAGAGAATTAGTTAAAAGAAAAATGTGATCACTGGGGCTCGCATCTCTTGTCCTAGAGAGATTAATAGTAAGGTTAATTTAAATTCCGAATAGCACTGAAAAACCTGAAGATTGAAAGATTGAAGTTTTAACTCACTAGCTAAACACAGTAGAAGCTAATATGAGTATTATATTATATGAGTTATTCTGTTAAGAATAATTGAGAAGAAATAAAAATAGTGTCAAGGAGAAGGATACTTATTCTGATTTTAATAATTCATTATTTATGTTGATTTTATAAATCAAACATTTATTAACATTTAATAAATGTTTTCGAGTATCGCTTGTATGCTTAGATACTCGAAAACATTAAACCAGGGTTCATTTCGAGGCCCCCTTCGGGAGGAAAAACTAAATGCAACCCTACCTGTTCCGCTGTGCGGTGAAAAAATAGCCCCTAAAAATTTTGTTAAGATCAAAATTCATAATTTAAAGTATAATTTAATTTTAATTATTTATTTGGTAACTCTATTACTCATATATGGTAGTTTTGTACCTTTGGTAACATAAAAAAGTAAAGTTATAGGATACCCTAATATTACTTTTTTTTAAAAATCACATTAAATTTTAAGAAACTGGATATTTATATCTTTATATTACAGTATTTTTTTATTATGCTATTGTTTGACATATATCATAGTTTTTTTATCAAAATATTTATCTATTGTGGTTTTAAACATAAATCTTTGATATATGTCAAACAATAGCTTAATAAAAAAGTTTTATTATCAGTAATTTCTCTTTTGTAGCACTATTTATTTTAATAACTCCATATCTTGATAGAATTTAGACACCACAGCTTAAAGTTCTATAATTACAACAAAAACTGTGTGTGTGTATGTAGGTATGAATGTATGTCATGCATGTATGTATGACATGTAACAACAAATAATACAAAACAACAACAATGTGAAAACAGGAAGGCTCTGGGACCCGAAGCGGCCACAGGATCCCCTGGCAGCGAAGATGCCTAAGGTGTCGACGCTTCGGAGCGGCTACGAGCTGAAGGCCCGTATTTCTTTTTTAAAGTTGTTATTAGTGTGATGGTTATTCTTAAATCCTATGGTAGTGAAAATTGAGATTAGTCCTGCTCGTCTTTAGACTTTTAAGGTTATACTCAACCCCTAGGGTGATAAAAATTAGCACTAGCTTTTCTTGTTCTCAGAGGGTGAAGGTTATACTTGAACCAAAGGATGGTATAAATCGAAACTTAGTTTGGAATAATTTGAGACTAATTTCATTGCTAGCACTAAGAAATACCCACCACTTAGAATATACCTAAACAAACCTAAGCGTGATATACATCGAGACTCTGCATCTAGAACGAAGAATGTGAGTGAGTAACACTTGGTAGAAGCGCATCCTTGATCTCGAAGGGAAAGAGCTGAGTAGAGACACGTCCAGAATCGATTTTCCCCTCATAGGCGACTGGACGTTGAGATATCTTTTTGTGCTCATGTACTTTGTTTATTTGGTTGAAGGTGCAATAATGGATTAAGTAATGTCTATTGAATGGGTAATTAAAATAAAAAGAAGCAAGGTTATTGATTGCATTTGCTAGGTCTAGTGTGGACTATGTTCTCATGAACATAACGGATTCATGATAATTAAGAGAAGGTCGTAGTACATTGTGATCGTGTAGCACCTGTAAGTTGGGCTGGGGGTTATCGCTCCAGGGAAGCTTGGACAGGAAGTACATGCTGTCCCCCTCCACGAGGAGATCTACAGGATATTCTACATCCCGGATCTCCCTACCTGTCTATAGGGACTTGCAGCTTCCAGTCCTAACCATAAGCCACATCACTATGGTACAAACAGCTTTCCATTGACAAAAATGATTATACTTCGAATTAATATGGTACAAGCCATTACCGTCTTAACAGTTCTCAAAATGCTGACAAATGGTGAGTCTACAGATTTCTTGGGATCAACAAGCACCGTGTTTTCGTATATTTCACCGACGCTTTTTTGCACAAAGTAAATAGATCCATCACTGCCTGGTCTCACAAATCATCCTGAGTTGTTTTATACGACAACCACAGCACACAACTACAGCACAACTACCCTATTACAGAAAGACCGGCGTTGAAACTATTATTAAAGTATCTTAAATACTAGTTAAATGTTTAGCAACATGAAAGTTAAAAATTTAAAATGTTTGAGATATCTATCTTCGGCACGCTTAGTTTGTCCGCATAATACTGTCTGTAACACATCTATTTTGAAATAATCTTAAAAAAAGGTTAATGTAAAAGTCGAAGAAACTTGCGTTTTTAACCTGAGTTGGCACGCATGTACGAATCCATAAGGTTCACTATATAACCACCACAAGCATGATATTACATTAAGTTACGAAACAATCAGCTCATGTAATAAAATTAATATTTCAAGCTTGTGTGAATGGACATTTAATTTTTATTACGCACACTTATACAATTACCGATTCTTACCGAGTTAAATTATAAAATAGATAATTATGGCTTCACACGACCGACTTGCTTTAAACTTACGATTCTTATAGCATTGACTAAAGGATTGTTAAACCAAGATTATTTTAAACTTAAATTTAAGCTTATGAACTTAACTCATAACTTTAATATGAACTAAAAACTTATACTATGTTGAGTTGAAAGTTTTTATTCAGGCTTGTTTGCCGCTTTATGTAATTTAATTTGTCCACCATGATAACTCCTCAACACTAACAAATAATGACTTGATTAGGGACTTAACAACCGTTCTCCTGCCAGGCCAAGATTTACATTTTTCTTAATCTTGATTTTTTCTTTTAATAATCACTTACTTAATATCAGGCATTTAAGCTAAAAAATTGGGTACAGGGTACCTGGGAACTTTTCTTCACCTTATTTGTTTCCGCAGCAATTTTAACTAGAACTAAAGCTAGTTTAGTTACTATTAATAGTATAAATACCATGAATAAAAAACAGGATACAAACAATATAAATAGTATTTACTCGAGTATTCTAAATTTTCTAAGACCCCCTAAAAATACAGTACCTCTGTCTGCAAATTCAAATCACCCTTAAGTTACTAGTTAATCCCTGCCTTCCTGACCTGTTTTTGTTTACTGACAGATTTCTATCACTTATTCTAAATTATTTTTCATTTTATAAGTTATTACCAATTTGTGTTAATTTTTGCGATTTTCATTTAGTTTTACTTTGTGTAATTGATTCAATCACCTCAAGATGCTGAACTGCGTCCAGCAAAACGTTGTGATAATTATTAAATAAATTAATATTATTATAGGACTACAGTCCTATAATTAATTTTAATTATATATATTATACAAAATACCAGTCCCAGAAATTTAATCTTTTATTAATAGAATACTATATTATAACTATACTGTGATACAAAGTCAGACATCCTTCATTTGCTTTAAGTATAAACATATACAATTGCAAACTTCACAAAACATAAAAACAATAATTTAAAAGTCTAAACTCTAAATATAAAATATATCTATATATAAATATATATACGAGCGAAACTCTTTGTCATAAAATTTACAAATTTTGTAAAGGGGCATGTTAAGCAGGAACCATTTATCTATTTACAAAAACGTCTATTTGTTTTTTATTTGCTTTTAGTCTTCCGTTAACTGATTGTACAATTTAATAGCTTAGTAATATTGGCTGCCCTCAAACTTAGTCGTTGTGTGTTTTGCCATACATGAATCATTTATACTTCTAATATTATATTCATGTATATTTTGTCTTATTTCAATATTATCGATATGCTCATTTAGGTTCTGTTAATTTCGAATTATTGACATTGCTGGTACAGTATGTATACCCCAATTTGTCTTAACATGTTTTTCATTTCTTTTTACTTGTCTTTGAGTATTTTTTAAATAAAAATTAATATTTTCTTAGCTCTAACAGAACTACCCCAACTTCTTATTTTTAATTTTAATTTTAAAGCTCAATAAACATATTTTATTTATTTATTTATTTTTTTTATTTATTCTATTATTATTTTAACTGTACTAATACGTTGTATACATTTACTATTTAATTAAGCTTTGATTAATCTTTAAGTGTTTTAATTAGAAAGAAACTACTGTTTAATTTCTTCTTAGCGTTTTCTGTACTTTGTTCCTAATTTTGTTTTAAATTTATTAATCCGAAACATTTTGCAAATTCACTTACTTTAATTACTTTGTCTTTATACTTTATCTCTGTATTAACATTATCTTTTCTTATTAACATAAATTCTCTTTTTTCCTAAATTTATTTTAGTTCATTAGCCTTGCTTTAAGTTCTCTAACTCATTCATTACCTTGTTTCATCTATCTATTTCTTGATAGATGTTGTTTTTTCTCCATTAATGATTATGGTGAAATCATCAGCGAATAGAATTACTCTTGCACCAAAGAGATCAATTTTATAAATGCTAATAAAACAAAAATCCAAAAAAAGGTCTTTGAGGAACTCCTCATAGAATATCAGAACCTTCCGACTGATGCTTACCATAGTTTTGTAGTGATAATTATATACTACTATGACATTACTATAGTATACTATAATTAATTTAGTTCGGAAATCTACAAATTTTAATGGCCGAAAAAGGAAAATGTTTACGATAAATTATCTTACCAAGATTTTTACTAGTGTCCATTTTCCAATTTTTGAATAGTTTATATAGATCCATGGAGGGATTCATCTAGAGATAAATAGAGATCCATCTAGGCGTTCTAAATTCTTTACACCTATCTTCAGAATAGACAGACCATTCCAATGAAGTATACCTTTACATTTTTATTTATATACATCTTATTGATGATGTTTTTAGAAAGTAATAAAATCATCAGTAGATCAGAAACACGTTACAAATGCATGTTTATTTGTTGACATTATGGTTATGAAGATTATAACACAAGAATCCCTTTTTGTAGTTTAGTACTTTTGTTCACTCTTTAATATGTCACACAGGAGCTTTTCTTAATTGGAAATCTAAACGCAGTAAAACCACAACTTTTACTAAAGAGAGTAATCCAACTTTTGAACTAATGAAATTTTATTAATGAAATAATGAATATAGAACAGGGAGTTTTAGAACAGAAATTTATTTATATATTTTTATACTTTCCACATTTACATCAAAAAGGTTTGTAAGAAAAATATTTTGTTTTTCTCCAAAAATCAAGATTCGCTGGAATCATCTGCTTCAGATGGTTTTGAGATCTCTTAAGTTCCCAGATGTAATTTTGCATTTTGCTTGTTACATTTCCTAGGAGTCTCTCACACAATTATATTGTGTTAACTATTCATGTTTTGAAAAACTCGGTAGTATCAAATTATATAGATTTCTTATACATATAGGTATAAAAATCGGGTGTGAGGTACCATGGAACTTTTCATTGTCTTATCGGATCCGCTACGCTAGTTCTCACTTCGGACTCACATCTCTCGTCCTTATAGTAAGCAATTCGCTAAATTTATATTGCAGTTCGTCTCAGACATTAACAACAGCTGTCTAACCTCGATTAATGCTACTTAAAATTAGAGAGCTAACAAATCCATAGATATACTGGGCGGTTATTTATTTACAAGTAATAACGTCAATACTCATGTTCAAACGCTTAAATTCTACAATATTTTACTGCAATGCAATGTTACATTTACAAAATTTTGAGAGATCATCTCTACTTTCGATCTTAAATAACATGTTAAGCATGTATAATCTTATGAATGAATGAAAAACTTTCTGTAATTACAATATTAAAAAATGCTTTATAATGTCTATAATATATAATGCATGAACAATAAATTAAGTAGCTGTAGAAAAAGTATCAAAAAATTCTTTGATAGAATAGCGTCTCATTTTCATTAACTTAAATTTTGGTTCACCCTTTAGAGTTTTTAAGTCAAGCTACTTATAAATATCAGGCAAGGAATTATATAGGTGAATACCTGTAATATAGCAATCTGACTCTTTTATAAAACGTTTTTAGGCTGTAAAACAGTTGCTTTACTGCCTTTCTCAAATAATTATTTATTCAATAAAAGTATACTATGAGAAGCAATGTGTTGCATTAAAATAAAAAATGTTAAAAACAATGTAAGTATTATTAACAATATGTCTATTACATGTTTATTTTAACATTATATACATTGTATAATGTAATACATGTTTATTTTAACATTGTATACATTTTATAATGTTATGCATGTTTTTTAACATTGTATAATGTAATATATTTTTATTTTAACGTTGTATACATTTTATAATATAATACATGTTTATTTTAGCGTTGTATACATTGTATAATGTAATACATGTTTAATTTAACATTGTATCATTGTATAATGTAATACATGTTTATGTATTACATTACGAATTATGTAATTCAAGACATGTTTTTTAAGACAATTCTTATTTTAATACTGACAATCCAACTATTTGAAAATAAATAAACCAAGGTAACTTTCCCAGCCAAGGTAGGCTTTTTTTATTATGTTCGGTAAGAAATAATATATTTAAAATAAAATAAAACATATACGATAAATAGTACAAAACCCATGTCTTCAGAAATTAACAAATTTAAAATAACGTTGATAGTTCGAATATTAATTTATTATTTAATATTATAATATAATCATTATATAATTATATTAATTATAAGATAATTATATTAATTATAAGATAATTATATTAATTATAATATAATTATTTATAATATAATATTATTATTTATAATATTATATTTTACAATTAATTTATTATTTAATCGAAAAAAAATTTAAATGTGTACAATGTATAGAGCAAGTTGTGTGTTAGACTCAGTTAAAAGTATCCTAATTTTTATTTTTGAGTGATAAAATTGAAATCAGACCAATGTGCCCAACCTAGAGCGGGCATTACGCACAATGTCCGGGCAAAGTGTGTAATAGAAGCTTATTTAGTTATATTTCCCAAATTACCCAAGGAGAAAAAGCGTTGTGCACAGCATTTTTTGCCATATTGCCCGCAACATAGATAAAGCCGGTGCTATTAACTAAATACGCCAATTGAGTAAATTTAATGAGATTCTTCAAGTAAAACTCATGTACTACCAGTTATTGACATCTTTGATTCAAGTACATTGTGAAGACCATAGGTTGAAACGAAGCATTTTCATGGTTTAACCCTGGCCCTGTTCCTACTACCGTCGCAGTCCCTCATTGTTCTCAATTCTCATTTGCAATTCATATTAGCCTGGTAGGTTTCTAGTCAAGTCATTAATACTACATAGGTATCGTCATTGACCCAACATATAAACCCATTCGAGGTTAATTTAAATATAATTACAGTCAGACTAATCAACGAAGACATTTTTTTTGCGAAGATTTAAATAATACAATTTTACTAAGGGAATTTTTTCGACCATGTTTAGAAAGCCTATAAATGTCCCTTATTACCGAATTTCAAAGAAAAATAATTTTATGAGATTGGGGTCATGGAGACTTACTGATCAAGAATATTTAAATATTTTTGCTGTATATAATATATATATATATATATATATATATATATATATATATATATATATATATATATATATATATATAATATATATATTATATATATTATAATTATATATACATATATATATATATATATATATTTATATATAATAATATTATATATAATATTATATATATATTAAATATATATATATATATTATATATTAATATTATATATATATATATATATATATATATATATATATATATATATATATATATACATATATATATATATATATTATATATATATATATATATATATATATATATAATATATATATATAATATATATATATATATATATATATATATATATATATATATATATATAATATATATATATATATATATATATATATATAATATATATATATAATATATATATATATATATATATATATATATATTATATATATATATATATATATATATATATATATAATATATATATACATATATATATATATATATATATATATATATATATATATATATATACATATATATATATATATATATATACATATATACATATATATATATATATATATATACATATATATATATATATATATATATATATATATATAATATATATATATAATATATATATATATATATATATATATATATATATATATACAGACGGCATACTTTGTTATCTTTGATTGTTTATTATTCAATTGATTATTTAATTATTTTATTTTAAACATTAATTTTTCTTCTCTTATTGTAATAATCTTATTACTTTTTGTTGTATCAGATTTTCTTCCTAATACTTATTCCTACCAAGCTTTTTATTTACTTTTAATTTTACTTTACTTTTTAATCATTGTGGTAAAGGAATGGGTTCATCTATTCAGGAGAGCAACTTAACTGCTTAAGCTACTTTCTAATGAACTTATTTTCATTTTCAGCACAAACATCGTGCAATTCAGGACTTGGAAGAGTTGTTTACGAGAGGCTACCAGATCAGCAACTTCAGGGCTTTGATGATGACGTGGTGAGTAACATAATTATATCCTTTCAAAATGACCGCCTTGATTTTTTTTTTTCAATGCCAGGAAGTTTCAAAATTAAGTATTATAATATTCTCTTTCAAGTTGTTAGCGTGCAGGACTAATGCTGACAATTAAATGAATCTTAACACATTATGTTTTTCTATATATGACTACATATGGGCCAAGTTTCAAATAGATCTTTGAAGAAGGAGTGGTTCTTTACGTATCAATCAGTTTTGGGTATGGTTTCATAAGTATTAATTAATGTTCTAGGTTCGTGATTCCGGTTCACCTTTCTCAGTTCTTGAACACTGCCAAGAACTTTGTTTAAGGGACAGGACGCCTTCGAATAATCTCGTACGAGCTTGCACGTCTTTCGATTTTCAACCTGGAAGTCGAATAGCTTCGTTTAGTGGTACTGTTGAATATGAAGAATCCACGTGTTACCTACTCGAGAGCAAGCTCATCCCGAAGGTATCGGCACCCTTGTCCTCGTACCTAACAGCGTACACTATACTGAAGTCTGTCTGTCATGTAAGTCACAATATTTATATTACTTTTTCTTATATAAGAAAGTATTCAATCGCGCCTTTCCTACACTTTAATACTATAAGGTTGTTGCTTAGGGCGTAACAATTTTCAAATTTTATAATAAATATGATTTTTTGGTGTTCAGTTAAGAACAAATATTCCATAGCTACAGAATTAAAAGGAAATATAAACCATTCTTGATTGGCTGTATTACATCACGGACATTATGCTGTTAATAGAAGTGGCCAATGGTATTCAATGGTATTCAATTATACATAAAGGTTCCATGGCCTGTAAAGTTAGCAAAATTAGGGGAGTTTCCTTCCTTCATCGACAGGTTCGGCTAAATAGCGTAAATCATTCAAAGTGTCAAGACATGCGAGTATGATGCAACGTTACAAACAACATTTTCCAAAATGAAGCTGCTCTGCTGCAAGTTGGCTACCGGAATCGTAACTTTGTGGCGAGAATCATAACGCTCGAGCAAAACATGCAGCGAAATCGAGTATATGGTCTATATGCTTATCCATTCCGCTGCATTTCTTTTTTTGGCGTTTAAGATTTTTAACATCCTCGCTAGCAAAGATTATACATTCTAAACAAATCACGAAATTTGGATAAAAAAATATAACTTCAAATAACAATAACCTTTGTTCCAAAAAGAGGTAAGCGACATTCTTGCAGCGCCAGCAGGATGCAGTGTTGTGAAAATCATTTGGCTTCAACAGAATCAAGATCCTAACAACAAGACCTTGATACTTATTAAATTCTCATCATTTACCTATAAAGCGTCTCACTTTAATAGGGTTAGATGTTTCTTAGAATAATACTATATATAGAAGGAGCACAGGACCGTAAACACAATGTAATTCCACTGATAACACGAAAAGGCGGTTGACTGTGTCAACTAAGTAATGCTGCCAACCTGACAACAAAACATTATTTAAATATTTGTCATAAATATCTATTAATGAAGAAAGATCGTAAAGAACAAATATAATAACTTAAAACGCATGCTGAATATTTAATAAAAACTGGTCTTAGATGGCCAAAAGGGTGGCGGAATACAAGAATCTACATTTAAGTTGACGAGGACTATTATATATAATTTTAATAAATACGTTAAACTACAATCTAAAATGCTTTAAATATTGTAATGCACCGATATTTATATCAGTATTTTATGAATAACTTACATTAATTAATAATAGAACATAATAATTCAGCAACCGGAAGTATTGCCAATTTTTTTTAGAAAATTGTATATTGTTAGGGTGGCAGCATTACTTAGTTGCACCAGTCCAACCGGCTTTCGTGTTATCAGTAGTGCTCCTTCTATATTAAAGTATTTATTCTAAGGATGTGTTTAAATCATCATAGATGAGTGGGTAAAATACTATAGTGCCCAATCAATATGGTGTGCTACTACTTCAAGGAGTCATTGTACTTTATCTCCCGTTTTTACTCCTCTACTTTACCCTGTTCCACAATTAATTGTGGTAATAAATACTGTTTCAGCTAGCAGAATAGAAAGAGAGTGTCCTAGCAGACAATATGTATTTGAAAGACATCCAAGAAAGAAGTTAAAACTTGCTATATCTGATATGAAAGATATGACAGCAGCCAACAGGACTGATTGTGAAGACAGGTGAATGTATTTCTTTATTGCCATGAAATCAAACATTTTCAAGTACATTTAGAATGCAAATCACTGAAGTGATAATTTAATCACTCAATTAAGTATTATTTTCATTTGTATTGTTGTTATATATCTTTAAAAGGTATTATTTATTGGGCTATTCAATGATTCTTAATATGAAGTTTATATTAATATATACTTCCTTAAGTTTTTTAATACAATCGGTATTTAGTTACGGACTCATGAATGTGACAAAATAAAAGCGATAACAATTTATATTAGAAACATTTTTAAATTTTGATACCTAAAAAAAAGAGAACAGCCAGGTCTGTTTGAGTAATAATCAAGCATTGTCAAAATATTAAATTATGAATAATATAAAGAGTGAATAAGAAAAAGAAGAAGAACATAAACCTACAGGCCGGTGTTGTTGGATTTGATATTAACATTATATTCGTTTTTTATTGGTTTGATACTTTGTGAAGAGTATTCTTTAGTTATAAGATGTCATTCAAATTAAAAGCTATAATGGTTTCTAATTCGCTCAAATTTGAAGCCGTTTCGTTTATAAGTTTTTACATATTTTATCATCTGGGAACTACAGAGTTCGCGTCCAGTGGATTATCATGATAATGGGTTATCATAATTAATACCAGCATGAGCTTTATGATGACGAGTAGAGTATATGATTTCCTAATTTTTTAACGCAATTAATTACTATTAACGGGCATATGGGTTGTTATCAAAAATTGCACATCATTAACAAATTAAACCCTAAGCTGTGATCCCTATTGAGCAAGCCAACTTTTCTCTCTTCTATTACCCCTAAGCTGTGATCTCAATAGAGCAAGTCAACTTCCCCCTCTTTCTTTAATCTCTTCTTCTTCAAATAATTTTAACTCCAAGCAGTGATCCCTATGATTAAGTAGGCTCTTCTTTTCTCTTTCCTGAAATTTTCATCTCTTTAAATGACTATAGGAATTTTATTTGTTGATTTCCGCAACTCAATAAGTATAATTGTTTTGACATAATTTCAAAAATATACTTGAAGACAAGCCAATTTGTATTAAATTGTTTTTTTTATTTATTTAATGTGTTTGGTTTCAGATGTTTAAATGAGTTTAGTTTCGTCTGTCGTTCTGCTACATATGATTCAGTTAGCAGATCATGCTGGCTTTCGAGGCACACAAGAAGATCACATCCTCATCTGTTTGAAGATGACCCTAACTCTGATTATTTAGAAAATACCTGCTTAAGTAGTAAGTGAAAAAATGGAATAAAATAAAAATATAAATCAAATAAATTTATTTTTTATTTAAAACAATTGGTCAATTTTTGATACATCAATGTGAAAGGCTTGCTTAAAATAGTAATTGCAAAAGTTAGCATCTTCCACTTTATTCCACACTGTTTTGCATTTCAGACTTTTAATCCAAATACTTACTTCTCATATGGAACCCTCAATTTTCATTTTTTTCCTTATTTTGTCTTCTGCATATGTTAAAAACGTTGCCTTTATTTTTTCAATTTACATCGTAATATATTACAATATTTCAGAATCTTTTGATTATTTAGAAATATGCTGGTGAATATGACTTTCAAGAGTGTATTCATGTTTCAGACATGAGGTAGACAAGCTCATGGGCTAATCAATGACATACTTTTTACCCTGGAATATCTCAAGAAATGAGCTAGCCTTGTTGAACTTAACTACTTAGAAACAGGCTCTAAAAATATTTTTTCTTTACAGAGTTACTCCTAACTTACCATAAGTAGTTTATTGTTTCTTGAATAAGTGATTCTCATTCCTCCCTTTCAATAGAAGGAAAATTTATTATATTGCTGTTCATACCTTTTCTGGTGTCATCATTAAACATCTGAAATCAAGGAGTATTTGAGAATTTTTATGTATATAAGAGCACTGGACATTTTATAGCCAAATTCATCCATGGCTAATATTTAATTTATACTCTCAAAATGCTTTGAGATACTCAAATAAGCCTTATGGTTTAATATTGTTCACAATAATCCTTTTAATATTACTGGGCTAGAAGATATCCCCCATTCATGTATCCGCCGTTCGAAAAAACTTACTGTTTAAACAAGACTATATTAAAAAGTTATCCGCATTTGCATCCTCAAATTCAACTTAATTAACATATTTCCTCAACTATAAAAAAATTAGCTGTCTAAAAATTCTAAAAAAAATCACTAATATAGCGTGGACTATAACGAACAAGATACTAAAGTCCATACGAGTGCACCTCTTCAATTATAGACCCGTTTCAGCACTTATATCTTAAAAAATAATGATAATGATGTGGAAAAATTAGCTGTTTAAAAATTCGAAGGATTTTTATGTATGAGCTCAAGTACTTGTTTTTATAGTCCACCTATATTATGATTTTTTAGAATTTTTAGAAGGTTTTCCACAATTTGTGGAAAACAGTGAAATATCATTATTTTCAAGATATAAGTGCTGAAACGGGTCCATAATTGAAGAGGTGCATGCGTATGGGCTTTAGTATCTTGTTGGTTATAGTGCAATTTATATAGTGCATGTTTTTGAATAATTTTAGACAGCTACTTTTCCACAATTTGTGAAAACAGAGGAATATCATTATTTTCAAGATATAAGTGCTGAAACGGGTCCATAATTGAAGAGGTGCATGCGTATGGCTTAAGTACCTTGTTGTATACTCCACGCTATATTATTGATTTTTTTTTAGAATTTTAGAACAGCTAGTTTTTCCACAATTGTTGGAAAAACAGTGAAATATCATATTTTCAAGATATAAGTGCTGAAACGGGTCCATAATTGAAGAGGTGCATGCGTATGGGCTTAATTATCTTGTTTGTTATACTCCACGCTATATTACTGATTTTTTTTAGAATTTTTAGACAGCTAATTTTTTTATAGTTGAGGAAATATGGTAATTAAGTTTAGTTGAGGATGCAAATGACGGATAACTTTTTAATATAGTCTTGTTTAAACAGTAAGTTTTTTAACGGCGGATACATGAATGGGGATATCTTCTAGTCCAGTTTAATATTGACTTGTATTATCTAGCTGAAAGGAGGTGTGACGGTCCTACTATATTTGTAAAAGAAGAAAACAAGCGTCTTGGTGGCCCTTTTGAAGTTGACATCTATTCAAATTTATCATTACTGGAATGCCAAGCTCAGTGCTTAAGGGCTGAAAAGTAAGTTTTTTGTATTTTGCTTTAATAGTAGAAATCTCTCCCAAAATCTCAGTACGTAATATTTTTTTTTTATATGCATGAATAAATCCTTTTAAGGCTACTCAAATCCTTTTGTAGTTCTTTCTGTTATATATTGAACTTCCTTACAATAATGTTTGACATCTGGGGAGACTTTGTCCTGAAGCTAAACTATGAACTGTACGTCTGCTAAACTAGCCAAGGCTAGTACGTCTACAGTTTTTGCCACATCACTTTTGTAAAGCGGCATCCAGCATGGTCAGTATGTGTATGGGTGCCTGCTGGGATTAAAACTAATGTATCCTGTGAATAAGTTGGACGTAGTGAGAATGAGTAAAGCTAATTTGATTGGGTGACGAAAAGGTCCAAGGTACCTCATACTCAATCTTTACTGCTCAATACTCTTATGCCACTGATACTATAGCCTTCCATTATCTATTCCTTTCCATTGTCTAACCTTATTTTCACCTTTCAACCTTATAAGTCTAACCTTGGGTCTTTTGCCTGTCTTGCTTCTCTCAACTCAATAAAATGTTCTAAATGAATCCATTTATATTTTTGCTTCTACTTAATTTGATTTTAAAAATCACTCATTATAATATTATCTGCTCAGAGTAACTCCTGTTGGAGTGTAATCAATGGATTATTTTTCTAGCAAGTCTTTTCTGTCATACTATTTTTATTTGAATTGTTCCGTTTTCTACTAATATTTTTAAGTGTCTTTTTTATCTTGGTGATGTGGCCACTTTATTTATCACTCAGGGGTCTAGCTTAGCTGACTGATTAGAATGATCCAAAGTCAGTAAATATAATTCGCCGTAACCTTGCACTTACCACTGTATTGCTACTGACATTGCTCTGATCTATATGCTTAATTTGCAGGTACTTCTGTAGATCTATAGAGTATGATGAGCAGATTAGAAGATGTATAATTTTTGAAGAAGATTCCTACTCGCAGAAAGACGATTTAAGAATCAGTAGCAGCCCTACTCACGATCTTTATGATTTAGTTTGTCTGGATAATTGTAAGTTACCCGCCCATATTTTAGTTTACTTTTTTACTTGCCAAGTCAAATAGTTTGACTTTCCATAAATTGCTGTGTTTAATTTTTAAGATAATTAATAAAAGTAACACATAACATAAATCAGCAAAATCTATTGAAGAATATTTGAGTAATTTGCAACAGCTGTTTCTACAAGTTTTAAAGAAGAGAATTTCAGAGCCTAATTTCTAGAATATAAAGGTCATTTTTGTTTTTGTTTTATTTTTCCTAAAAGAAATAAACAACTTTTTAGATTTTATAGTTGCATACCCATGAAATGATTCAGTAGTTAGGAATTTGTTACTTCTTGCATGAATTGGCTTTGGGTAATCATTAATACTTTCTTGACTTATTGAGTAATTATTATTTAAATCAAGCTGTCAAATATGTAACTAAGCTTCCCTATATGATTTAAGACATCATTAGTGCAAGCTACTACTGTTAGCAATTTTTATTGGCATAAGTATAAAAAGTAAATTATGTAGTATTATAAAATAAACCAGATTGAGAGCAATTTAATATACAGGGTAGAACATTTCAGATCCGCTTAAAATAAAGTGGATCTGAACTGGACTATTTATTTAATCTTATTTTAACAATTTAATTTTTTTCTCATCTAAAATGTTTCACTTTGTACGTGTAAATAAATGTCCTAGACCTTCAAAAATGGACTATTCAAGTTGACCTCTTGTAGATCAAATTCACTTATATTTTTTTTATAATTATTACCCAAATATGGTTATTTGGTTACCACTTTTGGGAATTTTGAATAGTTAAATTGGAGCATACTTATTATCTAATTTAAGTAGACACCATAGTATCTAATTTGGTAGACACCATTTTCAAAGGGTTTGGACTATTTATTTAATCTTATTTTAACAATTTAATTTTTTTCTCATCTGAAATGTTTCACTTCGTACGTGTTAATTCTATTTTTTTGAATCAATGTTTTTTAATGCCTAATAATTTATTGTTATCATTATATTGTTTGCTTTTGATTTCCCTTTTATGTACTAAAATATTTACTGTGTGTGAAATAGCTAAAAAATACATGAATTGGTTTGAAACTTGTATTTCATGATGTTTTGTATCTTTCTGACACACCAACTTATTAATTTTATTATTTATGTCATCATAATACCAATCGGCTTGTTTTTGTCTCCAACTAATCAACCTGTTTGATGTTACTAAAGATTGGGGCGTGATTTAATCTTGAACATTTCATTCAACATTTTTAGAATTGTCATAAAATTTAGAGTGTTGATGAATTAAGAGAAAAAAACGAGTTTCCCACAACACCAGTGTCTTGATGTATTAAAAGATAGTTATGCATTAACATTTATCTGAAAAGAATCAATGGGAGATTAGTTGAATAATCATAATCAAGCGGATTGATTTATTGAAAAAGTATTTTATTACATCATATCATGTCAGTATAACTCATGACATGGTTCCTAAGTGGAACATGATGTTGTGTTTCTTTTAAAAAATTGACTCCACCTGACTGAACAGTGAAAGGGAACGAATTCAATGATGCTGGTGGCACGTCTCATTTGTTTTCTTCGTCGGAGAGGAGGCCTGACACAGCTTTCCAGAGGTATCGTAATAGCAGGCTCGGAGGGGAATTCCACTCTGAAATAACTGGAAGATCTCTCAGTGAATGTTTAGACGAGTGTTTGAGGCAAGCTAGCTTCCAGTGCAGATCTGCCGTTTACAGCGATCGATTTAGAATCTGTAGATTAAGCAGGTTCAATCAACGGGATGGACACAGAATCCTTTATGATGCAGATTACGATTATTATGAAAATCTTATGAGTAAGTTAATTCATTCATATATAGCACATTTTTTAATCTATAATAATTTTTTAATTGAGCCAAGGAAATAAGTTGAAAAAAATTGAATTTCAAATACATTGTCTATGATAAATTATTAGAGGGAAAGGTGACAGCTAATCAATAGCCAAACAAGTTAGTCAAATGTTTGGGCTCTATTTGCCCTCTTCTTGTCAATCATCTATTATAATCACATTTTTAATAAACAATTATGTGTTCTACCAACTAAACACTTTTTATGCTTCAATAATATACTTAATTACTTGCTATCACCTTTGACTTATTTACCTTGTTAGAGGGCGAAATTCATAAATGTTCACAGTAAATTATTGTAACCTTTCTATTTTCGACTCTTTAATTGTTTAAAAATATTATTGTTTAAAATATCTATTATCTCTATTTGCTCCTAGTGTATTCATGCTAGAGAGTTAAAACTTTGTACAAAAATGAGTCTACTGCTGTAGTTGTGCTATTCGCAAAACAATTTTTTATGACATTAACCCACATTAATGACTCATCAAAATTTCAAAAAATCATAAAACGCATAAAAATTATGTGATCCGATTGCAATTTGGCACATATGTAGTCATGTGTGAAACTAACAAATGTGCTAAGTTTCATCTCAATATCAGCATTAGTTCAATTTTTATTGAATGACTTTTGTATGTTTCTTAAAAAATTGTAAAAAATCAGAAAATTATTAAATTAAGTTGAAATTCAGTACAAGTGTATACCTTTACTTAATAAATGAGTACACAAAGTTTCGTTTTAATACGACAAGTATATCCATAATTTTTGTTGGATCATAAAAGTTAATTAGCATTGAGCATGGTCAGTGCTGTATGGGTAGGATGAGCAAAGCGAGTCTGAAGACATGTTGGAGTATTAATTGTGTGAATTGTATATTCTGTCGTCGAGTGAAGCATGTCCGAAGCAGGGAGGATGAGCATAGCGAATCCACTTTGATGAGGTAAAGTTTCAAGGTATCATGTACCCGATTTTTTATATTTATCATTGAGCTGTTATAGTAAAGCAGTCCTAAGTGATACTTATTTAACTTAAACTATCATTCATATGAGACTAGAAGATATGGTGTGTAGACAGTCTTTTTTAAGACTCAATTATGTTTATGAATAGCTGAATGGACAACTTTTTTGATAATCAAGAAATGAAACACTTACTTACCACTAGCTATAGGGTCAATCCATATCAAGTGTCCCAGACTTGGGTGCTCTAAAAAAATAGATTTTGATAATTATTTTGCTATTGATACCCATATCTATGGTGAGTAAAAAATGACCAATATAAATTTTTTATGGTCACCCGTTCTTTTTTTATGGTCACTTTTATGGTCCTCCGACCATAAAAATTTAGTGCTTTTTGACCTTCAGATAAGCAGCCGATACTCGGTTCTCGCTTGTACTACAGCAAAAATATGAACGGATCTGTTTAAAGCAAGCTTTGATACATTTGGCCCTTTGACACTTTTACTCTATGACCGCTCCTTGGGGCAATGGGGGCTCCAAATTTAGGTTTCTTGAAATCCATATTTTTTAATTTTTGGTCATTTTTGACCTTCAATATCTCCCTTGGACATGTATACTTTTTAATAAAAATCATATCACAAAGACCCCTTACCAGTGTCAACATAAACCACCAAAAACATTCTTGTGTATTTGCCCACAAGCAAAGTTATAGCTTTATCATGTATGTGTAATTTTCAAAATATCCAAAAAAAAAATTAATATTTGAAAAATCACACATACATGATTAAGCTATAACTTTGCTTGTGGGCAAATACACAAGAATTTTTTTGGTGGTTTATGTTGACACTGGTAAGGGGTTTTTGTGATATGATTTTTATTAAAAAGTATACATGTCCAAGGGAGATATTGAAGGTCAAAAATGACTAAAAATTAAAAAATATGGATTTTCAAAAAATCATAGCTCATAAACGAATTATATTAATGCTTTGAAAATTTTGTTGATTGCTTGTCTTAAAGTAAGTAACTCTTAAAAAAATTAGGAAGCTCTTGATTCAGATTTCTTCATATTATAAAAAAATGTTAAAATTTTCATATTTTTTCAAGAAACCCTAAAATTTGGAGCCCCCATTGCCCCCCCCCCCCCAAGGAGCGGTCATAGAGTAAAAGTGTCAAAGGGCCAAATGTAGCTCAAAGCTTGCTTTAAACAGATCTGTTCATATTGTTGCTGTATTACAAGCGAGAACAGAGTATCGGCTGCTTATCTGAAGGTCAAAAATCACTAAATTTTAGGGTCGGAGGACCATAAAAGTGACCATAAAAAAAGAACGGGTGACCATCAAAAATGTATATTGGTCATTTTTTACTCAACATAGATATGGGTATCAATAGCAAAATAATTATCAAAATCTATTTTTAGAGCACCTTTTTTTATTTTTTTTGGGACACTTGATTGACCCTATATGTAAAAAATAAGTTATTTCAATTTTGTCAGGTAAAAATAGAACTCTCTTTTTACTTAGATTTGGACTCAAATACATTCATTTTGAAGTTATATTGTAGACACCAACAATGAAAAAGGTTTAAAATGTTTACCTTTTGGTTACATTGTCCATCATTTGAATCTTCAAACCTTTACCAAAGAACACAAACTGGTATAGTTTGCTGTAGTAATATTTATAGTTATGAAGATCTATATTATTAGTTACTATGAATACTAGTAGTAATCATATATTATTACAACAGTGAGACATATTAAAACTTTTATAAGTTGAGTAGTATGTTTCTTTAGTTCTTTTACTAGGTTTATAATGTCTTGGTGCATCCAGTGTAATATTTACATGGTCTTTGTAAAACGCTGTTAACTTTTTTTAACACTGTTGAAAATTTGGTTTTAGATTACTACATGGACAATGAAGTAACAGGTTCAGGACCTCATACGAGACCTGATCCGCTTGGACAAGATACCTCTTACCCTGGTCCTGGAAGGCCTCCTCCACACATTGGTGGTAAGTAATCCAACCTCATATCTAAAATGGGGCTTGCCTTGTCCAATTTTAACATTTTTAAGTTTTATTGTATCATTTAATTTTAAAAATATAAGCAGGTAAGGTACAACAGTACAGCTGAAGGAGATTTAATATTTAATATTATATTTTTATTAATATTTTTACTTAATATTTATTTTTATTTTATTTTTATGTACCTAAGCTTAATGTTTGGGCTAAGCCAGTCCAGTTTGTTACCATAGTTTTGAATCATCATCAGAAGAAAGATGTAACAGGATTAAAATATAAGAGGTTTATCCTTAGAGAGTTCATTCTGCTCAAAGAGACAAGAATTTATTTACTGGTTTAATTTTATATTTGTTGAGAGCTTAAGTGATGCCTAACCTGCTAATACTGTTCATAAGAAGCTCAATTTGTTCTGGGAAATTCATATCCAACAAGAGTTATCAGTAATTTTGGTGGAAGTTCACAAAGTGTGATATCACATAATTAATATTGGCACATAACAAATCAAATTAAACCAATCAGGTTGTATAATTTGTTTCTTATGAGCTAAAACGGACTAATAAAACTTTTTAATTATGTGAAGATGCAACAACTTTTAGGATAACTTCTATGAAAGATAATGAAACATCTGAAGTAACGTTTTAGGAGACTAATTTCATTGTATTTTTATTCTTTGATTTCTTCTTAGAAATAATATAAAATAGATGGTTAAGTTCTTATGGATAAATAATGTTATTATTGTGTTCTGTTTGCCAAAAAATATTCCCTGCCTCAGTTTAATATATGGAGTTAATATCCAGATGGTAATGTTACAGGTGGAGGAGGTGGTTATTACTCTCCAGGGAGTGGACCAGGTGGAGACAATTACTGGTCACATCATCACTCCCATTCACCAGGTCACCCACATTCAGGTCCTGGGCTCTCACCTGGATTAGGCCCTGGCTTAGGACCTGGTTTAGGACCAAATTTAGGACCTTCTCACTCTCATCCACCATCCCATCCTCCTGGTTTCTTGCCCCCTCCCCCAGGACCACCACTGCCACAAGATCATCCACCTAATCTTCCACCCATCGGTAGCTTGAAATTTTTATTTTTGTTTTAAATGGTTTGATTACAAAGTAATCAGAACAATTTATAAACATAACTAGCAAGTAAAATATCAAAATAATTTAACGACATAAGATAATTAACTGTTATAATGATGAAGTGTATGTATTTGTAAATTTATAACATTAATTAGACTTAAATAAAAAAAAAATAAGAGTAATCAAAATTACTTATGGATAAGTATTGGTGAGTTGATGTTTTCTTGTCTTTTAGGGCAATTTCTTTCTTGCTCGCTCATGGTGTTCACATGATAACACAATTAAAACCATACATGTGTGAAAATATTCTACTAGATGATATGAATAGAATTATAAGTAAAAATCATAATAACAAAGTGCTCTGGTAAATCCATCAAAATGAGTTGATTAAATTTATTATGTTAATCTATTAACCTCTTAAAAATCTGCCTTGTCTGTTTAAATTTTCTTGCATATAAGATTATATTTTGCCTGCAGGGGTATCCCTTATACCCGCAAGGTCCTAAATGGAAATTTTATTTAATTTTTTAACAGGCTTTTATATTGCCAAGTTGGTTGTGCAAAACTTCCTTTCGAATCCAATTCTGAATATTTGTTCCAGGTGGTCTGTACAATAATGCTCCACCATGGTCTGGCGGTCCTCCACCTGGCTATCTAGATAAACCTCCCATTATTTCAAGATGCGAAGAATCGGAAATGTTTAGACAGGTTTGTAATCTTCCATAGTTTCAATAGGCTCACTCTTTATTGCATAAACAACTTGGATAGCACGAAACAACAAGTCTCAAAGGCTGAACTTCAATATACCGTACCCCCTGTTATCAACGTCTTATTTCGATATATATCGAACTCTTCTTGTAACGATGTATCGATATATATTGGCGTGTACTTCACTGTGTTTCTCCAACTACAACCCTGTCTTCAGATGGTTATCTGTCTCTACCATCCCCCACCTTAGCATTAAATAAATAGAATATTAATTATTTATCCAATAACAAGGATTGTTTATGTTTTATATTAATTATTATCTGTTATTATAAAACGATAATATCAAAGCGATACTCCGCCTGCTAATTGTCTTTCAGTACATATGTACGTGTTACCGTATTACTATACTATTATGAAAACATTGTTGAAACATTAAAAAATTAATAAAAATAAATGCAAAAACAACAACAAAAATTATATATATTCATACACGTAAAATAAAAGTCATATATCTATTTCTCATACATCATATCTTGAAACTACAAGTATATCGATATATCGTAGTGATAACAGGGGGATAAAGTATACCGAAGATTTACCGTCTCTAAGAAAAAAACGTATAAGATCTTCTTTTTACAAGGCTTAAATTCTGAAATAAATTCACAAAGATTTTAATTTGTATTATCATACAAAAGTTATAAGTACAGGAATATTCGTAATGTTCTTACATTACGAATATTCCTGTACTTATAACTTTTGTATAAATAAATTTATTTATTTATTTATTTATACAAAAGTTATAAGTACAGGAATATTCGTAATGTAAGAGATTACATTACGAATATTCCTGTACTCATCTTCATGAGATTATCACATACTACAAAAATAAAATTACAACAACAATTAAGAGTTAATAAATTTAAAAAATCTCCTTTTAATTTATAACTTTTGTCTAACTAAAAATATTTTTTTAAATAATTTGATTTTACATATTTTAGGTTGGTGTAAGACTGAGAGCCAAACGTCAGTTCATCCGAAGATTTGTCTCAGTTCCTGCTCTACATTTCTGTGAAAAAATGTGCCAAGATGCCCAAGATTTTGTTTGTAGATCCTTTAATTTTAGGTGACTATAATTTATTGTTAATATTTCTTTTTAAAAAGTAATTCTAAAGACACAAAAATGAAATTAAAAATTTTCATTCACTGACATAAAAGTATTATTTTGATAAAAAAAATAAGTTCTACTTTAAAAAAGTTAGGCGAAGTAGTAGTTTTAGTTATAAGGTGGGGAGTCATAGTTAAGTAAATTGGTCACGAGCCCTCTTGTTTATTCAACGTCTATTACAAATACTGTGTTCACCCCTGTGCATGCACAAAGGGGGAGCAATCAATTCTGTGGCACCCATTCTACTGACGTAAAATAATTTTAATAATTGGACAAAGATTGAATGTAATATGATAATAAAAATGATTAGTGTATAAAAGTTATGTTAACAATTTGAAAGTATTATTATCCCCCCTAGTGTGATTTTAGTACTTGGCAATTCCACAAAAAAATAATATTGAGCATGCCTATCATCTCAAGCCTTTATAAACAGTCTAAATACAAAACTGTTTTAACTATCTTTAGGCATTGACCACAAGGCTTGCTGTAAGTAGTGTAGTCATGAGGAGGATGAATTCTTCTATTTCATGAGGAGACTCTATTTCTCTTTGGACTTGCATATTTGGGTCTGGCCTGTTATATGGACCTGGAAAGATATTATCGTTATTATTAAAGGTTTTTGAGCGTCTTTATTGGCTTTTGCTTTACAGTGTTCATAGCTTACCTCCCAATTTTATGATTTTTATCTTATTCATTTTTACCTGATCTGGTTTATTCAGTGAATTTAGTGAAATTGATAACCTATTTGCAAATTGTTTTCTATTGAATTACTTCTCTCACAATATTTGATTTCTTGACAAGTTAATTATTATTATTTTTATATTACTTGTGTATTTCAGGGCATCACCACCATCAAATTTTGGTCCAAGAGAAAACTGTGAACTAAGTGATCATGACAGTAGAGATTTGAATTTAAACAACCCCGCTTTCTTTGAAACAACGGGAGAGTATGACTTCTATGAGAGATCTATGGGAAGAAACAGTGTTGATTGCCTCGATGGTAATCTACTCATAATAATCATATTTTTTGTTATGTATTATATGTATGCTGTATTATATGTACTAGGTGATTCAAAACTTTCCGCCCTAGTATTTTAAATAGAGGGACATATATAATGAAACTTAAGGGGTATTTCAGATTTATCAAAGGAACTTTATTACTTTTCCTCATTTATACCGTAGGTATATAGGAAAAGTATTGTGTTTGAAAAAAATTCGACACCCGGATGTCACCGGAATTATCCCTTTCAGGTGTTTTAAAGGCCTCCTCAGTGGTTTTTAAAAATTTTTCTGTCTGTATGTGTGTGTCTGTTATCATCGTAGCTCCTAGTGTATTTACGCTGGAGAGTTAAAACTTCAAACATAAATAAGTCTTCCACTGTAGTTGTGCTATTTGGGAAATATTTTTTTATGACATCATTAACCCCCAGTAATGACTCATAAAAAAATCGTAAAATGCAGAAAATGATGCGATCAATTGAAATTTGGCACGCATGTAGCTAGTATAAGTAAAATATGTTTGCCAAGTTTCATATAATTATCAGCGTTAGTTCAATTTTTATTGAATGACTTATGTAAAAATAAAAAATAAAATATAAAAAAATCAGAAACTGATCCGATTGAGTTTAAATTTGGTACAAGTGTATACCTTTACTTAATAAATAAGTACACTGAGTTTAGTTTCAATAAGACTATTATATTTATGATTTTGTGGATCATAAAGATAATTAGCATTGAGCGTGGTCAGTGCTGTATGGGTGATCGCTGAGAATAAAACGGATGCATTTACTATCTGAGAACCAAGTCTAAGGACATGCTGCAATATTAATTTGGTGAATACTATATTCTGAGGACGAGTGAAGTGAGTCTGAAGGCGGGAGGATGAACGTAGCGAATCCGATGTGAATGAGGAAAAGTTCCGAGTACCCCGTACCCCATTTTTTTATTATTATGCTCTTCTGTTATCACAAAAATAATAAAAAGTGGATATTCATTGGAAGAAAAATAAGAAATTAGTTTATTGGATGTTCTAGATTATTGATGTGATTGTATTTTGCATATTAACATTTGTCTAGCTTTGGGTAATTCTAGTTTGACACCTAGAATTACTAAAGCCTCAAAATAATGTCTCCAACATATTATTAATTTAGCCCCGTATCAAAAACAAGATTAATTATTTTTAATTATTCTATCATTTAACGATTAAAAAAGACACTTATTAATTATTGCAATAAATGAAACAAGTTTATTTTATGCAAGGCTACCTGATAATTAATGTGGAAAATTATTTTAGTAAATCAATTTGTAGTGAAGATGAATGGAATTTTACTTTGCAACTACTGAAAAACTTTTAATTGGAGGATTACACTCATGGATACTATGAAAGTCTTCTACCGAGCAGGTAACGGAGGAACTGCAATGTTTGAAATCACGGTGCCCAGGGGCACCTGACGCGGGACTCAGAGGGTTGCCCAACTTTCAATACTATTTTCTTTTAACACCAGCTACAGTTAAAATACTAGAGTACTAAAGGGTCACATAGAGAAATTAATCACAAGATAAATCAAATGATTATCACTATTAGTATATTACAATTAAAGTTTAAAAAACCTCTAAAAGTCATATGAAACAATAAAAAGTATGCTGAAATGAATATAAACTTGAAATACATATTTTATGTATGTGTCCATCCACAAATCAAAAATTAATTTCAAGTTTTATAATTTTAAAAATTTGCTGATTCATTAAGTGACCGTCATAATAGTTTATTATGCGTCAAGGGAGTAAGAATGGCGATTATTTCCCGGCAGTTATATTCCTAGGCTAAGCGAGGAACCAAGCAATTAACTTCTAAGTGAAGTTGAGGATTATGTGTTTAACTCTCAAGCAAAGCCGAGTGAGAAGGATCAACTCCGAGGCAAAGCCGAGAGGAACGCGAGGGAAATAGCATTTACTCCCAAGGTCGTAAAGAATTTATCTCCAGACATAGACATCATTCAAATTGTTAATTCTTATTTTTATATTTTTTATTTGTATTTATTCATTTTTTTGTCGACCTCCTATACATTTTGGATGCTCCCCATCTCAAAAAATCATCATTTTTTAATTGTTCCAAACAACTCTTTTACCTGAAATGGATATTGAGTCCAATAAAAATTTTTTAGTCATATATTTTATTTCTATGCACAACTAACCTAAAGATTGATTGTGCCAGTTCAACTCTAGCATAAATATGTGGGAGCTACGATATAGATCTTTCTCTTGTATGGACCACACACACACACACAAAGAGAACAACTTTGAAAGCCACTTAGGTCCTTAAAACATTAAACAGTAATATCCGAAGAATCGGTTGATTTAGGTTTTAATTGAGATGCGTATCGAAAAAAGAAATGTCCATTTATTGTGATCAATAAAGTGTCTTTGAAGCGCATAAGGGACTGCATAAAGATTTGTCACACTACGTGTTGAGATAGCAAAAAATTCATCGTCAGACTTCTCATATTCCTGACGTCAATACATTTAATGTTCCATAATATATTAATAGTAATAGTTTTTTCTCCGGTAAGACATGAAATAAATAAAATAAACCATTCAGATTGGTATGCAAAATGTTATAAAATTAAAATATTAAAATGTTTTTAAGTAAAGAAATATAAAACTATTGCTAAAAACTTGTTTGAATAGAAGAGTTAGATAAGAAGTGCATTGGTGTAGAAATAACATACTACCCCACCTACACAACGCTTCTTTGCAGCTGTAGGGATTTTTTCTGCTCTTGTAGCGTTGCATTTTTCTCCTTCCAGCTATTTAGTCACTACCATGTAAAAGATATGCACGGCGTCGTAAATGTTATTCCAAATTTCATAATGACAATATATATTTAATAAATATCTGTAGATTCTTAAAATAATTTGACTTGTTGTATTTTTCTATAGATTTATTCTGTAAAGTGGGACACTATACTAAATATATATTTGTGCAATTCAGGATTCGTTCAACTGGTAAGAAAGAGTACAACTGACCTGTATTTCAGGGCCTGAAAGCGTTGTCACTTCAACATAGACTGTCAAAGTATGGAATTTAAACTGTCAATAAATCACTTGCTTGTAATTAAAAATTGGCATGAATGCATAGCGGGTATTCTCACTACCTCTTCTATCGATCTAATCTATAGATCCAAAAATACACTCTGATCGTCCGTAGGCCGAGCGACATTTCCTTGAATGTTAAGGCAAGTTTCCGTGCTTAACAACCCATTTCTTGCTTAAGATTCCAGTTTAATGCCTTTATCCCACTCGAATATATTTTTTATCCACTGAATTTTGTTTTCTGTTATTTACCATGTTTGACTCTTGGTCATTCAGATGTCGAATTGACTTGAAACCGGTTCATGTCGATCAGCGCCCCAATAAGCAATATAAACCCGGAATAATCGATTTTGGAAAATGCTGACTCAGCAAAACCAGTAAAATGACTCACAAAAACTGGTATAATAAGTGTGTCGTCACAAGGGATTTTTTTGAACTAGTTTATAAAAATATTATTTTTAATCAACGGACAATCAAACGGATAATATTTATCCGTTCGATAGATGCGTGTTTACAAACGAATTGAAAGACTATGCATATACATAGGGTGGACAATTTCAAATACATCCCCGACAACTCACTCAATAGAGCTATTGCCAAAAATAGTAATACCTTAAGTAAGCTTCTGGTAGTCAAGTAGCAATGGAGAACTTATTTTTTGGTAAGCTCAAAAGAATCTGAGTAGTTGTTGGTAGTGGAATTGTCAGGTCTGACTCCACCATAACTATCCCATATGATTTTTTTTACAAAAGAAATTCACTAAAAGTGTGTGCCTGTATGTTTGAAAGGATGTGTGCATGAATGATTATTTGTCTTGTAAAAATGTTTTCTAGGTCTGGTAAAAAGGTTCTTGAGCAATTTTACTGCCATTCGATCATAGAAAAGTATTTGTCAGGTAGACCAATACCTGACAATATATGTCCTAAATGAAATAATATTGCTCTATCATTCTGTAAAAACAGTCCAACCTGGACTTGTTTTTCCTTGTACTTTCTTTTTTTGTTTGTTTTGTTTTGATCTTGGTCCAGTTCGGGAAGCCCAATACCTATCGAGTACTTGCCTGCGGAGAACACCCTCAGCTCAAGAGTTCGCCTCATCATCATGTTTCAAGGAAGACCAACCAACACGATTGCTGTAGGAGATCCATTGACGTTCAGATTGGAAGCTCAAGACGGATACAATTATGCTTCAGATATCTTTGCTACCAATGTAATTGCTAGAGATCCGTATTCAGGGCGTTCTGTACAACTAATTGACCGTTTTGGGTAAGTTTATGAAGGAATCTTTTAGAATTCAAGAATGTCTTCTTACTATGTACATTATTTTTTTTTATATTAAAAAAAATAATGGTTTAAGTATATATTTTTTTCTTTAGAATGATATTGGCAAAGAAATTAACATCATTGTAATATTCGTTATTTACTAAATATATTGTTGTATGCAAATATTATACCAGCTCACCAGCACAGTACTAGTTGTGATGCGCCCCCATGTTGGAAATTTGCTTGTTAATGCCATATAATAAATAATTAAAAAACCAAAAAACACAAAATAGCAACCAGTACACAAAGGAATTCCTTGCAAGCAAGCAAGAGACCAGCAAAACAGAGGCCCCTATTTCATTTTTATTTATTCTAATGTTTTAATTATTATTTTAGTACCTTGTTATTTATTGGAGACATTTTTTGTTCAATGGCTTTTAACCTCTTATTTGATTTAATTTATTTTTAATTGTGTATGAAACATGGCTTTAAAGATTACTTAGACTTGTATTGAGACATCTAACTACTAAGGCTCTCAAAAAGTATGAATTTTTGCTGTGATGTCTTATAGAATGACACACGGCTGAAATCAGTTGACGGAGTGGGAAAATATTGTCAGGGAGCCAATGAGGTTAGTCTTGGATGTATGTTAACTACGCCCACAATTTCAATCAGGCAACCTAATTAATTTCAACACTATTTTCCCACCCTGTCAACTTATTTTAACTTTGTGTCATACTATAAAAGAATATAGTCCTTGGTAAAGGGGAATATTTGAGTCTTGATGGACTCAATGAGTCTTGATGGATATTATTTAATTTATTGGTATGTTTCAGATGTCCTGTTGACAATTATGTATTCCCTGGGTTAGACAGATCAAGAGAAGGGGATGGACTTGAAGCTAGATTTAATGCTTTTAAAATACCCGAATCAAATTTCTTAGTGTTTGAGGCTACAGTCAAAACATGTAGAGAAGGTCGTCAACCGGTAAGTTTCAAAAATTTTCTAGTAATATTACATCTGTTTGATACGTTAAATTATTTTAGGGCACTCCACTCTTTTTTATGAACATATTTTTATATTTCAATTCTAAAATGTGCCCTAGAATAATATTATAATTATTGACGGTTTATTTTAATAAATTTTGAAATAGTTTAGAGATAATAAATTTCTATAATAATCTTGTAGTAGTTCAGCGAGGAAAGCATGAGAACAGGGAATAAGAAAAAATAATATCAGATTGCACCCGATAAAATAAGTTTCTTCAAAAATCAAGTTAAAATAGAAATCTTGGCGTATTAAATCAGACCCGAAAAAGACGGAAAACGCCCCCAACTGCACACAAGAAACAATAGCCACTTTGATCAGCTTGGAAAAATAAGAGAAATAATATGCTTAATATTAAAAATAATACCTGGAGCGAGAGAAGAGCAAAAGGGAGGCCAAAGGGACTAAGAAGGAGCTTGGAGGGAAACCCTGCTTTTAAAGGTTTGGAGGTAAAAACAGTGTTGCCTGACCCATAACAAATAACCCTTGAAATCCAGAAGTGAGGAAGCGCCGCCGGGGCCCCAGAAGGACTTGGGATAGGAAAATTGGGAAAAAGGGATGGGTAAGGGTAACAGAGCAACATGGCAATTTATCTTGTTAGTTAGGAGCTGGTTCTGCTAAAAAAATATGAAAAAAAATATTGAGACGTTAGCTTTGAATATTGTTTAAAAAATGTTAGTTAAATCCTTATGTATTTAAGATAACCTTGGATTAACGTATTTAATATTCAACAATTTCAAAAGAAGACAGATGGATGCACAAAAAACATTATTTTACAAAGTGAAACAGCTAGAACTCTTTATTTTTCTCTTAACAACAAGCTTTTAAGAGTAGTCAAATTTACCCATCTGTACAATTGGTTATTATGCTACCTTATCTCTTTGTCCTAGCGTAAATACTTTACATATGACCCTCACTCTTTTGATTATGGCAGTTCAGTGCATGATCCTGATATTAGAAAAAATTGCTCTCATAACTGAATCTTTGCCTTTCTCCCTGAAGCTGAGAGGAACTAACCGCTTTATATGAATGAGTTTAAGAGATATCTTAGCTCTCTTTTCACCATTCCTCATTCATACCATAGGTATATAAGAAAAGTATTGTGTTTGCAAAAAAATGCGAAACCGGGATGAAACCGGAATCATCTGTTTCATGTGTTTTAAAGGCCTCCTGAGTGGTTTTTAAAAAGTTGTCTGTCTGTATGTGTGTCTGTTATCATCGTAGCTCCTAGTGTATTTAAGCTATAGAGTTGAAACTTTGTACAAAAATCAGTCTACTGCTGCAGTTGTGCTATTCAGAAAATAATTTTTTTATGATGTCATTAACCTGCAATAATAACTCAGCGAAAATTTCAAAAATTATAAAACGCGGAAAAATGATATGATTGGATTGAGATTTGGCACGCATGTGGTTATGTAAAAGACTAGCATATGTGTCAAGTTTCATCTCATTATCAGCATTAGTTCAAATTGGTAAAATTGTAAAAAATCAGAAAATAATCTAATTGAGTTGCAATTTAGTACAAGTGTACTATACCTTTACGCAATAAATAAGCACACCAAGTTTTGTTTTAATACTACAAGTAAATCTATGGTTTTTGTTGGATCATAAAAGTAAAGCAGCATTGAGCTTAGTTAGTGCTATATGGGTGACTGCTGAGTATGATACGGATGCATATACTATCTAAGGACCAGCGAAGTATAAGTTTGGGGAATTACACATTCTCAAGACGAGCGAAGCAGGGAGGATGAGCGTAGTGAATATGTATGATGTAATGAGGAAAAGTTCCGAGGTACCCCGTACCCAATTTTTTGATTTGTGATGAACATCACAAGGAAGACAGTAACTTAAAATATTTACCCTATACCCGATTTTTTTAATAATAACCCATAATTTTAAAATTTACATGACGTCTAAATCATCATTTAATGATAGGTTTTATTTGTTCAATTTACTTTAAATTAATAATTTGTTTTTAAATACCATTAATAATGGGCGATTACTTTTTTGCTTTTGATAACTATTAAAGATATTAAGTTGTGGATTTTTAGTCCTTCATTATGTTAGTGAAATGTTATCAATAAATGGTTTTTTTATCTAATAAAACTGTAACCATCATGCAAAATGTATATTATTTATTGAACTGATTTTACTTTTAGCAAATTTCCTTGGAATAAATTCGCTAATGGATAGGCGTCATGGCGGAAGTCGAATTTTTATTATGAGCTTATGCAAGCATATGCAAGCGAAGAGCATTGCTAAATTGATATTGTTTAAATATATAAGGCATTTAATGTTTAAATTGCAAATGCATTTTTACCCATACAAATTATAGATGAAGCCACTACCACCAGCAACTTTTTGCTTACTTTGTGAAAATTGGTCTAACATTATGAGGTTACCTTTAATTCACCGAGTATTTTTATTCACCCAAAATTGGGAATAATAGTATTTGATTACTATGATTTTAACATTAACAAGTAGTAAAAATGTCTGCTGTCTCAGGATTAAGTCTTTGTTCTAGACTTTCTGTAACATACCTTATACCCTTTCTTTAGGCTTACTATACTTCCCCTCCTGTCTTAGTTCCAGGCTTACTGTACTTCACTTTATAACCTTATATCTGTGTTCTAGGCTGAACAAGATATAAAGACATACACCTCTTATGTTTAGTTCTAGGCTTTGTACCCCACCTTATTTCTTGTTCTAGCTTACTATACTTGACATATTCCTTTGTTCTAGTTTTTTTTTTTTTTTTTTTTTTTTTAATGCTCAGGTGGAAATTCCAGGGCACTTAGACCTCTTAGGTGGGTCATTGTGCCATCCTGAATGAAAAAAAAAAAATTTGTTAGATAAATAAATAAATAGAAATATATAGTGATAATATGAAAAAATATTACTAAATAAATAGAGATAAAAGAAATAAAAGATATTACTGTAACTGAAATAATAATATTAGAAAGAGAGTAAACTCTGTAAACTGTACAAGTGTAAACTGTAATCTCAGTTATGGAGCTCTAAACTAATATCGTCTACATAAATTCTTATACATATTCTCGAACTACAAGCTAAATTATAAGTAGATACTTATGCAGTTCGTTTAGTAGCAACTTCCTGCCATTAGTGCTTCTGAAACTCTAAACAATTCGGATCTAGTATAGAATGATTATGTTTTCTTCTTTTATCTCTACAAGCCACACACTGGCTGCTCTTTGATTATTGGGCAGTTTGCTCTAAATGGTGGGGTTCAGAGCAGTGAGACACCACTTTTCTTTGTCACACTGATTTTTTGTATGACCCGTCTCAGACAGGTAAAACATCTGGTAAACCCATAGTGTTTCACTGGTAGCTGGCTAGAAGACCATTCAATATTTACGGTACCAACTTTTAGCAACTCATGCTTCAGCAAGGCATTTCTACTATCCACCGAATAGCATTGTCCCCTTATCCGGGAATTTAGTGAATCGAGAATCACTTGTTTCCATAATCGTTTACTAAATCCTAACTTAGAAAGATTTAGATTCCAGAGGCTATTTAGAAACTCATTCTTTTTAGGTTTTTACAACACTAAACTATAACACAGCCTCCTTAGGAAAACTAGGGATTGTTGCTACTAAACCAAATTCTTCAAATCTATCAAAAGATAATAAAGTACTCTGTCCTTAACAGATTCACATTCAAAAGACAAGCCACTTCATTATTTTATTAATAATCTTAAGACTTTAAGGTCTTGAGGTAATTCAGGCTCAACTTATTAAAAATTGTATTTCTTAAAAGTTCTCTATCTTTATTTGACCAAAAGACAAAGGCTGATCACACACTGTTAATTAATCTAGGATTCTGCTAGCTAACCTAATACTTTGAGCTGTTGCTTTCCTTGTGATTTACTGGGTCAATATTCTGAGCACTGCTCTCAAAACAAGCCTTACTTAACAGTTATACATTTATCAAAACTATCTCAGCATATGTACTAGTTTTTCTGTCCACATGACTTTTATAGTTTTAGTTTCTTCCATAGTGACTTGGTTTATGGAATCATATTGAGACAGAGATACTTTTTTACATGATGTTAAAGTATCGTAGTTACATCCTACTAGTAGGGTCTATGTTTACAATCTTATTACTCTGAGCAATGTCTAACAAGTTTAAGAAAAGATCATAAATACTCTTCGTATTGATATTAAACCGAGTATTTTTATTACATCAGGATTTTTAATCTGATTCTTCTCTTCTCCTAAGACATGTATTACAGACCTTCCAGTCATTGAATGCTACTGTAGCCCTATCTATATCATTAAAGCTAAAGGACTCATGCTCCAATGAAGCTGTCTGAGTTCTGCAAAGGTAAACGTCCAAACTAATTTCTCTGTTGAGAAGTTTCAGCATCTTTCTTCTTCAACCTCAAGTTTCTATTAACAGATCCGCCTTGCTATTTAGTAGTTGTTTCTTCATAATATTCTTATTTTCTTCAATATCCCTTGAGCTATTCTAATCAATATTTTGCCATAGCAATACATTAATGGTTTCAATACTTCATTCATATCTATTTCTAATTTAAAAAGTTATTATGCTACCTTATACTTGTCCAGGCGAATATTCTTACATTATGACCTCAACTCTTTGATTATGGCAGGTCTCAGTGCATGAGATCTGATATTGGAAAAAATTTGCTCTCATAAGCTGAGATCTTTGCCTTTCTCCCTGAAGCTGAAGAACTAACCGCTTTATAATGAGTTTAAGAGATATCTTAGCTCCTTTCACCATTCCTCATTCACATAAGGTATATAAGAAAGTATTGTTTTGCAAAAAAATGGCGAAACCGATGAAACCGGATCATTGTTTCATGTGTTTAAAGGCCTCCTGAGTGGTTTTTAAAATTGTGTCTGTATGTGCTGTTATCATCGTAGCTCCTAGTATAGATAAGGTGAAATCTTTTGTACAAAAATCATCTCGCTGCAGTTGTGCTATCAGAAAATTTTTTTATAGTCATTAACCTGCAATAATAACTCAGCGAAAATTTCAAAAAATTATAAAACGGGAAAATGATATGATTGGATGAGAATTGCGCATGTGTTAGTAAAAGACTAGCATATGTGTCAATTTTCATCTCATTATCAGATGTCAAATTGGAAAATGTAAAAAATCAGAAAATAATCTAATTGAGTTGCAATTTAGTAGTTACTAACCTTTAACGCAATAAATAAGCACACCAATTTTGTTTTAATACTACAAGAAATCTATGGTTTTTGTTGGATCATAAAAGTAAAGCACATTGAGCTTGTGTTATGGGTGACTGCTGAGTGATAACGGATGCATAACTATCTAAGGACCAGCGAAGTATAAGTTGGGGAATTACACATTCTCAAGACGAGCGAAGCAGGGAGGATGAGCGTAGTGAATATGTATATGTAATGAGGAAAAGTTCCGAGTACCCCGTACCCAATTTTGATTTGATGAACATCACAAGGAAGACAGTAAACTTAAAATATTTACCTATACCCGATTTTTTTAATAAAACCATAATTTAAAATTTACAGATCAAACATCCATTAAATGAAATAAGGTTTATTTGTTCAATTTACTTAAAATAATTTTGTTTTAATACCATTAATAATGGCGATTACTTTTTTGCTTTGATAACTATTAAAGATATTAATTGTGGATTTTTAGTCCTTCATTATAGTGAAATGTTATCAATAAATTTTTTTATCTAATAAAACTGTACACACATGCAAAATAATTATTTAATTGAACTGATTTTACTTTAGCAAATTTCCTTTGGGAATAAAATTCGCTAATGGATAGCGTCATGCGGGAAGAATTTTAATTATGAGCTATGCAAGCATATGCAGCGAAGAGCATTTGCTTAAATTATGATATTTGTTTAAATATATAATGCATTTAATGGGTTTTAATTGCCTAAATGCATTTTTACCCATACAAATTATAGATGAAGCCACTACCACCAACTTTTGCTACTTTGTGAAAATTGTCTAAATATATGGTTACCTTTAATTCACGAGTATTTTATTCACCAAAATTGGGAATAATTATATTGATACTATGATTTTAACATTAACAAGTAGTAAAAATGTCTGCTGTCTCAGGATTAAGTCTTTTTCTAGACTTCGTAACAATACCTTATACCTTTCTTTAGGCTTACATACTCCCTCCTGTCTAGTTCCAGGCTTACTGTACTTCACTTATAACCTATATCTTCTAGGCTGAACAAGATATAACAACATACATCCCTTATGTTTAGTTCTAGGCTTATTGTACCCCACCTTTTTTGTTCTAGCTTACTATAACTTACAATTCCTTGTTCACTTCTGTCTTCACCTAGTGAAGAAGTGACCATCGTTAGGAAGAAAAAGGAGAAGTGTCAATAACACTCTTGAAATACAATCAAATGATTTGACTTTACCCAATGCTAATAATACTGATAATGAAGAACAAGTTAGAGAAATGATTGAGGTATTTATTATTTTGTTAATTAGATTTCAAATCCTCTAGGATTGTGTCTAATTTATATCCATAATTTATTTAGTTTGCTTGTTTTAGTATAAAACAAAAACCATAAACTAAAAATGGTTTTGTTAAAAAAATGGTGCACTGAATTTTCAAAGCATTGAGTTCTGTATGTCTGCTCTATTATAGTCATGACTAGCCTGGGACAGTATGATGTGTCTGGCCAGTACCTTAAATCTTGTCCTCCATGAATCGATGTATGTTAAATTTTAAAAGTTGCCCTTATATAGTAACTAACCAGTTGGTAGAATGTTCATGACTGTTTTGAGACACTTTTGCATGTTTTAAAAATATATTTATGATTTGACTATACTCATCATAATGAGGTATGAGGGGAAGGACAACTAGTAATTTTTGTTTTATTGAACCCCTAGAAGACCATCTTCATCCTTTAATTCAACTCATTTCCTCTGAAACCCTTATAGATTGCTTTATAATTACCATCTTATTATTAAATTTGTCTTCAAAATTAATTTATTCACAGTTCAATCTATTTCAGGTTTTCGAATCCAGATATGAAATGCCTCAACATCAAAAAATTGAAATGTTGGACAATGTCTGTTTGACAAATCAAAAGTATTACAGTTCTGTTGTATCACTTATGATTCTACTTCTTCTGTTGGTAGCTGTCACTGTTCACAGTCTATTTATTTACAGGTTTGTATCTATATTACTTTTATCAATAGGGAAGTTATGAATAATATGAACACATCATCAGCTCCCAAATAAGGTAGACGACTCATAATTCAGAGCCCTGTTAGAGCAATAATGTGAAATTCTATGGTATTTTTCGTATTAGCTTTGAGTAACTTTATTATACAGGATCTGGAAAATGTTAAGCTATGGCTTTTTTCTTCGTTATAAATATAACAATTTATTATTCCCTCCTATCAAACTAGAGAGTATTACTGTTTTATCTAGTAAAAAATTCTATCGTGGTTACTGCCATATTGGATTAAAATTTTAAATTTAAATGGTTATATTTTGTTACATTTTTGGAAGAAATTTGTAAAAGAATAAATTTCTTTTTTTCTGGCTTACTTTAAATTTCTTTATTTACTCATAAGAAGTGTAATCAGAGCACTAACCCTGTAGAATACATTAAATCAATTTTTATCAAATGACTTCTATACGTTTTTAAAAAATTGTTTGATCATAAAAGTTAAGCTGCATTAAGGGAGGTCAGTGGATGGGTGCCCGCTGGGAATAAAACTAATGTAATTCTATCTGAGAACAAACAAAGCAAGCCCGAAGAGGTGTTGGAATATAAATTTGACAAATTGCATATTCTGAGGACTTGAAAAGCGAGTCTAGAGTGGCTATCCAATGTGAAATACAACCCCGTACCCAATTTTTTATTATTTATCATTAATTTTATTGATTGCTTTTGTAATGTTTTAACAGGAGGTATGCAAGGCTACTCAATAAAAATAATCTTCATGATATGAAGGATGACATGTCAAGAACATCAAGTGATAGCAGTCGCAATATATTTTCTGTATTAATGCCTTCTCCAATGACTGTTTACAAAGCAAGGTAACTTTTTAAGGGATACTATTGGGATCAAATCTTTAGCCTTCATGATTTAACGCAAAGGTAGACACGAGATAAACAAGGGGTCATTGACATACAGTTGTGGCTTTGGCTATTTAAGAATCAGAGGCTTAACATCATTCTACAGCCATAGTTGTGCTATTTGGAAAATATTTTGTTATGACGTCATTAACCTGCAATAATGACAGTGAAAATTTTGAAAAATCATAAATCTTGGAAAAATTATGCCATCAGATAGAGATTTGGCACACATGGAGCCATGTATAAGACTAACATATGTGCCAAGTTTTATCAGATTATCAGTATTATTTCATAATACTGATAATTATTGATAATTTCATTATTAAATAATCAAATTTAGCTGAAATTGGGTATAAGTATAATATACCTGTGGATAATATAATATACCTGTATGTAATAAATAAGTACACCAAGTTTCGTTTTAATACGACGCATATATCTATGGTTATTGTTGGATCATAAAAGATAAGCAGCATTGAGCATGGTTTTGTGACAAACATCATTAGGAAAACTGTATTTGTTTACTAAAAATATTTTTATTTGATAATTGCATTGAAATTTACATTATTTTTGTTAGTTTAGTTAAAAAGGTCAGCCTGCATTTGATAATATTGAAAATAAAGTGCTCTCTTATGCTGTGTTTTAGTATGAAAGGCAATCGAGGTTTTATGGATTCAGATAGAGGCGTCGATCTTTTTATGTCTAATAGTAAAGAGAAAGTTGGGTTTGATGAATCAGGTAGATTATGCACAGGAAATCAGGGATTTCAGGACCCCAGTGAACCCATCTACACAGACCCTTCACTCTTTGAAAGATCTCGCAGTCTTGCATCTATAGCTGTTACACCAATCAATAACAAAAACCCACTCAGATAAAAATTCCATTTACTAATGAATAAAGTAAATTAATTAAAAAGACATTTTTGGACAATGCTTTAAAAATCAAACTTAGTTTTTATTATTATTTTTTTTTTTAAATTTTGATTTACTTATAATTATTTTTATCTTGCTTTTTATTACCATTTTAAATTGTATTTTATGTTTTGTAGCAAAAAACTTGTCAAAATATTTCCTGTTTTAGTAATTTTGTATTTAATGTGCTTGTATTGCGTAAAAAATACCTATTATAAAGTTTGATGGTGTTTTTTTATGTACTATTTAATTTATTTGTAAAAATCTAAAGTTAATAAGATTACAATTAAATATATATTACAGCAGAAACGTTTTGTTGAGTTGAAACATTCGTTTTTTATATTATTTAATATTCTTTAAAAGAGTAAGAAGTTTCGTTGTGTAGTATTAAGAACAAGATGTGTTTCAGATGTGATGTGGTAAAGATAGATTTGAGTGTATGAGCTACATATACTCTAGCTATGTACATTTGAGGATGTGAAATCAGCTAAATGAAAGTAAAGGGAGACATCTTGTATTATACTTGAATATCTATTGGGTAGTATTTTAGAAATAATATCAACTTTGTGTAAACTTATACATCATAAATGATTGGTTGTACATTTGTTTCTTACATTAAAACTCTATTAAATGTAGCGGACTTGTACAAGTCTTGGTGTAATGTATTTGTCACATTTGAATGTGTGATTAATTGAACAAGGCTTTTAATCTGCATTTGCCTTATAACTTTTTACTGACTAAATAGTCTTAGATGTAGACAGTGTCAAGTTTTGCTATTATAACATAGTATTTTTTTATTTTTATATATGTATGTATTATTTTTATTTGACATTTAAAAAAACTATTAGTAATTTATTTTATAACTATTATTTAATGACCGTGTTTAATATATTTTAAATATTTTATTTAATTAAATTGGTCAGTATCATGTTACAGTTTTCTTTAAAATGTTAAGAACACTGATTAATTTGAGATAGACATAAAACTTGTGCAGAGAGTTTTTATTTTAAACCTCTTGTAGTAAAAGAGTTTGCAAAATATTTTGAGCATTATATAGTTGATTAAGAATTCATTTATAAACAATTTAAGTAAAAGAAGAAAATGTTTCTTTCATTATTATATAACAAAAATCAATTCAGGTTACTATCACTGCCAGTGTTTTAAACAACTTTTTATTTACCTCCTTTAAAGTGTTTTATTAAATTTAAAGAGCAAGGGTTACATCTAGAAAAATCTATTTTGTAGATCTATCTACGAGAGAGATGTTCTGGCACTAGAAGTGCTTTGTTATTATACTGTTCTGATTAATATCACTCTGAGAAAGGTAGAAATTAAATAGATCTCACTAAAATATTGGAGCAAAGTCTTCACGAGTTGTAGATGGGAAAACTTAAACCTTACACTTTAACTTCTAGCCTCGCCTTTGACAGACATAAATAAGACTGGACAGTGAGCTTTCTGTGTAAAGCTCGTGGTTTTGACTCATTGAATAAAACCATATGTGTAAGAATAATGAATAATTTAAAATGACCCTTTGTTGCTCTTATAAATATTTAGAATTAAAAAATACAGCTTTGATTTTATAGTAATTGTAATTATTAAGTATAACAGTTTCTCATAATGTTATAGCGCAATATTTTTTGTTAATTAAATGTACTTTTCATAATTTAGTTAAGTATTTGCTTTTTCTGAAACCTAAAAATTTAGAGAAATATTTACGTTGCTAATTTTATAAGTTCTTTTTATTTCTTTCTATTAGTTAATCACTACTTGGCCCACATGTCTTAAGCAGGTAAAAATATATAGTCTCAGGGTGACTGATAATACTTAAAAATATCATAATTGTGAGGAATTTCAGTCTTTATTCTAAATCTCTTGAAAATAATTTTTGTCCGTTTTTAATTTTTACTTTAAGAAAACTTATGTAATTTATGTGAAACTAATGATACTGCCAATTACTTTCTTTGTATTTAACTTACTGATTCCTTTTTTAATTTTGTACTTATTTTGTTTTAAATAAATTATCGAAGAAGTTAAAAGTAAACTTTATTTTTTATTCTCCACCAATATAATCCTATAATTGTAATTATATTTTTTTGTTATGATAAAATATTAATTTATAAATATAATAATAAAAGATTTATTTATTACTATTACTTTTTTATTTTTACCTTGAAATTCAAGTATTATTACTTGTTTTATCATTATTTTTTGTGTATGGCTTTTTGCCATGAATTTAGCAAATTATTGCCACCTTGCTATGGCCTGTTCAAGTCCACACAATCATTGTTTTAGTATTAATTTTTATATGGCATATTGCCACGTATCTAGTGAATTTCCGTTGCTTGATATGGCCTTTTTGGGGCCATATAGACGTAAGATGTATGTAGTGTTGAAGAATGATCTTTCACCCACTGTATACAAAAGGAAATCTTTAATTTTATTAGCTGATTATGTCATAATTAAGTGAACAATAACGCTACTTAAAATGGTTTGATTGAGCAGAAACCGGTTCAAAGAAGCCATTTTTGACCTGAGGGCGGAACAAAAGAATATTGAACCTAGCAATACTAAACCTAACAGATATTGTAGAAGTCATTGACCTAGACGTATACATATATATACAACAATATATAATATATATTATCCAACGTTAGTGTCACTAGGTATGGTCTAATTCAGCTGAAACAGGTCTCAATCTATTTAGCTTGCAGTCAACTTGAATATGTAATACCTTGTTTTAAAGCCAATATTCTTTTAATGACGTCATATCTAGGGTTGACGACGTCATCGTTTTTTCCAAACAGTAGGCCTCTTGACATCTCGCCATATGCCAAGTTTCGGTTATACACAGGTAGATCTTTTAAACACACACACACACATATATATATATATATATATATATATATATATATACACGCATTTTTTTTTGGACATACATACCCCCTCAACATCCGTTATCCAATTAACGTCATAAGTGTCATTTCCTTTATTCCATCAATGGAATTCTCTAAATTCTTTTAGCTGGCTTCACTTGCATCTTTGATACTGTTTAGAATGCTACTATTTAAGTATAAGTATCTCAAGTTATACTAAGCCCTCATCAAAGCATCTGCACCCTCATGCGAAATTAATTGAGTTGTACTAAGCCCTCAATAATTGCCCCTCCTGGTTTACACCTGTTATACAGATTAAAAATTCATCTTACCCACCTTGGTTTTCTAAAGAATCAGTTTAATTAGATATAAAAAATCTCTTAATTATTTACACAGCATAATTAATGATATTAATATTTATTATCAATTTTTTGAAGTGAGAAAAAAATGTAAAACCCTAAGCCGTTCCTGTTATTTAAATTTTATTCGCTCTCCTGAAGAAAAAATTTCTGAAGATCCGTCAGTTTTCTGGAAGCATGTAAAAAACATGAAAAATAGTTCTAGTTACCCAAACTCTATGCACCTTGGTGATATAATTCTAAAGATGATAATGGTATTGCTGATATATTTGCTAAATATTTTTCCTCTGTTTTTACTGAGGATGTTCATTGTCATTGGCGGTATTACGGGGGGGGGATGGGGGTAATTACCCCCCCCAGGATCCAGGAAAAAAAGAAAAAAGAGAGAGAGGGAAAGAAAAGAGGAGAAAAAGCGTCACTTTTAGTGAGGGGAAAAATGTGAATTAGAAACGAAATTAAGGTCGAAATCAGACCATTAAAATTTTCTTTGGGCCCTCCGGGCCCAATATACTTTTTTCCTTATCGCTTTTTTTAATTTTTCCACCGCTCTTGGAATAAGCGTAAAAACAGCTACCAGCTCGAGGCCCGTCCCGTAGCTTGTATTATCAGTATGTATATACAGGTCCTCCGTAACGCCACTAATCGAAAAAAAATCATTTTTGCATTTCATTTTGCAAATTGCATTTCACGAATCGGAAATTATAATTATTTTGGCTCGCTTGGCTTTATTTCGACTCGCGTGTATTTTATTGTTAGTAAGACCCAACATATATTTACACTTTGAAGAACCTTTATTAGTTGAAAACTATAATATAGTTTATAAAATGTCTCTTATTTCTCATTGCTTGCATCGCTCTTAAACTGAAAGAAAATTTCATTTATCATACCGGTTGGAATTAAATCACATTAAACTGATCTTGTTATAAATCTATTAATTATTATTGCGTTAACAATTAACGCAAGATATTTAGCAAACAAAGCGAGTCCCACTTTAATTCTTCATTTCCATTTTTCAACGAAGTGAACCCTTTTTAACGTACCTTATTATATGCTTTAGCAATCTAGTGAGCAAAGCGAGCCTTCTAGTGAATTCCATTCGGAAAAAAAATCGCTATTGGGATTGCATCAGAGCGGTAGTTGAACCTTATAAATACGCTATTATTTCGAACGGATTAATATTTTTAATCAAACATGGTACAATATTCAACTTTGAAGACGACTCGAACACTCTTGAAAATCAGGTTTTTTTGACGTCATTAACCCGATTTGCTGAGTTAGCAAAAATTTCAAAAAATCAGCAAAATGTAAGGATATTATATTTCACTGTCAAAAAAGTATTTTTTAGGACGCTAAATCAAATGAAACTGGTCCGAAGTCGATATGACTACTTTAAGTGATCAATAAAGAGTCGAAAAAAACATGAAATTACAGTCCATTAAATTTAAATTTCGAGTTTGGTTCGTTTTCTATGTATTTTTCGGCGCTGAATCAAATAAAACCGGCCCAAACTAATAAACTATATTCCTTTGCTTAGGGCTCCAATTTATGCTTTATAACTTGAGAAGTTACCAATTATTAAGCACTACTCGTAACTCATTTTTCTATATTTTTCAAAGGAAATGCTCTAAAAGCTTTAAAGAAACCAACTGAGTGCTAAAATAGTGCTAATGCAATTTAGTGCAATGTCAATTTTAGAGGCATAGTTTTCTATAGCCAAAAGGATAATTGTGCGCATTTCTCATACAGAAGAAATGAGTTACGAGTAGTGCTTGATAATTGAGTAACTGCTCAAGTTATGAAGCATAAACCTGAATCTTAAGCAAGTGATTGTTAAGCACGGAAACACGCATTCCAAAGGAAATTCGCTCGACATTCGGACCACCGTACCAGAATTGTTTAATATGCCCAATTCTCTATTTCTGCTACTTTGCGAGCGAAGCGAGCCTCTGTGCATCTGTAGATATAGCAATCTAATAAGCGAAACGAGTCCCTTTGCCTATATTTTGCATATATATTTATCGCAATCTAGCTAGCGAAGCGAGTTCCTATTAATATAGATAATTTTTAAACTTATAGTTTAGCGAGAGAAGCGAGCCTCTTTTCCTACATGTACACATATATTTGTATCAATCTAGTGAGCGAAAAGAGCCCTTTTTTAATACACCTAATTTTATGTTTTAGCAATTGTGCGAGGGAAGCGCGCCTTTTTGAATATAATTGCATTATAGCAATCAAGAGAAGCGTGCCCAAAACGAACGATTTTTATTATATTTGTTTCAAATTTTTGACGATTTTTTTCTATTGTAACGTATTACTAGTAATTCAACGAACGTCAGCGAGTGCATCATTAGATGCCCAATTGGTACAATGTTCAAGAAAAACAGTGTTTATCTACGTGTTGCGATTTCTCTAAAAAAAACCCTTTTTCTTAAATTCATACTGATACCAGCAAGCAAAGCAAGACCCTTTTTTATTATTTTTTAATTCGTAAATAGGTCTTTTGCCCCCCCCCCCCTCCCCGGTTGCGGAAGCGTAAGTGTATTGTTTATATTTTTTTAAATTTAATTTAAAATTATAGCCATTCGTTAAACAGAATCGGACTATAGAGGTTTTAATTATCGTTTAAGTAATATAATACGCACGGAATGATAATATCTTGCCCCCCCCCCGCATACATTTACTATGATGTTACCCCTCCCAGGATTGTGCTCTAATACCGCCACTGTTCATTGTGAAGTCTCACCTATATCTAATTACCTTTTATAATATTAACTTTAATAGTATTCATGTATCTGTTGAAGATATTACCAAAAAAGTAATCTATCTAGTACCAAAAAAGTAATAAGTAAAAAGGGCCCTGGACCTGATGGACTTCCACCCTCTATTTTAAAATTCTGTATGTCTTACTTTGCGTTGCCTCTTTACATAATATTTAACTTATCTTTCAAATCAGATATCTTTCCTGAAATCCTTAAAATTAGTCACGTCATCCCCATATTTAAATCTGATGATTCATCTTCTATTGAAAACTACCGACTTATCTCAATTCAATCTTGTTTAGACAAGAAATTAAGTCTATTAGTAGATCAACTTGTTCCTGCTCGAAAACATGTATTATCTGCTCATCAGCATGGCTTTTTAAGCTATAGATCTACAACTTCTAGTTTAATGGTCCAACAGAGTTATATTCTAGATGCTTTTCGTTCCAATAAACAGGTAAATATTGTTTATACAAGGCGCGGTCGAATATCCACGGCCTTCTAGAACATTGGATCGCCAACAAACTTTTTTTATAACTTTTTTTTTCAAAATTTTCAGTAATTAGCCGGATTTGTGATAAATAAAGCCTATTTCCGTAATCTGCACGCTCTTTTGGTTAATCCCAAAGAGTATTTACATTCACTCAACGATTTATTTTTAATCTAACTTGGTACATACATAACTACTGTTAGACGTCAATGTTATCTACCTGATTTGTGTTATATTTTGAATGTATTAATGAAAATTAGCACAAATTGTTATTATTTGCAGTCAACAACACCACAACAAAGAGGTAATTCGTATGTACGTACGTACGTACATACTGCACATGTACATATTGCTAATGTATACAAGGAACTCACATTGGAAGTATGATAAATACGTTTTATACATACTTCTGGAATAAATAATGCAATAAAGTTAGACAATAGACAATAAGACGTTTATTACGGGCTGAGCCCAATTTACAAAAAATACAAAAGATTACACATAAAATTAAAATAAAATTGCACAAAATAATTAAAAATATAAAAGGTATCACAAAAAAAGACATATTTTAATCGTAAAAAGACAAAAAAGAAGAGGTGAAAGCTTTGTAATAGATGATATGAGTAATTAAAAGAAAAGTTTTAAAATAAAAAGAAATTAATAAAATTTTGAAGACATAATAATGTGATAATGATAAATAGAGACACTTAGATATATTAATCAAAATAAAATATTCAGAAAGATAAGTTGAATTAAATAATAGAATAAAAATATAATCTTAAAAAAAATAAATAATAATAATGATAATAATAATAAAAAATAAATAAATAAATAAACAAATAAAAATAATCACTTAAGCATAAAGCTGAGAAGTGAGATACTAATAGTCAAGTAAAGAACAATAATCATTTAAGAAGAAAATAAAATGTAATAAGTAAATAATGAAAACAAAGGAGTTTAAATGAGGAATTACAATGAAGTGTAAAATTAAAAAGAAACAAGAAATTTAAACACCTAAGTTGCTGGACAAATTTTTAAAAAATTAAGAAGCTTAGAATATTTTACATTGAACAAGTCAAGGTCAAAATTTTTATTTTGAGATAAATAATTATTAAAAAGTCTCATCATCCTATAAATTGGTCTATTATACAATAAATTACTACTACAGTAAGGCACTAAAAAGAGATCATTATTTCTAGAGGTAAAGGTAGGTATACGTAAACTAATATAATTTAGTAGACTAGGAACATCAAATATACTATTAATAATTTTATACAAAATGACTAGGTCAGTGTTTTGCCTTCGAGTTGCTAGAGAACAAAGATTAAGATCTATTTTTACTTGGGAGCAAGAATAAGTATTGTTGAGGTTATAGAACCTGTAATATATAATATGACAAAATCTGTTTTGTACCTTTTCAAGAGTATTACAATGATTATCATAATGAGGTGACCAAACAGGTGAGGCATAGTCTAAAACAGAGCGTATATGAGAAGTAAATAAAATTTTTAGAGTAGAAGAATTAGAAAAATTTTTAGTATTCCTACAAATAAAAACCTAATTTTTTTATAGCTCTATTACTAATATAATTTATATGAGGTATGAAAGTTAGACCACTATCAAACATAACACCTAAATCCTTAATTACAGACACCCTTTCTATGAGATGATTATCAAAAGTATAGTTAAACATTTGTACATCATTAGTTTTAAAGAAGGTTATGACAAAACATTTTTTAAAATTTAATTTCATGAAATTTTCTTTACACCATAATATCAAATTATTAAGTGCATTTTGCAATAAGATAAAGTCTAGAAGTGAGCTTATGGCCAGATAAATTTTAATGTCATCAGCAAACAATAGGTATATAAATTCTTTAACAACAAGTTAAAGAACCAATTCATATAATATGGACTATAATCATTAGTTGTTTTGACGGAGATTTTGTGTAGACTCACCATGATGTTTAATAAAAAAAAACACTATATTTAAAAACAATAGATACATTGTCAACCACAATAAAATAAAAAGAAAAATTATAAACTAACCGGTTTTGACTTTACGTCATCATCAGAGTTCATTAAAAACTGAGTTAGCATATCTATTATTTTTAATTCTAGTGTTTTTTTTTAATTAAACATCATGCCAAATATTGGCTTACTTTAAAATTATGTAACAATTTTTATTTATTATTTTATTAAATAACAATCCTCTAAAAATCGAAAACTTGTTGGATCAAAAAAAAAATGGCGAAGTGTTTTGTTATTGTTGCACTAATTCTAATATTAGCCTTAGTGTTAATTTTATCGTTTGACATATTAAGTATTTTATGTAAACAAATCACGGTTTTTAACTAATGTATTTAGAAATTCGCTATTATTGTGGTAGTTTGCCACTTATAATATGACACCTATTACATGACAACAACAATGGGGTCTCAAAGTGGCATCAAGGTAACGCTGAAAGCGTCTTGTTTTCTCCTACTTCAGCAGTAAACCTTTAAGTACACTGATATTTATACAGAAATCGCACGCTGCGATCAACACTGTATATTGCGTGCATAAGAAGAAACTTTCTCTTACAAAATGAGAAAGTGCAAGTTAAAAATATTATATAGATAACGAACGAACACATGAAAAATAGGGTAGATTTAGTTGGATCATCTGCATTTTAGATCTTCGGCAATCCATTACTACGTATGTGTATTGATGTCTAGTCTAACTCAAAGTTTCTCAGGCGTTCTTTTTCACTAAGTACAACTTTTACAGGAAGATACGTTTTTACTATATTCTAAATATTTGTCAAATATATTTTTTGTTTTTTTTTAGAAAATCAGAATGTTAAGTGTTTAGTTGATAAATTGACAAATATATTACATTTTCTTTACATTAACTAGATTCCAGAGGTTTTTAAAATATCCGATAACTGCTCCTCAAAGTTTCTAGATATTTCATCCTTTAATGCGGGGAAATTTTTCCCAGGAAAAAGGTCCTTTTTATGTTTTTTGGGCGAAAACCGGTCCAAAGCTGACCTTTTGCCGACCAAAAAACAGTTAATAGCTTAAAAGTTTAAAATACGGTAGGTAAACCATATTTCGTGTAACGTCTTTTTTAATATTTTGGAGCTCTGAGTGGATTGAAACTGACCCGGAGTCGATTCGTGTACTCAAATTATTTAAACCGAGGGCCTTGATTCAAATCTTGGTTCCGGAGATAATTATTTATCCTTTTATTTAAATAGTGGTCCTTTTTACCCTTTTGTGTTGTGGTCCGCAAGCCGGCCATTTCTTTTTTGAATGCTTGCTTTCAATCCAGTTGCTGCACAGGTTTTCGGATTATATGTTATAGAACAGTAACGCTTCTACTTGTCTATAAATTTTCAAAGGACACGCGCAATAATATTTTGAAAAATAGCATAAACTAAGCTTTGTATGACTTGCTAAAATGTTGTGCAGAACTGTTTAATCAAATGCAATCATGGCTGTGAACAGCCCAATGTATAAAAAATCGTAATTGACAAACAAGTTTAGACCATAACCCAAAAACCTAATCATTAACTGGATTTAAAGCAAGAAAGTAAGTTGCTCCTGCAGGTGACATCCCTGATGACTCCCAAGGCTCTAAACGGCCATCATCACTATATCCAAATCTCTACTATAGTAATATATAAACCAAGTAGGGAAACTCCTATACTAAGCTGTGTAAAATAATTTACACATGTGACATGCGTGATCAGCTGATAGTTGGCTCAAAAAATTAAAAATAGCATAAACTGGAATAACTGCGCATGACCATTTTTAGGATTTAAACACTGATAACATTATGGGTTTTACCATAGAGATATATACTAGAGGGGGCATAGCTGTGAATCTCAATAATTCAAAGGCCTGAAACATCTTTTGGGGCTCTATGCTATCTCATTGAAACCTCTCTCAAGAGTGAGTTCAGGTTATAATAAATCAATTGTTTTTGGCTAGCCGCGCGTTATCTGTGTTTATATATATATTATATATATATATATATATATATATATATATATATATATATATATATATATATTAAACGCTCTTAAATATGAGTTACTGTAATTTTGTTCTGTTTTTTATAAGATTTTGAAGAGCATACAGACGACAGTGTAAGGCCTTAAATATAACTTTTAAGAAATTACGATTACTTTAACTATATTCAAAAATGTTAGGTTAATTTATTTAATAATACAACAACAGGCAAAATTACTCATTTATTAATAGTTATTTTAGTTAAAATTACTGTTAAAGTAGTTGAATTACTAATTACAAATAATATATAAAGGGAGAAAACACATATCACTCTTTAAAATGTACTTGTTAAGTTTATGTAAAGTTAAGTTGTGCTCAAGATAAAAAGTTTATTTAGCCGCTCATTAAAGGTAATTTAAACAAACCTAGTATTTAAAGATTCGCTCTTAAACTTTTATCGGATGTGACAAAGCGTATTGTTTACATAAATTATTAACGTTTTATACTAAAATGTACAAAGAAATGCAATAAAAACAAAAAAATTGAATGCTGTAAATAGTTTGTTTACATTAACAGGGGTAAAACAAGATGGCTGCGCCCATAGGAAAATTTAAGCCAACTCTGGTGGTAAAAATGTGAGCTACATTCCAGGTCTGATGAAAATGGCATTTTTATTTTCCCTACTTGGTTTATATATTACTTTAATCTCAACTTATTAAAAAGAACTTTGTAAATAAATTTTTCTCAAAACTATATTTTGTAATGTAACCCTATACGCTTGAGTGTTCGATACATTCCTAAAAAATCATAATGCTCCGACGGAGATCCTCACTAACTCGTATTTTTTTAGTGACAGGCTCATCGTTACACTACCGGGATCCCCTGATGATAATATAGATAATAATATATATAATAATATATTATTTAACCCGTGTTTTATATTAAAACTTGTCAAACTCCTTAAAATTTACAAATGAGAGGTGAAATTCTTATTAACTCCTTGCTAGCAGGAGGAACCAACTTATCTTGATTCTAATAAGACAGGGTCAATTTCATTAGCCTGGGAGGGTAAAGCTAACTAGCGAGTAATCTCTGAGAGACAGGCGTGAAATTACTTGATTGCCTTTCTCTTCTCTCAAAGGCACTTTGTTGTCAATATCAGATTACTTCCTTTTAACATCCCTTCTGTATACAAGGGGTAGAGACGTATAAACTATTTTTCTTATCGCACCCAGTCTATTAATTTAGCATTACAATCTACATCATCACATCATAGTGTTATGTGCAAGCACCGTAAAAAAAGAGTAACCTTTAGACAAAACATCCGCATCATGTAATCCTTTTCTTTTATTGTTGATATAAATAAACCCGTCTGTGTCTATATATAAATATGTCCGTATGCAATTAAAAAAAATATTTAATATGATTGTATGTAATTAAATAAAAGTATGAATATGTCTGTATGTAAATAAATAGGTACGTAGCTTAATAAAAATGTTACAAGCTCTTCAATGTATTGAGAGTACGCCCCCTCTATTAATATATCTCTATGTCTGCATGTAAATATAAACATACATGTACGTAAATATGTCTCTACGTACATACAAACTATAATAAATATTACTATGTACTGTTGCATTTTAGAGAATATAATTTGATATTAAGCATAAATATTACGTGCATGTAAATATAAAAAAAATGCGCAAAAAAATTTTGCGAAGTTTTTATGTTTCATTTTTTCTGTATCGTAAATTTATTGTACGATTGTTAAAGTTCGTAATAAAAATAATTCTTATTATTTAGAAATGCGTTCCATATTTTAATATCTTTCTATCTATTAATAATAATCGCATCATTTAATTAATTCATAGATTATGTGGCCAATGTATGAACATATAAATAAATTGAGAGCATAAAAATAAAAAGTCTGTAATTGAGCATAAAGTTATAACTTAGTATGAATACTTAAATTTAATGTAAAAATTTTTAGGGGTATATTTTTCCTGTTTTATATTTTTTTGTTCTGTAGATTTATTGAACTTCGTGTTTTGGCCCGTAATAAAAACATGTAGTCATTCCATTCTTGTTATTTAGTTTTGCGTTTCAAACAGTTCTGTCTATATTTCATTAATCAGGTCTTTTAATTTGTCTAGTGAGAATTTCATTTCTTCATCAGTTTTCTGGATACTTCAAGGGTATCTAATGAACTCAGTTCATAAAATTGATGCAGACGTCTTTCTTTTCTCAAAGAAATAGAATCAACGTTTTCCAGCTTTCAAAATAAAGCTGCTTCCTTCGCTAGCCCAGCGAGAGAAATAAGAACCTTCAGGAAGCCAAAATTATCTTTTAGAAATTGACCTTAAAGGTTAGATAAAAAAAACATACTGTAAGTTATACAAATAGTATTAAAAGTGCAAAATGTGATTCCAGTACACTGGAATAATAATACCGCAAAAATAAAATATATTTAATAACCAGAGGCCTTCGTCATTTTTGGCCTTCTCGCGGCCACATTGATTTCGTCCTGTATTATGTTGTAAGGATCTTAAATAAAGGGGATGAAGGAATAAGGAAATTTAACTCTGACCCTAAGAACTATATATGAGGTATGAGATTATATGAGAAATATGAGCAAATATGCCTTCTCCAGCAAAGTTATATAGCTAAAGGCATATAGAGATATATACTAGAGGGGGCATAGCCTATTTTATTACAATGATAGGCCTGAAACATCTTTTTAGGGCTCTCCGGGGCTCTGTGTAACCTCATGGAAACCTCCTCCAAGAGTTAAGGTTATAATAAATCAACTGTTTTCGGCTTCCCCAACATGGCTTGTGTTTTGATTTGTACTTTAAACGTTATACAATATAAGTTTTTGCAATTTTATACTGTTATTTGATTCTGTTTCTAAGCAAAGATGCCAGGTTACTTTTTCGATGTTTCAAAATTTAAGCTATTGAGCCCCTCTAGTAATATACAATCTCTACGGCTAAAGGCGCGAAACGCAGGTTATGTAACAAGGATAAGACGAGGACAACATATATTATCACTTCAGAGCAAATTAAACATTTAAATGAACAAATAAAAACATGAAGACACGAAGTTGTAACAAAGCAAAATAAATTATATCACTTTTTACACCTACAAATGAAAACATTTTGTCGGAAGGTAAGTTTACCTCTAAATTTAAGACTTGCGCTGTTAATATAATTATTGTAAGCATATGCAGTTCGTATCAAGCATGTGCAGTTTTTTGGCATATGATTCTTCTCTACCTTTTTTCCTTGACAGAGTCGCTTGGTATATGGAAAATTGACTTAACGTGTCATCCCTTTTGCTAATGTATAAGTCAAAAACCGTGATTTATTTACATACAATTATATATGTCAAATGATAAATCAGGATAAACGCCGAAATTTTTATTTTACTTCGTTATTTAGTTTTTCTTTCAGCTTCAGCTCTTTCCAATAAATTTTATAATTTTTAATGATAAAATAACTAAAAGGCGCTCATCACTGATAAAGCTTTGATAGATCACTGATAGATTAGTGACCGATCAGTCGTACAAGAGTAATTGAGCAGTAATTATTCTCGGTTGTTCATCGTTAGTCATTTGCGTCAGTAGAGTCTGTAAAGACTTAAGAGTGAGTCCAGTAATATGCTCCTTGTTAAAAAGCGACCAGTAAGTAATACTTAGTCTTATAGTAGTGGATTTACCTATTATTTACTTATTATTGATAAGCTTGAGCACTGACTGATCTTAATTAGACCTGTTAGGTGTATTTAATACTATTGTTCTAATTGCTATCTAATAATACCCATATATATACAGCCTGTTCTACTAATAATTTTGTCAATAAACTTAACACTAAATGCTTCTTATGTTTTCTGAATATCTTTCAGACACAACTAGGCCAGGATTTCTAACCAAATGAATCCCCTTTTTCTGTGGGGTTCCGAACTGGCCATCCGGTGTTGATCTCACCCAAAGCCCCAAGGTTAAAATGTACGCAAGAATTAAGTATATGTATATACGAAAGTATATACATATACTTAATTCTTGCGTTGGATCGAGCTGAAAAGCTCGATCCAATAAATTTTATAATTTTAATTTTTAGAAGAGTCGTTTTTAGAAGTTGATGACGTCATATATATTTTATACATTAGGGATCCTAAAAGATGCTTATACTAAGTTTCTTTTCGACCCGAGAAAGTTTTCGAAAGTTATCCTGTGACCCACGCATGCCATCAACCCTAAAACCTTAATTTTAATATTTTGTTTGAGAATTCCCCAAAAGGTATTTAAAATTAATATTTTGTAAGGGACCCAAGCCTGAGGGGTTGGAGAGATGTCTGAAGAGTTCTAATAAAATTTAGTTAGTATTATTAAAATTATTGGATACCATGCCTTAGTAAAGTTCCATTTACTAATTTGGTTTAATTAAACCAATCATAAAAAATAATGATTAGTGGATTGAATTGTTGAAATTGGTATCTTTCGTTGTAGTGTTAGAGCGCCTAACAAACCAAACTCTAAAATATTTCAAACTACTAAGGGGAAACTAAAGGTAGTAGTTGCTATAAGAAATAAAGCAATTTTAAGAACCTCTTGAAAAGGAAACAATATTAAACTTAAAGAGTAACTGGTTAAACAGTAACTGATTACTTTACAAACGCCACTGGAATTCCGAATAGTCAATAAAGAACGGCTTTACAGTCAAGTGCAACTTGAGTTTTCTCACTCCCTGTCCTAACCGCTTCTTTATCACTTTTCTTCAAATACAATAGATCTAAACAAATGATAAGTGTTAGCCTTGATTTCGGCATTTTTAATCTACAGCGGGGTATCAGGAAAATTTAGGATTGAAGCCTTGCAAAATTTTTTCTTAGTTTACAGAATTCGGACAGAAAAAGACTATATGGAAAATGAATCAAAATGAAAATGGTCTCTGTCTAGTGAAAGTTTGGAGTGGCCACTCGTTTAAGTACTCTCCGATTTCGTAGCTCATTTGTGGACTCACAGAGAATTTTCCCGCGAATTTCGTGTTTTTCCATAAAATCTTATTAAATGATACCATTAATTCTTAAATCCATTAATACTTTAAGATCAAAGCCTCGTCTCTTTTTACGTTTTCTATATTTCTACGGAGTAAAGGAAAATTATTGAGTTTGCTCTAAAATCCGTAACCGGTATTTCTCCTGACTTATCCGTTTCAGGTATTCAAGACATCCTGAGTAGTTTATACAAAGTTGTCTGTATGTTTGTGTGTCTGTTATCATTGTGGCTCCTAGTGTGTATATTGTAGAGTGTTGAAACTTAGTGCAAAAATTTTCCTTTAGGGTGTTGTGCTGTACGAAAAATATATAATTTTCGACGTCATCAATCGGCAATAATGACAGCGAAAATTTCGAAAATTTATAGCTTGCGGAAAAGTGTTTTGATTGATTTAAAATGTAGCTTCCATGCAGGATTTTATTCAAGGAATGGGAGTATTATCCCGCGAAGCAACCAAGGCACGCCCGGCAGAAAATAATTAATGTAATTTTCCGTTAAAAGCGAGAAAAAAATAACTTTCTGCCCACATTTTAAGGGAGGAAAAAGCGGTATTACGGCCTGTCTGTGAAAATAAGGGGGGACAAATATAAGGAGGGAAGTAAAATCAGGGCGGAAAGTGATTTACTTTTCGCCCTACTGTTTGGCGCAATGGGTTAGATACTTAACAGGAAATATAAAGTTTCTTTGTTCGAATCAAGACCAAGAAACTTTGTTTTAGCGAATTTCCGTTAGGAATAAATTCCCTAATGTGATGTCGTCATGGCGGAAGTCGAACTTCGGACCACGACACAAATCCGTTTCAGAGGTCCCTAAAGACGAAAGACTTTATATATCCCTAAAGACGCGAGACTTTATATATATATATATACAAATGTATAAATTTTTATGATATTTGCTACTGTTTTTTGTGAGTTTTGATAAAGCTGCAACGTCTAAACTAGAAAAAACGTAACATTTATGCTTAAATATGGTAGAAATAAAAATGGCGTCACAACTTTTTTTTACCTTATCTTACTTTAGATAACTAGTAATGCGTTGCATCAAGATCTCACGTCAGAAGAATACATCAAATAAGATATAATTATAAATATGTTTCGCTTGTTAGATAGAGTTCGCACACTAGTATTGTAAAGTAAACATTCAATAGATTATAAGAAAGGCTCGCTTTGCTCGCTAAGTTGCATTGTTTATTTAAGAAACACTTAAATAAGGCTTTGGTCGTTAGATTGCGTATCTTTAGAATTTACATAGTAAAAAAGACTCTCTTTGCTCGCTAGATTAGATCACCTATTACAATATTATAGGCATTATTATAGTGAAGTAAAGAAACATCACACCTTTTAACTGTTATAAAATTTAATAATTCAAATGTAAACCACAAAACTAGTAAACAGACAAATATTTTCATTTGTTTCTTCATATTTTTGTTTTGGACTAAAATAATTATCATGATCATGACGATAGATTATATTATATTATGATCTATATTACTTAACCTGCAATAAAATTCTTAACCTGAAAGGTGGGGGGGGGCATGTAGTAATGGAATTCCTTGCCCTGATTATACAGGTACTCAAAGGGCTAACTAAACTCCACTAAGTTCCGTAAAGGAATGAAAGGGAAAAAGCCTAGGTTGCCATTTGAAGGATCTGTCCACCATAGAAACGGTTGCTAAGCGACTAACCACAAACTATATGTCTTGTTCTAAGCCTTACCTTTCTACCTTATTCTCTCTTTTATTTAAAGTAAAATGTTCCTTTTTATACAAGAGCTACTTTGACAACAACTTGACTTACACGTACCCTCTGTAGAGAACAATACTCGACTAATCCTCTCATCATATTTATACCGCAGTGATTATCAACTTAAAACAATCCTGAACAGGGAAAGATAAAGCGTTACCTATATTTTATTGCTATTGATTCGCCAAATCATTGATAAAATACATCTTCCTATGGGTTATAAACAGCATCTTTCGATTTCTGTTCTCGTCTTATGGCAAATAATGTAATTATGTAGTGTAAAATGAAGAAGAAAAGAAAAGAAAAATAAATATTGAAACTGTTACCATAGAAATGTAATAACTAGTTGGTATGTTGAATTTTGGAACATAAAAAATCGGGTACGGGGTACCTCGGAACTTTTCCTCATCACATCGTATACGCTACGCTCATCCTTCCTACTTCGGACTCGCTTCCCTCGTCCTCAGAATATACAATTTGCCAAACTTATACGCAACACGACTCGCTTCCCTCGTCCTCAGAATATACAATTTGCCAAACTTATACTGCAACACGACTCGCTTTGCTCGTCCTCAGAATATACAATTTGCCAAACTTATACTGCAACACGACTCGCTTTGCTCGTCCTCAGAATATACAATTTGCCAAACTTATACTGCAACACGACTCGCTTTGCTCGTCCTCAGAATATACAATTTGCCAAACTTATACTGCAACACGACTCGCTTTGCTCGTCCTCAGAATATACAATTTGCCAAACTTATACTGCAACACGACTCGCTTCCCTCGTCCTCAGAATACAATTGCCAAACTTAACTGCAACACGACTCGCTTTGCTCGTCCTCAGAATATACAATTTGCCAAACTTATACTGCAACACGACTCGCTTCCTCGTCCTCAGATATACAATTTGCCAAACTTATACTGCAACACGACTCGCTTTGCTCGTCCTCAGAATATACAATTTGCCAAACATATACTGCAACACGACTCGCTTCCCTTGTCCTCAGAATATACAATTTGCCAAACTTATTCTGCAACACGACTCGCTTTGCTCGTCCTCAGATAGTAAATACATCGTTTCATTTCAGCAGTTACCCATAAAGCACTGATAAAGCTTAAGCTCTATGATCTTAAGCTTCTAAACTAACTTGCTAAACTAAGCAAGCTTAGTTTAAACTTGTTAAGACTAAGCTGCTTAACTTCTATCAAAAAACATATAGATATACTTGTCTTATTAAAATGAAACTTAATGTACTTATTTATAACGTAATGGTATAGATTTGTAATAAATTTCAACTCAATTAGATAATTTTTCAATTTTTTACAGTTTTTTAAAAAACGTACACAAGTCATTTAATAAAAATGGGACTGATAATTAGATGAAACTTGACTCATTTGTTAGTCTTTATGGCTACATGCGCGTCAAATCTTAAATTGATCGCAAAACTTTCGCTGAGTCATAAATGCAGGTTAATGACATCATAAAACACGTTATATTTAAAATAGCTCAACTGCAGCAGTAGACTGATTTTTGTAGATAATTTCAACTTTCTAGCATAAATGCACAAGGCGCTACGATATTAACAGACACACATACACACACACACACACACACACACACATACAGACAGACAACTTTGTGAAAAACCATTCAGAAGTGGTTTCTTTTTTATGAAAAATCATAAAACACTTTTTTGCGTTTTATGATTTTCGCCGAGTCATTATTGCGGGTTAATGACGTCATAAATAAATTATTTTCCGAATAGCACAACTAAAGCTACAGCCTGATTTTTATACACAGTTTCAGTTCTCTAGCATAAATACACTAGGAGCTACGATGATAACAGACACACATACAACTTTGTGAAAACTACTCAGGAGGTTATAAAAACACCTGAAACGGATAATTCAGGTGACATCCTGGTTTCGGATTTTTTTGCAAACACAATACTTTCCCTATATACCTACGGTATAAATGAGTAAAAGTTAAAAGTAAAAGCAACACCCACGTTGATTAGTATAATCAAATAAAGTTCATGTATATATTAGTATGAATAAAACTCTTGCTTATCAAATCAATCCTTGCTTATGTTTTCGGTATATCATTTATAACCTGAGCAGTAGCGTCACAACTTATTATTTGTTTATTTTTCTGGTTTTTCAAATATAATGCACATATTTATCCCATAGATACAATGCTCGGCACATCATTATTGCACTCACTTGAAACTTAGTTTATGCTAATTTTTAGCGATTTTTTTTAAACTTCGAACAAATTAAATAACTACTTGTAACACATTAGCGTCACATTGTTCTTGCTTAAACCAAAACTTAAGCAAGAATTTAATTGATAAGCAAGAAACGGGTTTCAAAGAACGGACTTGCGGACCTCCGTGCCAGAATTATTTTGAAGTCATAAACATGTATACTGCAAATAAGATGATAAGAAATAAGAGTCCCTTCCAAGATTTTAACATGGGAATTATAGCTTTGAGTACTTTAAGTAATCCAACTCACTCTGGACCGATTTTATTTCGATTTAGGGCCCCAAAAACATTGGAAACGACATTCTACTCAATTTTTTTGTTTTTTGACTGTATCTGAGGTTTTCCGGTTATTTACTATGGTCTTTCAAATTTGTTTGTCACTCAGAGTGGTTGTATCGACTCCGGCCTGGTTTTATTCGATTCAGCGCATAAAATACTTTAATATGCCCTTTTTGTGGGTAAAAGTGTTATGCCCTAATTTTAAAGATTTTTGCTGACTCAGCAAGCCGGGTTAATGACGTCACAACAAACTGGTTTTCAACAGGGGTCGTGTTTAATAATTGTATTACCCAAGGCTGATTATTGTACTTAGTTTGATCTGTCTGATATGAATATTTTTAGAAATTCAAACGAGGGTGTAGACGAATACATTTTGGCTGAGACGAATATCACTGCCTAAATACTATTTACTATTATTTTATCTAAAGCAAATCGTAATTTCTACACAGTATTATACCAATGGAATCATTTTGGAAAAGATGAATTTCATGGCCAACAATTCTCTACAAATAATATAATTTTGTTTAAAGCAAATCGTAATGCCTGCATAAATTGAAGTCAATTTGTGTTAAACGAAATTTACTTTCTACTACGCATGCAATGTTTTAATCCAAACCAAACCACAGTGTTCGCTAAGCAATGCAATGGAATTATTTTGTGTAAGACGAATTATGCTGTCTACATCCTTTTCAAATCAACTCTTGAACCAAATGAATCTAAAAGTACATAATTCGCTAAAAATGAAAACATTTCGTCATTTACTGAAAAAGCAATGATTTCGTCAGAGAACAGTCCACAAATGCAATGTAATGATAATTTTACTGTCATCTGGTCCATTTTATCCCCGATCTGACATAATTTTAAGGATGATCTAAGTTCAGTATAAGCATTAAAAAAGGAAAAATGTCGGAGGGCTAAGATAAAGTTGAAGGGAAAAGGCAATTAGGGCTGGGTAGGACTTAAGCACGTAGCTGCTCATTACAAGGCTATTGTCTCACCATCCTACCCTACACTTGAGTTCTCGGAGCCCTTGCACCTTCAACTATAGCTAACCCCTTGAAATTCTCTCTTTTTTGTCTAAATATTACTTCCCTTTGTTAATTTTCATGACGCAACTTATTATTATTATTTTTGTTAAAAAAAGAAGCTGAGGAAAAGTTAAAAAATGGGGAAACGTTAGGTTTAGTGTTGTAAAATATACAAAATAATTATTTCTCGTTTGGGAGTAGATGCATAGTTATTAATTTTTTTCGCTCCACGCGACCACATGTGGTTTTATTTCGAGCATAATACATTGTGTCAAATAATACGCAACAGAGCTTCCATACCAACCCGCATTTTGAAACACACAAAAGTACCATGGAAAGGTACGACCTTGAGACTGCTTTAGGTCCTATCTGAGTTAAAACAACTTTAAATAGTCAAAAAATATTAATTCTATAATTTTTGAAAACTCAATTAGGCTGTCATGTTAAATTTCCCCGAAAATCTATTGTTTTTCTCTTCAAGGGACTGAGAAAAATGCTTTAGACAAATGTGTAATGCTTTAGCTCGTAGAATAAAGAGGATGCCTTTACTACCAATTCGATATCTCTATACCTGTTCATGTTCATGTATAGAGATATAGATATAGTGGATAGAGACGTTAAGAATTAACTGAGCAAATGCGATAATTAGGTTAATAAGAAACTTATCATACAATTGAGGCTGGTTTAGAAGTGTGATTGCGTATGAGTGCTTTATACACATAGCTATTAGGAGAGTTGATCGAAGGGCCCTAGAATAATCAAATTGTGTAAACCACTAACTGTAATCTAATGCCGGCTGGTGAAAAAATATTATATATTGGGTAGGTTAGTCTATGTTCATACCTTGGTTGTGTAGGGGGAGCAGTCCAAACCTACCATGGCTAGGTTTGGGAATAATCAGATCTTGGCTGAGGTGAAGGAATACCTTGCCTAGGTAAAGAGTATGACCATATCTTGGCAAGGTAGGGGATATAATTATACCGTCTAAACAAAGGCTCCCTTATGCAAAAGGTTATACTCGCCTGATCAAAGGAGCCAAACAGTCCCGACCAGGTTTTCCGATTAAAACTATACTGATTAGGGCAGTATCTGTTTTAGCAAATTTCTTTGGTAACAAATTGCTGTGAGATGGCTCGTGTGGGGAGAGGGAAGAGGGGGGGGGGTGTAGTCCGGAAGTGTGTCCAAAATTCGTTTTAGAGGTCCCCAACTACGAAAATATAAGTTTCGCGAAATTTTATATACGTACACACACAAATATATAAATATATATATACCTTAGGAAGGACACGAACCCTATTGAAAACCAGGTTGTTGTAACGTCATTAACCCGGTTTGCTGAGTCAGCGAACTTTTCAACAAAATTGGTAAAATTCAAGGTTAAGTTTCAAATTAAGTTTCAAGTCGATACGACCTCTTTAAATGACCAAAAAGTCGAAAAAACCTTGAAAAATAATAGGATACCAAAATAACGATCTGTAAAATATAATTTTTGAGTAGGGTGTCGTTTTCTGTGTTTTTTGGGTAATGAGTCCAACGAAACCGGTTCAAATTCGATGCGACCACCTAAAATGACCAAAACGTAAAAACAAACTGTTGTAAATTACTGGGTACCCTTTAATGAATACAAATAATAAATGCTGTGCAGTGTATAATCTATAAGATAAATACGCGCATTTCCTTTGAAAAAATCGGGAAAATAAATAAATTGTGACGCTACTTATCAGATTATTAAATTACCTAAAACTCAAGGCAAAATTGGATTGAGAAAGACCGCATTTTAAAGAAAATTTGCCCCACTTGAGGATCTCTGCGCCAGACATTTTACTAATTTCAACACATGCTGTTAGTGAGTTTATTAATTATAGATTCCTGTTTAAATGGGTTCCTTGCGTGGGTTTCAACAAATGGTTCTTTTAACTTGTCTTTTATTTATGGTCGTATCTAACAAACAGTTAAAGAGATTATACTTACAGTAAGCTAAAGTAGCTTTTACAGAGGTTATACTTACAGTAAGTAAGTTCTTCAAGCAATTGAAGAATCAGCTACACTTGCTCGGGATATGATGATTGCCAGCAAGTATCGACGGTACATGATATTTTATTAGTTAATCAATCATTAGTCATTTCGTTTACGAACAATATTCTTTTGTTATAATAGTCACTTAAATTTTGAGACTTATATATGTCTGAGACTAGTTTGTTTACTACTCTACTCCATTGAATATCCTATCGGTCACCTAGAAGCCCATGACCCCTCGACAAATATCTGTCGACAAACAATGCAAGATTTAGAACGACGATAACACTCGTAGCAACTTAAGCTATTTAAACTTCTCTATCATAAACAAAAAGCCGTTTTAAATTGTAAATACATCTCAATTTTTTAAAAAGAAATTCAGTAAAGAAATAAATACACGAAAAAATGTAAAGATTTGTTGTATAGAAAGTGAAGTAGGGTAGCGGAAATTGAGAGCGGCTAGAAGAGTGCTTGATGCTCAGTAACCTTCCCAGCTACTTGCTTTCATTTACCATTCATATGAAATCTTATAGTACCTGCTTTTAACCAGACACCTTCCCTTCAGATAAAGATATTCGCACTTTGACCGACTATACAGCTAAATACTTTATTTATTCTTTACAAACATTGTTGATTGCCTTAAAAAATCAAACAGAAAAACACAATGACAAAGTAAAAAAAATCGGACACGGGGTACCTCAGAACTTTTCCTCATCACATCGGATTTGCTACTCTCATTCTCATCCTCCCAAATTCAGACTCATTTCGCTCGTCCTCAGAATATACTATTCGCCAACATTATACTGCAGCACGTCTTCGGACTCGCTTCGCTTGTCCTCAGATAATAAATACGTTCGTTTCATTCTCAGCGGTCACCAATACAGCACTGACCACGGTAAATACTGCTAAACTTTTATGATCCAACAAACATTATTTATATACTAGTTTTATTAAAATGAAGCTTAGTGTACTTATTTAGTATGTAAAGGGGTACACTTGTACTAAATTTCAACTCGATTGCATTATTTTGCGATTTCTTAACAATTTTTTTAAAAAACATACTCAGGCCGTTCAATACGAATCGTGCTAATGCTGACAAAATTTGGCACATATGTTAGCTTTAAACATGGCTACATGCAGGCTAAATCTCAAATTGATCTCTGAGTCATTATTGTGGATTTATGGCATCATAAAAAATATTTTTTGATAAGCATATAACTATAACTATAGACTGATTTTTTGTACAAAGTTTCAACTCTCTAGCATAAATACACTAAGGAGCTACAATGATAACAGATATACACACATTCACACACACATACACAAACACTCAACTTACACACAATTTAGTGAAAACCATTCAGGAGATTTTAAAACGCCACATTTAAATCACAACCCTATCGCATTATTTTTCCGCGTTTTATGATTTTCGATATTTTCGCTGAGTCATTATTAAGGGTTAATGACATCATAAAAAAAAGTATTTTCTGAATAGCGCAATTGCTGCGTTAGACTGATTTTTGTACAAAGTTTTAACTCTCTAGCATAAATACACTAAGAGCTACGATGATAACAGACAGACACATTCTCACATACAGACAGACAACTTTGTGATAACCACTTAGGAGGCCTTAAAACATCTGAAACGGATAATTCTGGTTTCATTCCGGTTTCCGATTTTTTTGCAAACACAATACTTTTCCTATATACCTACGGTATAAATGAGGAAAAGTAAAAATTAAGGCAATAGTACGGGGATCCCTTAACGAAGAAACGATGTCATTTTAATACTACATTAAATAAACAAATATAAATAATTTTGCAGGCATTTAATTTAAAACAACAGTTATTTTATTAGGCATGAAATGGAAGACATACAGAGAAGAATAGAAGCAGGTTCAGTTTCCAGGTGTATCACAGCATTTTCCTTGTAATATTTCCAAGGAGTCTCTCGCACAATTGTATTGTGTTAACTGTTTATGTTTTGTAAAATCTCGGTAGTATCAAATGATATAAATTTGACAAATAAAAATTGCTGTGTACGTGTCAGGAATGTTTATTTATCAGGTTAGTTGCGTACAATATTTAACCTTAATGGTTCCTGATGATGGTTCCACACACACACTCTCACATATAGACAGACAACTTAATGATAACCACTTGGAGACTTTAAAAACGTCTGAAACAGATAACTCTGGTTTCATCCCGGTTTCTGATTTTCTTGCAAACACAATATAAATAAGGAAAAATAGAAAATCGGGTACGAGGTTTGAATTGTTATTGTCAAATTGGTTTTCGCAACACTCATCCTCACCACTTCGGACTTGATTCGATCTATTTGAGGAACCTAATCAATATTCGTTTCAATCAATATTCACCTAACCAATATTGCTGAACGTCTTCGCAATTGCTTCGTTCGTCCACAGACGATCGAAAAAGCTCACAACATCGGTTTTTGTCCCAGAGGTCACACTTATTCAGGTACTGACTTCGCTTAATGTCGCTTAACATTAGTAATCTAACAATAATCGTTGATATTCTAACTGGATTGTGTTGAAACTATGAATAATATTTTATAAGGGAACACTTTCTTGCCAAATTTCAACCCAACTGCTATATTTTATGATTTTTAATAATTGTTTAATAAACGTTTACATGTCGTTTAATAAAACTTGAACCAGTGCTAATTATGAAATGCAAACTTGTTAGAATTACATAGGACTCCATGCGTAACGAATTTCAAAAGGTTACAATTATTATTCCGAGTTTTATGATTTCTGCGAGGTATGACGACGTAATTTTTATATGACGGTTAGTGATGTCAAAAATATTTAATTTCCTGAACGCGTAGATCAACAATTGTTTTTTATGTCGTTTCAACTCTCTACCATAACACTTTGAGAGCTGCGATGATAACAAACACTCATCCAAGCGCGCGTACACACACTCATACTGACACAAAACTTGGTAAAAACCTCTTAGAAGGTCTTGAGCTGCGAAGATAACACATACAAGCGCGCATACACATACTCATACTGACACAAGTTTGGCAAAAACCTCTTAGAAGGTTTTGAAAAATAGACAAAATTCTATTGCTTAGGTCATGAAGCATAAATCCAAATCTTAAGCAAGAAACGTTTGGCAAGTAAGCAAGCTTGAAATTTTAGGACATTCCTCCATCCAGCGGACCCCGAGACATATTTTTGATTTTTCTAATTTCTACTGTATATTTTGTAGGTATATAAGTATTGTATTTGCAATAAAATTCCTCAACCTGAAATAGGGTTTCACCTGATTTATCCGTTCCATATCTTTTTTAAAGGCTCATAAGTGGGTTTTACATTTTTTTTTAGTTTATATGAGAGGCTGTTATCATCGTAGCTCCAAGCTTGTTTATGATAGAGAGCTCAAACTTGGTACGAAAATTAATCTATATTAGGTCTATATTATTAGTCTCGAGAAATAATAAACCAACTCGGCAAACATTAAGAAAATTTATAAAACCGGAATAATGATTTTTTTATATTATTTGTATTAAGTTTTAATATTTTTTTTTAAAGTATATCTAAACAGTGTATATTTAAATAAGTTACTTTTAAGTAAGTTTACTTTATTAAGTATATTGTTTAGGTATTTTAAGTATTTTTTTAAAAGTATTTTTAAGCATATGTTTTAAGTATATTTTTTAAAGTATTTTTTAAGTATATTTTTTGAAGTATTTTTTAAGTATTTTATTTAGTATATTTTTAAATCTTTTAAATAATATTTATTTATTATGAGGCAATAAAAATGCTTTAGGTATTAAGACCGTCGCACTCATGTTTATGGAATTGGAAAGGAAATAGGTTAGCAATAAAATAGAATAGTTATGAATTTAAATTAGGTTAATTATTCAATAGCGGCGTTGCTGAGAGGCAGGGAAGGAGCGAGGGTGGAGACAGAGCTCGTTAAACTTGCCTCTCATTGTTCTTAAATCGGAATCATTTCTAACAATCATTACCGGCGTAGATGATTGTAAACAAACAGCGTCTCCTTGTTAGAGCGACGTACGCCTCCCGACCCTTTAAATTATTTTTTCCTCGTCTATAGACGTAACTTGGCGTGAGTCCCTAAACTTCCCTTATTTCATATTTACTGTATAGTGCACGATTGACAAAACAAATTCATTTCTAATGTAAACATACTTTTTCTCCCCTTTTATAATACTCTTAGCAAACTAATAATACACCTTATATTAAGTAATTGTTTAATACTTTATTATTATTTATAAATAGCTATGAGAATAAATTGGTATCCTAGAGATAGGAATAATTAACAGAGAAAAACCAATCTAGAGATGGCATGCGGAAATGAAAAAAGTCAATATGGGTAGGTTTATGGGACCAGAACAAAATCGCTTGAAATGTGACATCGGGTGGCTTTTATAAAATTTCAATGTACAGGCTTGGAATGTGACATTAGGTGGCGTATATTATATTTGAATGTAAACGCTTGGAATGTGACATTACGTGGCGTAATTATATTTGAATGTAAACGCTTGGAATGTTACATTAGGTGGCGTATATTATATTTGAATGTAAACGCTTGAATGTACATGTTGCGTACATTATATTTGAATGTAACGCTTGGAATGTGACATACGTGGCGTATATTATATTGGTGCTAATGTTTACGGTGGCGCTATATCTGAATGTGACATTGGTGGCGTAATGAATGTAACGCTTGGAATGTGACATTAGTGGGTATGGAATATACAATGTGACATAGGTATATTAGATTTGTAAACGCTTGGAATCTGAATTAGGTGAAGTTTATTAGATTTGAATGTAAACGCTTGAAATGTGACATTAGGTGGCGTAATATTTGAATGTAAACCTTGGAATGTGACATTAGGTGGCGTATATTATTTTGAATGTAAACGCTTGGAATGTGAATTAGGTGGCGTATATTAGATTCGAATGTAAACGCTTGGAATGAGACATTAGGTGACGTTTATTAGATTTGAACGAAAACGCTTGGAATATGACATTAGGTGGCGTATATTATACGCCACCTAATGGCGTATAATGATTATGGAATGTACACGCTTGGACATTAGGTGGCGTATATTAGATTTGAATGTAAACGCTTGGAATGTGACATTAGGTGACGTTAATTAGATTTGAATGTAAACGCTTAGAATGTGACATTAGGTGGCGTTTCAAAAATCTGAATAGAAATTCTTAGAATGTGACGCATATATAAAAGGTGGCGTATAAAATTTAAATGGAAAAGCTTAGAATGTGACATTAGGTGGCGTTTCAAAAATCTGAATAGAAATTCTTAGAATGTGACATTAGGTGGCGTTTCAAAAATCTGAATAGAAATTCTTAGAATGTGACGCATATATAAAAGGTGGCGTGTATAAAATTTAATGGAAAGCTAGAATGTGACATTAGGTGGCGTTTCAAAATCAGAATAGAATCTTAGAATGTGACGTGGCGTTAAAAATTCTGAATAGAAATTCTTAGAATGTGACGCATATAAAAGGTGCGTGTAAAAATTTAATGGAAAAGCTTAGAATGTGACATAGGTGGCGTTTCAAAAAGAATAGAAATTCTTAGAATGTGACATTAGGTGGCGTTTCAAAATTGAATAGAAATTCTAGAATGTGACGGGTGGCTTAGAATGTGACATTAGGTGGCGTTCAAAAATCGAATAGAATTTGAATGTGACGATATTATAAAAGGGCGTATATAAATTGAATGGAAAAATAGAATGTGACATTAGGTGGCGTTCAAAAATCTGAATAGATTTCTTAGAATGTGACGATATATAAAAGGTGGCGTATATAAAATTTGAATGGAAAAGCTTAGAATGTGACATTAGGTGGCGTATATAAAATTTGAATAGAAACGCTAGGAATGTGACATTAGGTTATGAGATCCCTAATCGCAGTGATAAAGTTATGAATAACTTTACTGTTGTTTCTTACAAAGATTATATAGACAAAGACTCTAAAACTGTATTAATTCTATAGTATTCAATAAAAATGTTAAAGAATAATGACGCAGTGCTATATATACCTTCAGGTTATGAAAGGATTAATAGATGAGATGTAAAATTCCTGACCCCTACGTATAAAGAATTATATAGCCATCAAGTTAAGCCGACTGCTTCAGATAAGAGGTTTAAACTCTTCTACTTGTTGTAATCTGTTTGTGAAACAGATCCCATCTCGTTTATTAGCCGGCCCCTTATCCCGTAAGTCTCTCCTGTCATAACCTCTTACTTAAAGGTTAATCCCGGGTTTAAATCAATTTTTGGATCAAAGGTTAATTAATTGTACAACATAATAGATTTTTACGAACCAACCAAAAAAAAATACGCAATTTTATCGAGAAATATGAATATCAAGTATGGCAAAACATGAATAGTTGACACAATATAATTGTGTGGAAGGCCTCTAGGGATGTAACAATCGTTACATCCCTAGTCGTTACACACAAAAGTTATATGCTACATCTTGGAACTATGCACGTTACCTTAGAGTGCACTATAAACCGATTTTGATCAATTTAGTCTTATAATTTTGCGATAATTTTGCTCTATTTTGAGATGCAAACATTAAACTTTGCGTCGCAATTTTAATCGCGATTAATCACGCCTCAAAGTTGCAGTCCAAGTTAACGCTGGAGTGCACCAAATATTACAGCCAAATGTCGAATTTGAAACATTTCCAAGAACTGTTCCAACCTTGGACATTTTGCTTCTTACACTTCCTAGGTGCCTTTCGCACAATTATTTTAAGTTGTAATTCATGTTTTGCAAAACTCAGTATTATCAAATGATATATATTTTGCACGCCGAGCATAATGGCGCTAAGAGAGCACTGATTGTCTCTGGTAAATACTTCACTTCATTTGTTCTTCGAAATTTAAAGTGCAGAGCAGAGTGAATCCAAGATGAGACGGCTGATGTGCTGGATGTGTATAAACCGAGTGGGACATGACATCATGCCGAGCCATCTATAACGAAAAATTTCAAATGATTGAAATTTATACCTAGGAACAGTTCCCAGGTATATTATTATTACTATTGAGTTGGTGACCGCATTTGCACTGAGACAGTCTATTGTACGAATGTATTCGTTCAATTCTGTAAGATTCTGTATAATTGTTATACAGCCATTAAGGGCAAGGGCGGCAGCCCTCCTAGGGCCCCTCAGCCTAAAATAAACTTAAATAAAAACAACATAAATAAAAAATAAATGCTTTGCCTTAATTTTTACTTATCCTCATTTATACTGTAGGTATATAGGAAAAGTATTGTGTCAAAAAAATCGGAAACTGGGACGAAACCGGAATTATCCGTTTTAAGTTATTCTCAGTGGTTTTCCCAAAGTTGTCTGTCTGTATGTAGGTGTGTGTGTGTATCTGTTATCATTGTAGCTCCTAGTATATTCATGCTAGAAAGTTTAAACTTTGTACAAAAATCAGTCTACCGCTGTAATTGTGCTATTCGGAAACTTTTACTTCACTTTTTTATGACGTCATTAACCCGCAATATTGAATCAGCGAAAAATATCGAAAATCATATAACGCAAAAAAATTATGCGATCGGGTTGATATTTGGCACGTATGTGGTTATGTATAAGACTAATATATGTGCTAAGTGCCATCTCATTATCAGCATTAGTTCAATTTTTATCGGATGACTTAAGTAAGTTTTTAAAAAAAAATTAAAAATCAGGAATTGATTCAATTGAATTTAAATTTGGTGCAAGTGTATCTTTACTTAGTAACAAAGTACACAAAGTTACGTTTTAATATGATTAGCATATCCATGATTTTTGTTTGATCATAAAAATTGTGCAGCATTGAGCGTGGTCAGTGCTGTATAGGTGACCGCAGAAAATGATACGGATGCATTTACTATCTGAAGACGAGCGATGCGAGTCCGAAGACTTGTTGTAGTATAAATTTGGTGATTTGTATATTTGAGGACGAGCGAAGCGAGTCCGTAACTGGTAGGATGAGCTTAGCGAATCTGATGTAATGAGGAAAAGTTTCGAGGTACCCCGTACACGATTTTTCTGGTTTTGTGCGCTAACTCTAAATTATATATATATATATATATATATAATATATATATATATATATATATATATATATATATATATATCTATATATATATATATATATATATATATATATATCATATATATATATATATATATTATATATATATATATATATATATATATATATATATATATATATATATATATATATATTATATATATATATATATATATATATATATATATATATATATATATATATATATATATATATATATATATATTTATATATATATATATATATATATATTATATATATTATTTATATATATATATATATATATATATATTATATATATATATATATATAGTGTGTGTGTGTGTGTGTGTATCTTATATATAATTTATACATATGACATATTCATTACAATTATTAATTATTGTTAGTGAGTAAATATAGGAATAAAGTGAAAAGATTTTCGAGTTTTTTTAACCCATTGATATCAAGAGTAAATTTAGTTAAGTGCTACTCTTGGGTCCTTCAGAGTGCTACAGTAGAGAGCAAATACTTAACTGCAAAGCTTACCTCTACGTAAGTAGGTGCTTAAGGAAATAGGTGCGGGTAGACAAGAGCGCCTCCAGCCGACTGGAGCTTACCCACAACAACTTACCTATTTTTTATTTTTACAAAGTGTTTTACAATTTGCGTCAATAATGGGAAACTTTCTATTGAATGCTTATTTAGTTAGAAAATTATACGTTCAGTAATGTTAGGGAAATTTATTTGAAAAGGTTGGGCTCTGACTTTCCCTAATTTATACCGTAGGTATATAGAAAATGTAGTTTATTTGCAAAATATCCGATACGGGAATGTCATTGGAATTATCCATTTCAGGTGTTTTTAAGACCTCCTGAGTGGCTTTGACAGAGTTGTCTGTTATCATTGTAGCTCCCAGTGTATTTATGCTAGAGAGTTAAAACTTTGTATACAAATTATTCTATACCGCTGTAGTTGAGCTATTCAGAAAATATTTTTGTATGACGTCATTAACCATATCAAACATTATAAAACGTGTGAACTCATCTAGGATGTCCTACGTCCTACATTCTTAAAGATGCCCCCTACAGTGGAGGTTAAACGTCAGATACCATATTCACATTGAAGCGGTCACCACCGGAACAAATAAATGTATATGGAAATGACGGCGGAAGCCCATACGCATTCTACTTTTTTATAATATATCATTTATTTACGATATTTTAAATACATGTTTATTTGTTTATATTTCTACAAATAAAGTTTTTCTCCTACATAAAAAATAAAACTCTTGCACTATGTAAGCATTTTATATATGTATTTAAATAATTTTTGACACAATATAATTGTGCGAGAGAAACCTAGAAAATCAGGACGCCGACAGAGCCTGAATGAGTTAGATGTAACGAAACAAAGTGGGACATGACATTATGTCGAGCCATCAATGATGACGAATGTCGAATGATGGAACAGTTCCCAGATGTAGCATTGCGTTTTGCTTGTTACATTTCCTTGATGTCTCCCGGACAATTATATTGTGTCAACTATTCATGTTTTGCAAAACTCGGTAGTATCAAATGATATAATTTTTGACATGTATGCATAAGGAAAATTATTTAATATATACACATGTAAAATTTAATTAAAGACGTGCAAATAAATAACTTATGAAAAAATGTAATATTAAATAATAATTGAGCAATAAATGCGATAATCAACAAGTCATATTGAAAGTATATCGATAATTAAATTTAAACGGTAGAATAAAAATTAAAATTGCATAATTAGACTGCATAGCTGATATGGTCTCGGACTTGCAAGGTCTGAAAACTATCGATTGATGCCATTAGAACGCTGATAATAAAATAGATTAGACATTGCCATAGAAGTCGATTCTGTTAGACACATGTTTAGCAAAAGAAACGAAAAATGATAATCGTAATATCAAGTAAAGAAAGGGCTTTCGGGCACTTGCCACTTTGACTCCACCGTCCGAGAGCTTATCAGACAGTACGAAAACCATGTTCCGTGTCATGAATCTTCTCCAGTTTTAATAATACCTGTACTAAGAACCTTACTCTAACGACAGTTAAAATACACACAAATAAATTTTAAATACATAAAAAATAAGTTGAATTAAAAATAAAATTAAGTCTAAAAATCGTAAAGTGGAATCAAGTGGTCAGGTAAAAATTCATAAAGCAAACTGTACAGCCCTTGACATTTTTATTTCTGTTATTGTTGATCATTAAAGTGGAAACGCGTTGCGGGAATACTGGGTTCGATGCCGGGTGGGGGAGCTTCCCACGCGTTCCCTCGCCTGTAATTAATACATTTCTAAGATTTACACTCCGATGATTACAAATGAGTAACTCACTTATTGTTCCTTATTAACCGACAATCTTGAATTTATAGCAACTTTTAAAATAATAGTTTGTAAAAAGGAACGAGGAGGGGTGTACGAAATCCGTTTTAGAAGTTCTTGCTTGGAAACTATATTTTCGGAGATCTCTAGTCTTATCTTTCCACTAAACACTACATTTTTCTTTAACCCAACTAATTAAATATATAAAAATCATTTGATACTACCGAGTTTTGCAAAACATGAATAGTTGACACAATATAATTGTTCGAGATACAAAAAGCAAAATGCAATGCTACATCTGGGTCTTTTTCATCATTCGACATTCGTCATCATTGATGGCTCGACATCATTAATTTTGCCCTGACATTTCATCAGGGCGCCGACAGAGCCTGAACAGTTCAGGCTCTCGTACAATTATATAATGTAAATTAATTATATAAATTTAAAATAAATTATAGTGCCTTAAAATTTTACAAAATTTAAATACACTAAACATTAAATTTAATCATTCATGATAGTTCATTATAATTTTTTTTTTTGAGGTAGTACGTAATTGAGCACTTTATTGGACCGTTTTTAGGATGAGAAGCCAATCACTATTGTTATAGGAGGTTATTTAGTACTTTTCACCTCCGAGGACAATAATGAATGTAAAAAAACTCCTAGGACGTAAAAGTAATTCATATGTTGCCGCCATTACTGTAATGTAGCGTGTTCAAAAAAACAATCTGTGTAAAACCTTCATGAGATTTCTTTAAAAACGTTCATTTTGTTTCTGTTTTTGTTCGTAGACTAATTTTTTTTCGTTTTTAAAAGGTGTTCTAATTGACAATTTTTGTGTGTTTATTTGTAAAGCTTTTACATTTTTGAGTAAAAGTGTGAAGCTATGGATGAATTCAATGACGACGATAATATGGAGTTAATTGGACGTTAATTAAGTTATATACATACTTAATTAAGTATACATCGCAGATAATTTAATGAGTGCTACCTCAAAAAAATAGTGTATGCCATCCGGCTGAGAATGTCTTTATGTCTTGGCAATTTTTCCCTACTCGCTTCGCTCGTCGGTAAATCTAATTGCCGTGACATAAAGACACACTTCTCAGCCTTATGGCATAAATAACTATTTTCTTTTAGTAAATGTACATATGAAAGTTATTTCCTCATTTTTGAGGCACTTCTGGAACCTAAGAATATAGGTTAGGTAATATTGAAATAATACAATAATACCTAAGGCCCTATGTTTTTGTGGACTCTACTACAAGAAAAATCAGTAATCAAATCAATACATCAGAATCTGATGCAGCACATTATGAAGGATTGGTAAAGTAGCTTGTTATTAGGCGTACCATCTGATTCCGTGGCCGTGATCGAATAGACACTCTATTTCGGGACAGGAATTCGCAGCCCCGGCAATGCTCTAAGATTATACGATTAGTATTTGTATTAATTACGCCAGGTTTAATTATATTTTGCTGAATAGTAGATGCAACTCACCTGTGGTTGTTCCCACAGGGTGAATACCCTGATAGGCCGAAGGGCCCTAAAACGGGCATTTTATTAGGCGAAACTCTAGCTACCAATGACTTTATTAAGCTCTTTGGCGTTTGTTTGATATTGTAAGAAACTACCGTTTGTTAAATAAGATGTTTTTATGATTATTATTTGATAGATACATCTATCATATATCATATATAGATAATTGTTCAGGCCTGCACCGGCCGTGCCGCTGTGCAGCAACCCGAGATAAACTTAAAATTAAACAATTAACGAAGGACCACCCTCAAAGAGGGAAAAAATGACAAACAAAGTTAGACTTAGATTAAATAAATATAATTTATGCAAAATCCACACGAAATAAATAAATAGTGGTAAATCAATACAAAAAAAGGTGGTAAATTAATGATTTAAAATTGGCCAATATGAAAGAAAATTATAAAATAAAAAATTAAGTTCTTCCATAAATAAAAACTGGTAAGGTGCACCTTAATCTGGGATGCGAACTACGCATCAAATTTGAGCTACTAGTACTGAGTAATTTAGTTGCTAATACTCCGTCGCAAGGGTGAGCGGCCGCAGAGTCCTGAGCTGAACCATAAACACTTTAGTAAAGAATGAGCCAATAATGAGCTTAAATTAAGTTGCAAAAGCTGGATGAAAAAATGTGCACACACAAACTTGGTAACCTGCTACTGCTCAGGTTAGCGTAAGCTGAAGTTGTTTCACTGTGATGGAGGGGTGATGAATTAGTGAACCTGCTTGATAAGCACTTCCATCAGGATGAACACTCGACCGCGAGCCGCGCGCTGCTAACGGCCGGAATGCCAAACATGATGTCAACAAAGTGATAACAGCCGGCTTCATCAAGTTGACATTCAGCAAGTTGAATCGCTAAAGTTTCTTCACTAACGCTTAAAACTAAGTGCTGGAAGAAGCTAGAAGATGAGCGAGCTTGTGAGGAGACTGCGTAGGTTTAGATGAAAAAGTTAAGTGAAGTGAAGTGATATGAGTGTGAAATGGTAGATGCCTGACGGAAAACGTAAGTTGACTAAACCTAGTGAATTTAATTAAATGACGGAAGCAAAACGCGGATAACAAGTGTCACGGAAACTCGGGCCCTGAACATGCCGCCTACCAAGAAACGCAGTTTATTAACTCCGCTAATGAAAATACGGTCAAGGTGAAGTTAAAGCTAAATTAAGCCAAGTTAAAGAAAAAGTTAAATTAACAGCTCTAAGAAAAGGCAAGAATAGAGCTAAATATAATGACAATAGTAAAATAAGGTTAGTAGGTGTAGACAACACAAGACAGCACAAACAAAGAGAACAATTTAAATTAAATAAATCACAGAAAACAATCAAAAGCCTGCAAGGAATCAATTAGTAGGCAGTTGAAGCTGCGTGTCGCCGGGAGACCAGAGGAGCACTACTTTTGCTGCAGGTCGTTTAAAGATACCATTAGTGGTACGCACCGACACGGCTCGTATGACACCGTCTGGGCCTGGAAAAACTTCTAAAATTCTCCCCAATGGCCAACGTCGCCTATCCTCATTTTCTGCTTTAAGAAGTACCATGTCACCAACCTTAAGGTTTGGGCTGATCCTTTACCCATTTTCGCCGGATTTGGAGCTCATGGAGACACTCGTTCCTCCAACGCTTCCAGAAGCTTTGTGTTCGATGCTTCACTAACTCCCAACGAGAGAGCCGATTTTCTGAAGTAGCTGAGATGTCCCATTCAGGGATGCTGACCAATGAGCTGCCTATGAGTAGGTGACCAGGAGTCAAAGCATCTAACTCATTGGGATCATTACTTAGTGGACATATAGGTCTAGAATTGAGAATGGCTTCTACCTTCGCAAACATAGTAGCCAGCTCCTCGAAAGTAAAAACTCCGTCTCCATACACCGAGCGAAGAAGTCGTTTAGCTGAGCGAACTCCTGCTTCCCAACTCCCTCCAAAGTGCGGAGCGTGAGGGGAATAAATTTCCAAAGGAAGCCACGGACCTCGGCATAGCGGAATATCGCCTTTTGGACTCAGCGTGCTGCAGAAACTCTTTCATCTCTGTAAGTTGGTTAGATGCACCGACGAAGTTGGTTCCATTGTCGGATAACATACGTTTAGGCAATCCTCTTCGACTGACGAACCTGTCTAGAGCACCAATGAAGGCTGGAGTGTTAGCTGAAGAAACTGCTTCAAGATGGATGGCGCGAGAACTAAGGCAGATAAAAAGACACATGTAAGCCTTGCCTGTGTTAGCTTTTCTTCTGAGAGATTCTCTTATGAGGAAGGGACCGGCGTAATCTACCCCTACGTTCAGAAACGGTCTACCTTCTTCTAAGCGTTCAGGTATAATATCAGCCATACGGGTTGACAGAGGGGAGCTTCATATCTTCTACATATCACGCATTCTCGAGTGTATTTACGAATTTGATTCCTAGCATTGATAATCCAAAATTTACGTCTAATGACGGAGAGAAGTAGAGTTGGTCCTGGATGAAGGTAAAGCCGATGATAATATGCTATTATTATAATAGAGAGAGAGCAGTTTGCTGGAAGTATGAAAGGATGACGCGAATCAAAAGGTAAGGAAGAAAACTTTAATCTACCGCCTACCCTTAAGACCCCATCCTCATCAAGGAACGGACGTAAAGGCAAAAGATTCCTGGGAATAGAGCTAATGGACGAAATAGGTCGCCCAGATGACCAGGCTTGCCACTGGGTTATCCTAACTAGAGCAGACAACGACCTTTGCAGCTCATGGGGTCTCAAAGGACCTAATTCTCGTTGTTCAACCGAAACTCTACAATTTCTGATCCACCGAAGCACGTAGGCGAAGCGATGAACTAAATAAATATGAAGTATTCACATCGAAGACGTGAAGCTTATGTTGAGCTGAAATATAACTCTGAGAAGAGCTAGCTAAGCAGAGAGCACTCTTCCTTTCTGGAAGGTCTTGTAGATTATCAGAGTGTGCTGAAGCTGGTTGGACAGGCCAGTGAGACATACTCGAAGCCGCCCAAGGTGGACCATGAAACCACAGCTCATGGTCTACAAGATTAGCTGCGTCCGTACCCCTAGAACCTAGATCAGCCGGGTTATCAGCGGACTTAACATGCAGCCATTGAGAGCCATTGGTAGCTTGCAAGATCTTGGTTACCCTGTTGGCAACAAAGGTCTTGAGTTGATAAGGAGGTGTATTAAGCCAACCTAAAACAATGGTAGAGTCTGAGAAGAAGTAATATTTCGGTGCCTCAGGTAAGCGATTACCGAAATCCTTGAGCTGATCAGCTAGTTTCGCGGCAAGAAGAGAAGCACACAACTTTAAACGAGGAATTGAGAGTGGCTTAACGGGAGCTAATTTAGTTTTTGACATTATTAATGCATCCGAATTCCTACTGGGGAAGTAGTGCGAAGGTAAGCTGCAGCACAGTAGGCCATTTCAGAAGCATCTGCAAAAATGAGTACTTCGAAGTTGGTGGTTTCGTCCTGAATAATCCATCGAGGTATGTTGATCCTTTCTATGTCGGAGAGTTGTGTCAAAAAGGCGATCCATTTATCCTTTAGTGCTTCTGGCAGGGTAGCGTCCCAATTCAGTCCAAGTTTCCAAGCTGATTGTATCAAGGCCTTAGCACAAATTACTATAGGTCCAAGAAAACCCAAGGGATCATATATCCTCGAAATAGCTGCTAGTACCGCCCTCTTTGTGTAAACATGATCAGGAGGCTTAACTTCATACCCGAATGCATCTGAAACATGATCCCACTGGAGTCCTAGAATCTTCAAGCGAGTCTGGTCATCTGGGTTTTCTATTTTCCACGGTCCTTTGCTGTCAGCATTGGAAACATTCACTGCTTCTAAAAGCCTGGGCTCGTTAGAGGCCCACTTGCTAAGTTCAAACTCACCCTTGGCCATCAAGGCTATAACTTCTTGCTGTAAAAGAAGGGCTGAGTGAATGGACTTTGATCCCGTCGCCAAATCATCCATGTAAATATCCGATAGGATAACTGAAGCAGCGAGAGGAAAATGGGAACCTTCATCTTGCACTAACTGCTTAACTGCCCTCTGAGCTAGGTAAGGAGCTGGAGCTTGACCGTACGACACGGTACATAACTATACTCAACAACAGGTTCTGACGGATCCTTCCTCCAAAGTATATGTTGATTTCCCGGTCCTCCGGGTGAAGTAGTATCTGCCGGAACATTTTCACCACGTCCACGGTGAAAACAACCTTATGCAGGCGGAAATTTGTTAAAATAACACTTATGTTATTTAAGAGCTTGGGACCTATATGAAGATGGTCATTTAATGAGCCTATTTTGGTAGAGGCGGAGGCATCAAACACCACTCTGACCTTAAGATCATCGCCACTACCTTTCGTCACGCCATGGTGAGGGATAATATACTTCCCTGGAGAGCTTGCTGGTCGCATATGACCCAGTTCTATGTACTCGGACATAAAATCCATGTAAAGCTTGTGAAGGGTTGGATTTCTAGCTAGCTTGCTTTCTACATGCGTTAAACGCTTTAAAGCATTGTACCTGGTATCTGGAAATTCAGGTTTGACATTATCTTTAAGGGGAGCTTAACAATATATCGACCAGTCGATAACCTTTGATGGGTCTCAATAAAATGCTTTTCACATTCTGCGTCTTCAGGGTTAATCACATCTGAGGGCGGAGGTTCATCCAAGGTCCATAAGTGCTGAAGATCCTCACGAATTGCCTTACACGGTGGCACGGTTTCAGAAGTAGTAGCACAAAGGGACGTAAAAGAGCTTATGTGACTAAGATTAGAAACCCCGCCTAAAACTACATATCCGAAGATAGTGCCTATCAAAACTGGAAGACCAGACCCCATAGACTTAATTTCTCCCGTCAAAATTTCAGAAAAACTGCTTACACCAAGAAGTAAGTCAATAGGCCTTGAATCCCAGAAGCATGGATCCGCCAACTCAAACTCAAGAAACTTAGATTTAATTATTTCAGGAATATCGGCTGATAATGAGGACACTGCTGGCATAATTCTATCTGTCACGATAGCCTCAATAGGAATTTCCGCTTCATTAATGTGAGAAGCTAAACGATAGCTAGCTTTCCCAGTAAAGCCATTATAAGGGGTGTTGCCAAAACCAAATATCTTTATATCCGAAGGCTTGACCTTAATCCCAAGCTGTGACGCAACCTACGAGAGAGACAAGTGATATCACTACAAGTGTCAATAACTAAACGAATCTCATGAGGCCTGTTCTTAGCATCAAAAATAGAACAGATAGCTGTACCGAAAATAGCTTTATTCAAGTTGGCTGGGGCGATAGCAGTGCTACAAACATTTGCTGACGTAGCTTGAGTTCCTCTTGACTCAGCGTTGCTTGTTGGAGCAACGGTAGGTTGCGCGTTTGGTTGAGTTCGCTGTTGCCTCAAGTCGACCCTGTGAAGCAAGGAATGATGGAGACCACGACAGAGGCGACACCTATGTTCTGAAGTACACTTATCTGTAGTATGGGATGGAAAAAGGCAGTTCCGGCATCCTCTCCAGTCCTTCAAGCTATCTATACGCTGATCGGGAGTCATGGAATTAAACCTAACGCATCGAAGAAGCGTATGCTTCTCATTACAGATCAAGCATGGAGTGGTTTACTGAGCTGAACTTATCATATAAACGAGCTGAGGATGATTGATTGAGCGATTGCTTCCTCAAATTGTTAGGTTTAGTTCTATAATTTCGAAATGAGTTGTAATGCTGCTCATTAGAATGATTACCTACTGTAGCTAGGACCTGTTTAGAGTTAGCTGGCTTTGAAGAATTGCCCTTATCAGTAGTTTTACCCTCCTTATTAATAGTGGATGCAGATTTCAAACCCCTTGCTAAGGTAGAAGCAGTGCACTTCTGCCTCAAAAACTTAAGTAAATCATCACATGTAGGGAATTTAGTTATGTCAAATTCATTTTCAAATGATTCCCTCGTATGAGTATCTAACACTCTTCTACAGAGGTAGAACAGTAAGAAGTCAGCTTTGTTGTTAACTTCTATTTGATCAAACGCAGCAATCCATTCACATAATTGAGAAGTTATCTCCTGAAGTTGATCAGGACTAGGTTTGGAAGCTAAAGGTTTAAGTGAAAGCAACTCGTCTAAGTAAGCGGTAGCTATCAACCTAGGGTTATCATAATAGTCAGTCAAGGTTTGCCAGGCAACCTTGAAGTTAGCCGCAGTCTGCGGTATACGGGCTATGAGAGCTTTAGGGGGGCCTTTAAGGGAGTCCAGTAAGAAGTGGAACTTGGATATATCCTGGACATCATCGTCTGTAACTACTAACGCTTGAAAAGTATCCGATAGCTTTGCCACTTGGTACGGTCCCCGTCAAACGTAGGAATATTGAGCCGAGGCAACCTTGCCTTAACTCTAGTTTGATTATTCAATGAAACATTACTAATACTAGCTACACTATGATCAGAGGGACAGTATGTTTCTAATAAGGCTTGAATTTTAAAATAAATATCTTTAGTTGAGTTCCGCAAAGACAGCTCTGCTTCAGGAGGTTCATAGACTCCATGAATTGCAAACAAGTCTATTAAATTTTCATAATATTCCCCAAATTTCTCATATATTTTAGAAGATGACTTAGCCATAACCTTAAAGTCAGGAACCCTAGTCCTATCAATACGTAAAGTAAGCCCTAAAGTATGTATTTCTGCCAGATCTTGATGTAAAGTGATTACTCTCCGTCTTAAATTTATAACATCTGTATCCTCATAAATACCCTGTAAAAGCAAATTATTTTGGTCGCCTGGTTGACCTGAGCCTATGGGTACAGCAGGTTGACCCGTAGGACCTGGATTGCCTTGTCCCGTTTCACCCATCATAATAAAGAAGCTAACAATAATATATTCTAAAAAGAGCTTTATAGCACCTTTAGGTGAAATACAATATGATAACACAGAAGGAGGAAAGGAAGGGGTAACAAATAACACACAAAAACAAATGACTGTAATTTGAGCTGATGCTGAAGAAGCGCGCAGTGTTTGGTATATGAGACCACTGGATGCCACACCTTGGAGCTGGAGATATATACAAACAGTAATGTTATTATAACATAAAAATAATAACAACAAGGTACCACCACCAGGTTTATAACTATGATAACGGCCAATATAATAAATATAAGTAACTTGAGCAAAGGAAGTATAATCTTAAATTAACTAATGGTATAGATTGGTAACTTAAATAAATAATAACCGTCCGGCTCGAAGGAGCAATGTTCAGGCCTGCACCGGCCGTGCCGCTGTGCAGCAACCCGAGATAAACTTAAAATTAAACAATTAACGAAGGACCACCCTCAAAGAGGGAAAAAATGACAAACAAAGTTAGACTTAGATTAAATAAATATAATTTATGCAAAATCCACACGAAATAAATAAATAGTGGTAAATCAATACAAAAAAAGGTGGTAAATTAATGATTTAAAATTGGCCAATATGAAAAGAAAATTATAAAATAAAAAAATTAAGTTCTTCCATAAATAAAAACTGGTAAGGTGCACCTTAATCTGGGATGCGAACTACGCATCAAATTTGAGCTACTAGTACTGAGTAATTTAGTTGCTAATACTCCGTCGCAAGGGTGAGCGGCCGCAGAGTCCTGAGCTGAACCATAAACACTTTTAGTAAATGAATGAGCCAATAATTGAGCTTAAATTAAGTTGCAAAAGCTGGATGAAAAAAATGTGCACACACAAACTTGGTAACCTGCTACTGCTCAGGTTAGCGTAAGCTGAAGTTGTTTCACTGTGATGGAGGGGTGATGAATTAGTGAACCTGCTTGATAAGCACTTCCATCAGGATGAACACTCGACCGCGAGCCGCGCGCTGCTAACGGCCGGAATGCCAAACATGATGTCAACAAAGTGATAACAGCCGGCTTCATCAAGTTGACATTCAGCAAGTTGAATCGCTAAAGTTTCTTCACTAACGCTTAAAACTAAGTGCTGGAAGAAGCTAGAAGATGAGCGAGCTTGTGAGGAGACTGCGTAGGTTTAGATGAAAAAGTTAAGTGAAGTGAAGTGATATGAGTGTGAAATGGTAGATGCCTGACGGAAACGTAAGTTGACTAAACCTAGTGAATTTAATTAAATGACGGAAGCAAAACGCGGATAACAAGTGTCACGGAAACTCGGGCCCTGAACAATAATACTTATGTGATAGATACATCTACCATATATCATATAGATTATACTTATGTGATAGATACATCTACCATATATCATATAGATTATACTTATGTGATAGATACATCTACCATATATCATATAGATTATACTTATGTGATAGATACATCTATCATATATCATATAGATTATAGATTATACTTATGTGATAGATGCGATTGCATTATTCTTTATTAAGGGTTTATTTTTCATTAACAGATTATAAATCCTTCCCAATCCAACTTATATTAACAGATTATATATTAATTAAATGATTATTAAGTTCAAGATTGGTAAGGTAGGAACAATCCGTAGATTACAAAGTATATAAAGAAAATAAATAAATTAAAAGATTTGTTCACTTGTCACAATGAAATAACAATTTTGTTATTTATATTATCATACAGGGTGCGTACATTTCATATACATTACCTTGATTAACTCAGCTTCGTGTGGAGCTATGGCCATAAAATTGTTATCTAGTCTCACAAAGTTGACAACTGAAGATTCAAATGCCCAATTATTTGTTTGATAATGGTCTGGCATGTATGGTAATCAGATTGGAAAAATGTTTTTTTCTACGATAACTTTAAAAAGTTAAATTGAAACTTACCTTTATAATAATTATTTTAGAACTCTGAGTCATATCTTAAACAATTTAATACCAATATAATTAAATACCAGTAATTTTTTTCGACCTATGGTTTAGCCAAGAATCATGAATAAATGGGATGACGCATTAAGGAACTTTTTTTACCCCATAGAAGTTGTTTGAGATAGAGAAATAGGAGCAAACTTACCCTCCTCGTGGTTATAATGAAAAAAAGCGCCAAACTCAGGTTACGTAGCAAGGAAGTCGAGTTTGCTTCTCAACTATCTTCTGTGTTGATTGTTACATTTGTGGTGCTTGTTATTTGTGCTTATTTAATTCTAGATTTTGGACTATACTTAGCCACTTCAGTGAGAGATAATTTAAGCGTGTTTATAACCTTCTCAAGCAATAAACAATGGGAAACCATCGATTTTCATAAATTACCACATTTATTGTAAATAAAAAATTGTTGAAACAAAACTGAAACAGAGGGATAAGTGAAATAAAAAAATGTAAAATATTTATTTTTACTATATTTGTAATGTAATAATTTTATGAAATATATTTACTTTTACTATATGTGTAATGTAATAATTTTATGAAATAAACATATTATTATTAGGTATAGTCTTATCAATTTAATAAGTTAAACTTAAGCAGGTTTACCAACCCGAGTGCACCAATGTCTTTTATGTAAAGAAAGTGAATTAAACAGTGCAAACGCTGTCTGTGTGAGCTAGAATAGGCCTGTAATCACAACGTACCACTCAAATTCGCGCTGTAAACAACAAGCGGTAAATATTTAAAAAATATACAATAAGAATTGAAGGGTGCGATAATGAATAAGTGCTGATAGAAGCGGTAAATTGGTTGAGTGGAATGGAGCGCCTTAGTAGCAAATATCGCAACTACTGCTGTTGTAGAGAGTGCTTAGAAGTTGCATATATTAGGGGAACAGAGCAGTTGAGTGTGTTGATACTACGGGGAGGGGGGGATAAAATCAGATGAGTCAAATTTACAACTCATTAGAAATTCATGTTGCCTTGACTTCTGCTTTCTCTTTTTTCCATTCTATACTTTATGCTTGTTTTTAAAAATAGAGAATATCTCAGCTGTTTATTTTTACTTTTTCGAACCTTCTGCCCAAGGTAAATAGATCGATTGTGTTTTTCTGTTAAAATCTGCAAATATTTTACATGAATAATTACTCGTAGCTTAATTACGATATTTGTTGCTTTAAGTCTAAGATCATTAGTTGCTTTGACGGAAATTTTGTGGTAAAGACTTACCATAATGTTTAATAAAAAAAACACTAAAATTAAAAAACAATCAATATAAACCATACCATTGTGGTTTTTTCAACCACAATGGTATGGAAAAAAATATAACTGACCGGTTTTGTCTTTTCGTGATCATCCGAGTCTGTTAACAGCTCTGATAATGCCGTAAAGTCGAAACCGGTCAGTTATAATTACTTTTATACTATTGTGGTTGACAATAATATTGATTGTTTTTATTTCAAGTATGTTCCTCATTTATACCGTAGGTATATAGGAAAAGTATATTGTTTGCGAAAAATCCGAAACCGGGATGACACCGAAATTATCCGTTTCAGGTGTTTTTAAGGCTTCTGAATGGTTTTCTCAAAGTTGTCTATCTGTATGTGTGTGTGTGTGCGTGTGTGTCTGTTATCATCGTAGCTCCCACTGTATTTATGCTAGAGAGTTGAAACATCGTACAAAAATCAATCTATACATGTAGGTTTGCTATTCCAAAAATTAGTTTTATAACGTCATTAACCCGCAATAATGACTCAGCGAAAATGTCGGAAAATCATAAAACGCGGAGAAATTATGCGATTAGATTGAGATTTAGCACGCATGTAGCTATGTGTTAGACTAGACAAATGTGTTAAGTTTCATCTCGTTACCAGCATTAGTTCAATTTTTATCAAATGACTTGTGTAAGTTTTTTGAAAATTCGTAAAAAATCAGAAAATTATCTAATTGAGTTGAAATTTGGTACAAGTTTATTCCTTCATGTGATAAATATGTACACTAAGTTTCAACTTAATACAAGAAGTATATCTATTGTTTTATTGATTTTTGTTAGATAACAATAAGCATAAACATTAAACTGCATCGAGCGTGGTCAGTGCCTACATGGGTGACTGCAGGGAATAAACAAATGAATTTACTACGACTTGTATATTCTGTGGACGAGCGAAGCAGGGAGGATGAGCATAGCGAATCCGATGTGATGAGGAATAGTTCCGATATACCCCGTACCCGATTTTTTATACGAAACATCATAAGTCATAGAGTAATACAAATATAGAAGGATAGTATCATAAATACAATGGGATCCCATTGATAACACTAAACCCGGTTCACCGGTGGTATTAAGTATGCTACCACCCTAACAACCATACATTTTTACTTTTCCTCACTTATACCGTAGGTATATAGGAAAAGTAGTGTGTTTGCAATAAAATCCGATACCAGAATGACACCGGAGTTAACTCGATAACCTGCAACATAATAACCTCAACTCATTCATTTCTCTTTTCACTTTTCTCTCCATTTATAATTGAAATGTTTTAGGTGGAAGAACAATTTTTATCTCAAAACATAAAATGTATCACTATTTTAAATTACTTAGTAGAAATTCAATCAAAATTTTACTAAAAGAATTAAACGAAAGACAAAAAAAATCTGTAAAAAGTTAAACCATTTATAACATTTGAAGAATTGATCACACGCACCATGTTGGAAAGAATTCGCATTAGCGAGTTTTCACCTACATCCTTTTTCTGAGCACTCAGAGCAGTGATGCGTCGCGAAAGCACCCCAAACCCAAGCGTTTACATTTACCACTTAAAATCATAAACTTTTTTATTTTGAACTGGTCCAAACAAAATTGTATTCATATAGAGTAAATTTGATAAATTAAAATATACTTAGTTTAAAAAAAATGTTATGTGTTAGTGTGAATTATTTATTTTATGAAACCTAAGTGGGATTTTTGTAAAGACTGAAGTTAGCAATACGAGATGTATTCCGATATCTCTGCAGATTAATGCAGAAAACTAATGGATTCTGGTATGGAATAAACAATCATTAGCACATAAAAAAGTCTTACACGGTTGTCTGCAAGTCTGGTAAAGTTCCTCTGAAATGTGTCCTTTCTTTTTCATTAATTCATTCCTTGCTTAAGTTTTCGGTATATACTCGTATGCTTCATAACGTAAGCAGTAGCATCGCAACTGATATTTAATCTTTCAGACTTTTTAAAAGAAAATGCGCATATGTATCCCATAGATTATACAATACGCGGCACAGCATTATTCGCACTTATGTGAAACTCTATGCTAATTTTTTTAGGCATTTTCTTTGAAAAATTCTGAAAAAGTTTGAAAGTTTTCTGAAAGTTTTGACTTTTTTAACATTGTTACATTTAAATGTACCATAACACCCTAGGGGGAAGAGTATTTCCAAGCAAATTTCTCGTGCTGTTTTTAAATATTTTGTTGATAGTGTTGGTTGCTGCAAAATGACATTTTGCAGCTTAAAAACAGTTCAGTTATGACTAATTTTGCAGCCGTAAGTAGGTAAAATGTTTTACTGTACAACATGGAGGTTTATATTAGTGTTAAAATTTAATAGAGAATTAGGTAAAGTAATGAAAGGTGAAGGACTCCCACCCTGCGTCTCTTCCCACCGCAAGGAGCTATGAAGGATAGTCGGAGCTTAGGAAAGAGAAGCTTAGTAAGAGCTACTCCTTGTAGCCACCTTTTTCTTATGCTTTGCTTTTCAAGCAGTTTCGATATCATGAATTTATTCACTTCGGCTTATCCTGGCTCAAGTACTTTTACTCGACAACTTGGCTCTTTACTGCCCTCGCTTCACCTTTTCTTTTATACGCTCTTTTCTTTTCTTTATTTAAGAAAAGAAAGGTCGGTGTCTGACGAAAAATTCATATTGTTTTAGTTAATACGAATAAGTTTGTCAAAAGCCGCCTAGTCTTAAAAATACTTGCGGAGGTGCGCAAGCTTGGCGAATTTCTTATGAAATGCGTTATTGGCTCATCTATCCATTTCTTGCTTTACCCTTAGGTTTATACATTATAACCTAAACCAGTGTAGCTCAAAGTATGTTCCAAGGATCCCTAGGGTCTATGCAAAGATTTTAGAGGCTTCACGAGCTAATAATCATATTATCATAGAATAATCTCTGAACAGTTTATTTACTTAAAAGCTTTTTGTAAATACTTACATATTTTAGATAAATGCATCAATTAAGAAATTACTAACCTTAATTAGCAATTTCTTCATTGGCGCCAATTTCCTTTTTTCTTTATCATTGCAGGGGTTGAACCTCGGACCATGACCAAAGTCCGTTTCAGAAGTCCCTGATCACGAAAAAATACGTTTTGCTAAACTTATTTTTAATGAATTAGCGAACGAAATTTTAACGAATTAGCGTTGCAAAACTCGCTATATTTAAACGGATATTTTTTTTTAATAAACTCTTAATCTTTCAACGAATAAATCTTTTGATCAAAACTCACAACAATAATCAACCTTGGGAAGGACACATACCCTATTGAAAACCTGGTTCTTTTCTGACGTCATTCACTGGGTTAGCTGAGTCAGCAATTATTTTAAAAATCGGTGAAATTCAGGTTTAATATTTTTCACCAGAAAAAAGGGCCACTGAATCGAATGATACCAGTCCAAGCTCTAATATATTACCGGTAACAGTGGCGTAGCCAGGGGGGGCTGAGGGGGCTTCAGCCCCCCCCCCCCCAAAAACTTTTACATAACCTAAACCCGCAATAAATATGTGAAAAAAATAAAACCTATAAAAATAATAAATTTCATAACATATATTTTTTACCAGTAAACTTATAATATAAATATCATAATATATAAAGAAATGTACAATGAAATTGAAAGATATAAAAATAATTTGAAACATTGAACATATACATATATATATATATATATATATATTATATATATATATATATATTTATATATTATATATATATATATATAAATGAAATTGAAAGATATAAAAATAATTTAAAAACATTGAACAATATACAACACACACACACACACACCACACACCCACATATATATATATTATATTATATATATATATATATAATATATATATATATATATATATTATATATTATATATATATATATACATTTTAACATTCAGCCCCTCCCGAAATTAAATCCTGGCTACGCCACTGACCGGTAATATTATATATTACCGGAAACCAAAATTATGGTCGATAATAAATAAATTTCAAGTAGGGAAGTCGTTTTCAATGTTTTTTGGGGCGCTGAAAACCGATCTAACTGGTCTAAAGCCAATAAGACCACTAAAGGCAAAAAATCGAAAAACTGTATTTATTTCCGAAAACCTAAAATACTGCCAGTAGACTACATATTTCATGTGGGTAGTTGTTTTCTATGGTTTGGGCATGTGAGTGGTATAATAAAAATGGTTCAGAGTCGATACGAGCACTCAAAGCCAGGATAGCTGGGTTCGAATCCTGGTAAGGACGATAGTTTATAATTGGTTTATTTACGTTATATAAGTTTATAACTAAAATAAATTCGGGTGCAATGATCCGCATGTCGGGCGAATGATTTATAACTTTAACACTTACTCAAATATCAAATACTGGTCGGAACAAATTTTATCTGCATTTTTCAAAGAAAATGCGCTAAAACCTTTAAAGATAAACACTAACTGGGCTTCAAACTTGTGCAAATAATAGTGCGCACGGTCAATTTATCAACTACTTATCAATGTTAAACATACAAAAAATCTATTTTTTAGAAAATAATTTAACATACTTAACACAAAAAAAACATGTGCATGTATAGCCAATTATGCTCATAATTATAACTAGATACTTGTGCAATTACTTAAACATAAAAACTCTGCCACGGAGGTCCGTAAGCCAGGCGATTTTTTTTTAAAATGCTTGCTATCTTCCTGATTTATTCAATTTTTGCTTGATTTTTCGGCATATATTTTATAACCTGAGCATCTGAACTTATTTAATTTTTTCGAATTTTTCAATGATAATGCGCATATATGCGCACTATCCTATAGATTATATCCCATATACTTATTCCATAGATTATACGCACAACAGCTCAGTTTATGCTTATTTTTTAAAAAATTAATTAACATGTTGTGATGCTACTGCTCAGGTTATATATATAATATATTATATTATATATATATTATATATATATATATATATATATATATATATATATATATATTATATATATATATATATATATATATATATATATATATATATATAATGTATAATATATAATATATATATATATATATATATATATATATATATATATATAATATTATATATATATATATATATATATATATATATATTATATATATATATATATATATGTATATATATATATAATATATATTATATATATATATATATATCGAAAATTTAAGCTAAAATTGGATTGAAAAGCAAGAAAGTGCGCATTTCATAGACAATTCGCTCGGCTTGCAGACTTCTGTGCCAGAATTATTTTAAAGTTAAAAACTTAAATACTGTGAAAAAGATTATAATAAATTAGCGCCGGTACTAAGATTCGAACCCGGGAATTTGAACCCCCTAGCTTTGAGTGGTCTTATCGACTCCGGACCGGTTTTATAGAATTCAGCAACCCAAAAAACAGAACGACACCCTACTCAAAAATAATTTAGCGACAATTCGCTACAAATGAAGATAAAGTAAGTTACGAGCAGTGCTTGGTAATTGAATAACTGCTTAGACTATATAGCATGAACCGGATATTGTTTGTTAAGCACGGAAACACGCATTCCAAAGGAAATTCGCCCGACGTGCGGGTCCACCGCGCCAGAATTATCTAATAACTCTCTGAGATATGGTATTCTATATTATTATGTCTCCAGGCGTGAATATTTTGTGTCTAATTTTGAAAAAAGCCGGGACTAGTCAAGTTCTGTATGTTTGTACATTCGGAGTACATAATTTCAACGTGATTGTTTGATTTTCCCTTTCAAAAAAATAAGAAATTGGTTTTTCATATGATCAAATATGTGCTGCAGCATACGGAAAAGACATAATCAAAGTGACAGAAAAGGCGTCATCCAAATAACAGACATGCTGTCATCAAAATTACGGACGTAAATCATCAAAATTACGGACATAGCTTCGTCAACTATAAGATTAGTAGTAAAAGAAACGATTCCACGGAAAATTCATCAAAGTCTATGAACAGATTTTTGTGAAGCTATATATAAGGGAAAAAATAAGAAGAAAAATAATTATAACTATAATGTAAAACAAAAGAAGAGGTTTATCATGGGAACTTTTTGAATTGAAAGTTCCGCCCGCATTTCTGACTGTGTTCACTTTTTTTATACCAATTAAAAATAAGGAATAAAGACGCGAACGTGACATAACAAAACCAGTAGATAGTCGAGGCTAAGGTAGCGTACGGTAGAGGGGGGCCTTTGTGGCGGAGCTGACAGGAGTGCGGGAGAGGTTTTGCCTTGAGATCAATAATACTTGTGAGTCTTGGGCCAGAATTCCCTTGACATCCTCTACTCTTACTAAACCACTTGCCTTTGTATCCTCTCTCTTTCTCTCTTACTCTACGCTCTCATTTTCCCCTCCAATCGCTCTCTTTTTATCTCACTCCTCTTCTCTTTATCTCTCTTGTTATACTTCCTACATCCTTATTATTTTTAGCATTCATTGTATTCTTTTTTTTATTTCACGAAATTTCCTATTTTTTTTATTAGTTAAAAATAGGTCAACTTACCTGAATAATATCATTAAAAATATATAAAATAAATAAATGCCAATTTCAGGGTAATCAACTTGCAGGAATTATGGTCATTTATAAAATTTCATTATTATACCTGCTTTCGTTTTATCTTAAATCATATTTTTTTAAAACGTGTAAAATAAAACAATATGGCAAGGAGTTTCGCATGCCGGGCGAATTTCCTTTGAAATGTCTGCATCCGTGCTTAGTAATCTATTGTTTAGTACTTTTTGGTTTAACCTTTCTAACTTAAGAAGTATGATAACAACTTGTTAAAGCCCAACAAGACTCTATTCAAACTCACCGCTCTGGCTAGTTCACAGTGAGCTTTGTTCATCTAGACCAGCTAGACTGACCAGGCTCACCGCTCTGGCTAGCGCCGACTACTAGTTACTTGCACAGTGTGCTAGTTCATCTATACATCTATAGTCTTACTAGTCTCCTATGGTCACATTAGTCTCACTTGGCCCGCGCCCTCGTTTAACCAGACTCACCGATCCCATCAGCTCCTCAAGCTAGGCTCACTACTCTGGCTAGTCCAAACTCATTCTTTAGCCCTGACCTACTCATTCTTTAGCCCTGACCTAAAAGTCAAAGTTCCGCAGTGTTTCACCGCTTTTACTTTCACTAAATAAGTTTTCGAACATACGAAGGCACAGTATATCTTTCCGACCTTCATCTCCATCAGCCTGTAGAACCTCGACTCTTCGTGAGCACATACTCACACACACATGCAGACAGAAAACTTTGTGAAAACCACGCATGAGAACTATATCTTGTTTTTAACGAATAATTATTCAAATATACAGCCTTATTATATATATAATATATATATATATATATATATATATATATATATATATATATATATATATATATATATATATATATATATATATATATATATATATATATATATATATATATATATATATATATATATATAATATATATATATATATATTATATATATATATATATATATATATATATATATATATATATATATATATAATATATATTATATATACATGTATAGATAGATACGTTTCGTATTACAAGACGAATCTAATCTTGTAAACATGATATCTTTTGAACGTTTTAGTGAATTTTTAATCATTGAAATGGTGCTTTATAAGCATATATTAAAAATAAATCAAGTTTAGTGATCGCTTTACTTGCCTTTATGTGTTTGTTTATAAAGATATTATTTAGAGTATACATAGTATTTCAGAATTTACTTGATTGTTATATTTTTTACGCTTTTTTTTGTGTTTGTCAATACCTAATTTTAGAGCATGGATTAAAAATATAACATAATATTCTAGTGCTCGTTACGCTCGACTTTATGAGTATGTTTGGCTAAACTTTTGCTCATCTCTTACTTCCTCTAAAGCCTTACCATAAAGATGCCAATATTCAATTTTTGCAATTAAATAATTGTTCATGCAAATTTTCGGGTATTAGTTCTAAAATATTTGACATACACGTGTATGAAATTTCAGCCCATGAAATTTCAACTACAATCAACTTATAAAGACTTAATTTAAAATTATTTGTAAAATATCAAGACTTATTATTTAAGTTAGTTTGAGGGGGCACATTTATTTGGGATTTTTTAGATGTTTATGGAGTGTAGTGCCCGCTATTCTGAAATTGTGATATATATGTATTTGCGGTCTACATAGTATCTATTATTTAATACCCCACTTTATAATGATATAAAAATTTGCACATGCGCATAAGTGCAATTTTAAAATTGTTAATATAATCTTTGAATTTCTTTTGAAAATTTTCAATGGCCCATGAAGGTTTGACTTTTGTTCATACTTTTAGGACTTATCGGTTAATTATAGGGGAGGACAACATTTCTTTGGAGGGTTTTGTTATCTTTGAGAAGTGTAATGGTCATCAATTTGAAAAAAAGATGCATATTTGTGTTTTATGCATCAATACCTACAAATTAATACCTCACTCGATTTTGTAAAAAAATGCTTATTTTTTTCATTTGTGCGCATTCACTCATAAATAAAAAATTGGGTATAGAGTGCCTCAGAACTTTTTTTCATCATATCGGATTCGCTACGCTCATCACCCTACTTCGGACTCGCTTCGCTCGTCCTCAGAATATACAATTCGCCAAATTTATACAACAACATGTCTCCGGACTTGCTTCACTCGTCCTCAGAGCGTAAAAGTATCCGTTGCGTTCTCAGCGGACATCCAATCAGCACTTACCACGCTCAATGCTACTTAACTTTTATGATCCAACATAAATTGTAGATATACTTCTCGTATTAAAACGAAACTTTGTGTACTTATTTACTAAGCAAAGGTATACACTTGTACAAAATTTTAACTTAATTAAACCATTTCCTGATTTTTTACATTTTTTTAAAAAAACGTACACTAGTCATTCGATAAAAATTGAACTAATGCTGATAATAAAATGAAACTTAGTACATATTTTAGTCTCATACATGTTTACATGCGTACCGAATTTCAATAGAATCCCCTAATTGTTTCGTGTTTTATAATTTTTCAAAATTTTTGCTGTTTCATTTTTGCGGGTTAATGACGTCATAAAAATATTATTTTTTGAATAGCGCAATTACAGCAGTAGATTGACTTTTGTACAAAGTTTCAACTCTCTAGCGTGAATACACCAGGAGCTACAATGATAACAGACACACACGCATCCAGATAGACAACTTTGAGAAAACCACTCAGGAGGCCTTTAAAACATCTGAAACGGATGATTCCGGTTTCATCCCGGTTTCGGATTTTTTCAAACACAATACTTATACTTTATACCTACGGTATAAATGAGGAAAATTAAAAACGCATGCTAAATAGTTGGGTATATTTTCCTTTTGTTGGATTAAAATTATTATAAATGTGTACCAATTTTCAACTGCCTAGTTATCGTAGTTCCTGATATGTGAAATCTGACAAACGACAGAAAGTATAAGGGTTTCGAACAATTTTTCGAATAATTAAAAGTTAAAAATTATAGTAAGGATTTTAAACAATTTTTAGTAGATTATATTAAATAAATATTACTAATTATAAATTAGTAATTAAATATAAAGAGAGTAGAACATGGGCGTAGCCAGGGGGGGGCAGGGGGGGCCCGGGCCCCCCCCTAGCCGAGCAGGGTTGTTGCAAAAATATAAAAAAAACTATGGTTCAGGCAAGAAAAAAACATTTTTTTTATAAAATTAATCTAAATTTTAATTTTATAAAAATAATTAATTAATTTATAATTTTTTAATTTATAATAATTAGAGCTTAAAGGTAGCTTTTGTCTTAAAATTAAATTTGTTTTTTTAGTTCGACATATTAACTTTATGGTTTTTATTATTATTAAAAAAACCATATTTAGTTCAGTTCAGTTCAATAATAATTTATATTTTGTTTTAGGGGATTGTTTTTTGTTTTTCATTAAGACTATTTAAAAAAATTGTTTTGATTTGTCCTCTAAGAGCTTTGTTTTTTAGCGAATTTCCTTTGGGAATAAAATTCGCTAATGGGATAGGCATCAGTTTCTTGTAAAACACTATCTTTCGAACGGATATTTTTTTAATCAAACTTGGTACAAAATTCAACCTTTGGGAGGACAAACAACCCTATTGAAAACAAGGTTTTTGTAACATCATTAACCCAGTTTGCTGAGTCAGCAAAATTTTCAAAAAATCGGCAAAATTCAGGGTTAATATTTTTCGCCGCAAAAAAGGTCAATGTATACGTTTTTGAGACGCTGAATCAAATAAAACCGGTCCGAAGTCAATGCAACCACTCTAAATGACCAAAAAGTCGGAAAAACCATTGTAAATTACCGGAAACCAAAATTTAGGTCGATAAAAAATAAATAAAATTTCGAGTAGGGTGTCGTTTTCTATGTATGTTTGGCACTGAATCGAATGAAACCAGTCTGAAGTCAATACGACCACTCTAAATGACCAAAAAGTCGAAAAAGCACAACAAATTACTGAAAACCAAAATTACGGTTGATGAACAAAACATTTTGGGTAGGGTGTCGTTTTCTATGTATTTTGGGCGTCAAATCGATTAAATTTGGTCTGAAGTCGATACGGCCACTCTAAGTGATCATAAGTCAAAAAACGGTGGTTAATGCAGGAAAACCTAAATTTTGAACCCTAAATAACATATTTCAAGTGGGGAGTCGTTTTCCATGTTTTTTGGGCCTGTGTGTTGAATGGCAGTGGTCCGAAGTCGATACAATTACTCAAACTCTCTCCTGGGTTTAAATCCTGGTTGGGACGATATTTCTTATCGTTTTTTTTGCATAAAAAAGTTTATAACTACAAAAATAATTCTGGTGTGGTGGTCCGCATATCGGAAGATTTCCTTTGGTATGCGTGCTTCCTTGATTAACAACAATTTCTGGTAGGAACGGTAATTTTTTATTCTTTTTTTACATTATATATGTATATAACTAAATTATTCTGGCGCGGTGATCCGCTGTCGGGCAAATTTCATTTAGAATTCGTGTTTCCGTGCTTAACAACCCATTTCTTGCTTAAGGTTCCGGTGCATACTTCCGAACCTAAGCAGTTACTCAATTGTCAAGCACTGCTCGTAACTCATTTTGTCTGTATTTTTCAAAGAAAATGCGCATAATTATCCAGTTACTTATACAAAACTATGCCTCTAAAGTTAGCAGTACGCACTATTATTTGAAATAGTTTAAAGCTTAGTTACTTATCTTTAAGCTTAGTCAGTTATCTTTCAAAAGTTTTAGCGCATTTCCTTTGAAAAATACAGACAAAATGAGTTACGAGCAGTGCTTGACAATTGAGTAACAGCTTAGGTTTTAAAGCATGAAACGGAACGATAACCAAGAAATGGGTTTTTAAGCACAGATATACGCATTCTAAATTAAATTTGCCCGACAGCGGACCACCGCGCCGAAATTATTTATTCAGTAGTTGTAAACTTATATAATGTAAAAAACTATAAAAATGATCATTCCAACCAGAATTGTTGTTAAGCACGAAAACACGCATCCAAAAGAAATTCGCTCGAAATGCGGACCACCGCGCCAGAATTAACCATTAACCATAAACCTTACATACACACAGACACTCACACACACACACACACACACACACACACACACACACACACACACACATTATATATATATATATATATATATATATATATATATATATAATATATATATATATATATATATAATATATATATAAGTATAATATATATGGCCCCCCCCTAAAGGCAACCCTGGCTACGCCCATGGAGTAGAAGGCTTTTTAAACATCTGGAAATTAGAGCAATAATTAATATTTCTCTATTAAGCTGTGTCTCCAACACGCATACCATTTGGGATAGTAATAGCTGAGTACTACGTTTCTTTACTAACTTTAGATCTGTTCAAAAATTTAGCTAATTATAAGGGATAAGTATTAAATGAATTTTATGTTTTTACTAACAGTATGGAGGATATAAGGTGGATTTTTCGTCTTAGAGCAGGAACTCTAAAACTAAATGAAAAAGTTTGGAATAAAGATAAGGAGGAAAGCCAGGTGCTCTCTCTGTACCATGCAAGTCAATGAAACTCCTTTATTCAAGCTTTTGAGGAGGAATAGGTCCTAATTAATAAAAAAAACTAATTTTGCCGAGCTTTCGATATAATTTAATCTTTTTCAAGGCTTAACATATTAAATAATAACAAAAACAGTTACATGGTGGTTTACATTTTAGATGTGTTGTTGATTTTAGACATCACATCTAAAACACATTACATGGACATTTTTGGACATTTTTGTGTGTTGTTGTCCAAACATCTAATGTAAACCACCATGTAACTGTTTTTGTTATTATTTAATATGTTAAGCCTTGAAAAAGATTAAATTATATCGAAAACTCGGCAAAATTAGTTTTTTTGTATTAATTAGGACCTATTCCTCCTCAAAAGCTTGAATATTTAAAATAGAGGTCCCTATAAAAATTTTTTGTTTTGAAACTCCTTTCCATTTTGTTGGAGAATGCTCAGTGTTAACGCTTATTAGAATAATGCACCTATGAGCCAGAGCACTCTCACAACAACAGTTTACTCATATAGCAAATGGGCCAGATTGGACTGGAATAATCCAATATTTAAAAGAGGCCTGGCAAACAAGATATTTGATGATATACAATCTTCCCTAAATTACAAGTACACCTGAAGTGCTCACAAAGCTTTGTTTCTCTGTAAGTAGGAGTAAACAACCTCAAATTATGTCTTCTCTCCCCCTGACGGCCAATGATGCCCTGGGGTATACATTAATTTTGTAAACAAAAAAAAGTTCCTTATGTTTTTACTAAAACATAAGGAACTTTTACTGAAATCCCAAGAAATCAGGGTTCCCAGAAATATGGTTTGACCCAGTGGCTCCCTCTACCTTTTCAATAATTCATTACTCTTAAAGAACTTCTGCAACATTAAAATCTTACTTTACGGCCTAGTTACTAAATGTATAAAATGCGATACGTAAACCTTTTTCAGTGACAAGGAAAGATATTTTAGTAAGACTAGTTAAAAGGAAGTGACGCGTCATTCCGTGGGTCGTAGGATGGAATCTACATTCGTGACTTGAGTCCTCTCACGATCATCCTATTGTCAGCACTCTGTTCACATATCGTGTTGATTTAACCAAACCTCTATCTGAATATTTTATCCAATGTTTGACTTATAATATTTGCTGTTTCGTAATAGTTGCAGGTCTTACAAGTACAGAGTCGTGTACTGTTTAAAAAAACTTTCGTAAATATTTCAGATGAATAAACCACTAAACCATAACAACTATTTTGGTAATTCTTCTTTTCTAATTACTAATACTAATTAATTATTCTTTAATTTATCATAATTCCATAATAATCAATTTAAATTATTCAAGATTAGACAAATACACCTTTGCCCAAGCATATTATCACATAACAGTATTATTTAAAATCTGACGGCAAAGATCCGACTGTCTGCGAATTTCCTTTTAATAAAATTCGCTAGAAGGATAAGCGTCAAGGCGGGAGTCGAACCAAAATCCATTTTAAAGGTCCCGGATCACGAAAAAATACGTTTCGCGGTTTTTTCGCCGGGAAAATGACCTTATTTATTTTTGGGCCACTGAATCTATTAAAACCGGTCCGAAATTGATACGACCTGTAACCTACAAATTTCAAGTGTGGAGTTGTTTTCTGTTGTTTTAAGCCTGTGAATTGAATAGAAATTGTCTGAAGTCGACACGAAGACTCAAAGCTAAGATACCTGGGTTCGAACCCTGGTAAGGACGATAATTTTTTAATGGTAAGGACGATTATATAACTCTATAACTACAAAATAATTTTGGCACGTTGGTCTGTATGTCGGGCGAATTTCCTTTGGAATGCGTGTTTCCGTGCTTAACAATCCATTTCTTGCTTAAGGATCCAGTTCTTGCTTTATAACTTGAGCAGGGACTCAATTATCAAGCACTACTCGTATACTAATGTTTTCTGTATTTTCATAGGAAATGCGCTAAAACCTTTAAAGAAACCACCAACTGAGGTTTAAACTAGTGCAAATAACGGCGTGCAGTGCCAATTCTTGAGGCAAAGTTTTGTATAACAAACGGGAAAATTATGCGGATTACCTTTGAAAAATACAGAAAAACATTAGATACGAGTAGTGCTTGATAATTGAGTTACTGCTCAAGTTATAAAGCATAAATCGTAAAATAATTAAGCAAGAAATGGATTCTTAATCATGGAAACACGCATTCCATAGGAAATTCGCACGACATGCGGAACACCGTAGCAGAATTTTTTAACTTCGACCGAAAGTATTTCTATTTCTTAAGTAAAAAATAAATAAAAATGTTAACGTTCGTTAAAAATGCACTGATTAAAACAGTTTGTTTCGTCCTTAGAATAATACTTTATATAGAAGGAGCACTACTGATAACACGAAAGCCGGTTGACTGGTGCAACTAAGTAATGCTGCCATCCTAACAATATACAATTTTCTAAAAAAAAGTTGGCAATACTTCCGGTTGCTGAATTATTATGTTCTATTATTAATTAATGATTGATTATTCATAAAATACTAATATAAATATCGGTGCATTACAATATTTTATGCATTTTAAATTGTAGTTTAAGGTATTTATTAAAATTATGTATAAAAAGTAGTCCTCGTCAACTAAATGTAGATTCTTGTATTGCGCCACCCTTTTGCCATCTAAGACCAGTTTTATTAAATACTCAGCAGGTGTTTTAAGTTATTATATTTGTTCTTTACGATCTTTCTTCATTAAAAGATATTTATGACACATATTTAAAATAATGTTTTGTTGTCAGGTTGGCAGCATTACTTAGTTGCACCAGTCAATCGGCTTTCGTGTTATCAGTGGAATTACATTGTGTTTACGGTCCTGTGCTCCTTCTATATATAGTATTATTCTAAGGTTTCGTCCTTAGCTAAACTAATTCTTATCTAATATTTCTTTTAACGCCCCACCACAAAAATTCCAAAATTTCGTTTTTAACAAAAAGTTATTTATTTATTTATTTTAAAAAATTACAATAAGCGGCCGTTTAGTGGCCGATATTTACAGTGCTACAATTGCAAGCAAACTTTTAGGCTGTTTTCTCAAACTTTTAGACAGTTGTATTTATATTTAATATTATGTTGGTATCATTGACTAAATAGTAGTAGTAATATATAGTATAATATATTATGTCGATAGTATAGTATTATATAGATTTATTGTTGTGATTTTATTGAAAATGATGACACTATAAGATGAATTTACTTTTTGTGTGTTTATATTAAGTTGTTAGTATTATACTCTATAGTAGTATTAATAGTAGTAGTAGAAGTATTAGTAGTGTTTAATATAATATTATATTGGTAGTAGTATTAATTAATACTAATATTATATTGGTCCCAAATAATTAATTAAGTTAAATATTAACTGTTAAATCATGTTAAGTTAAATAGTGGCTTGGTACTAGGGGTTAGAGGTGAAATATGGGCTATAAGCTATAAGATGAAATTATAAGCTATTTAACTCTATATAGTAATATTAGTAGTAGTAGTAGTAGAATTATTATTATTAGTAGTAGTATAAGTGAAGTAGTAGTAGTAGAATTATTATTATTAGTAGTAGTATAAGTGAAATAGTAGTAGAAGTATTAGTAGTATCAGTAGAAGTAGTAGTAGTAATAGTAGTAGTATTAGTAGAAGTATTCGTAGTATCAGTATAAGTAGTAGTAGAATTATTATTATTATTATTAGTAGTAGTAGAAATAGTAGTAGTAGTAGTATAAGTATTAGAAGTAGTAGTAGTAGAAGTATTAGTAGTAGTGGTAGTGTATAATATATTATTACATTAGTAGTAGTATTTGATTGCTTTATGTATGTGATTTTATTTAATATATTCTTGGTATGAGATGAATTTATTTGTTGTGTGTTATACTTAATATTATGTTGGTTGAATAGGTAGATTCATGTTTAGAGTAATAATATGTTACTAAATGTTGGGAAGTACTGAGGCTTTTTAAGGTCGGACTTCCATGCTATAATGCGCCACACGCAAGCAATTCTCGTTTCTGGGTCCCAAATAATTAATTCTGTTAAATATTAACCGTTAAATTATGTTAAGTTAAATAGTGGCGGGTGACCAGGGGTCAGAGATGAAATATGGGGGTGTGAGATGTCAGATGCAGGCTGCTAACACTTGACTGGCTAAGCCACCTCTGTCCCTAATAGTAATTCCCCAATTCATAAACCTAATATATAATCCTTTATGCATTTTATTTTCCGTCTTTTTTCTCTGTCTATCTTAAATTTATTTACTCTCTCTTTCGTATTTTAAAAATATTAATTTAGTTAGGAGTTGAATAATATTTTGATTTTAATTTAGTGTTTTAATTATAAGATTTTTTAAACTAAAGTCAATGTACAGTAAAAGTAATAGTAATTACTTCAAAAGTGGTGATGAATCATCACCACTTAGAGATGATTCATCACCACTTAGAGATGATTCATCACCACTTAGTGATGATTCATCTCTAAGTGTGTTATCACGATGATAACACACTAGATATTGAGTGTGTTATCATCGTAGCTCACAGTGTATTTATGCTATCGAGTTGGAATTTTGTACAAAAATCAATATATTGCTTTTGTTGGGCTATTCTGAAAATAATTTATTTTATGATGTCAATAAAAATTAAAAATGAAGCGATCGGATTAAAATTTAGCCAGCATGTAGCCATGTATAAGACTAACAAATAAGCCAAGCTTAATCTCATTATCAGCATTAGTTCAATTATTATCAACTCACTTGTTTACGATTTTGAAAAAAAAAATGTAAAAAATCTAAAATGGAGTTTGAACTTTGTTAGAAGTGTATACCAGTATACGTAATAAATTAGTACGCCAAGTTTCGTTTCAACATATGACAAGTATATCTATGATTTTTGTTGGACCATAATAGTTAAGCTGCATCGAGCGTCGTCATTTTATGGATAGGTAACAGCTGGGAATAAAGCGTATACGTATGTACTATCTGAGGACGAGCGAAGCGAGTTTGACGAGGTATTGCAGTATACATTTGGCATATTGTATATTTTGAGGACCAGCGAAGCGAGTCCGATGTAGGGAGGGTACGCGTAGCGAATCAGATGTGATGAGGAAAAGTTCCGAGGTACCCCGCACCCAATTTTTTCCACTTAAATATGGCACCGGCGCCAAAAACAACTTGATTTTCCAAACATTTTATTTGGCATTCGTATTCGGTAACTAAAACTATGCAGTAAATGTATAGGAACAAGAATATCTCTACATGGAAATTAACTTTAATAAACGAAAAGTATTAGAAGAATACTTACCTCTTTTTTTTGAGCTATAATGAACTGCCTTATAAGTATAGCTCAACATTTAAATATAATTCAACCAGGACGAATTATTTTAGTAAAATGCCTATTTTATGCCCCTTCTTTTAAAGAGAAGTTGTAATAATGGTTTATTTTAAACCACCTAGTGTTAGCTATAAAAATTAGTTAACGTATAAATGAACCAAAATTGTATCATTTGATTTAACAAATTACTTTCAAGTCATTTATGATGCCAGAATTTTATATTTTCATTTCAATTTTTTAACCATAGCTCACTGGCGTTGCTATATAAATAGCAATTCTAAAAATTTGAACACTTGCAGATGCTTTGGGGTTATAGGACACAGTAAAAAAAATCACTGCTCTAGCCTAAAAAGCCAGAGGAACTCAAAAAATTCCCCTGAGACTCCCTCGGTCTCTTAAGGTAGTGATTATTGGCATTTAAATGAACTATTTATAAAATTTAAATGCCAGGCTGGGAACCTATAGCCACTCAGGCTACTTACCTTAATACCCAGGCTGGCAAACCTGCATCTCCCTACAATAAGTGGTTAAGCAAACTTAACCACACATGCGGCGCTGTAACTAACGTAAGTAATATGTAACATTGATAACACTACATAATTAATCAATTAATTTGTGCTATAAAGGTTAGTTTTGTTTAGCATTTACTAAAAAGCGTACCTTGCTCTGTTCATAACAAGAAAGTAAAACATTGAAAATCTTTTCAATTTTTTTTTCGATTCAATACAAATGTGTTAGGTTGGTAACACCGGCGATGACCTTGAAACGAATGGGTAATCAATATGGCATTTATCACGGAAAACACTTACATACTTTTAAAAATATATACTTATTTATGATTGTTTACGTTATTTATCATGAAATAATACTGATTTAAATCTATTGTAGAGTTATAAATAAAAATCATTCAATCGTTAAAAATTAGATAAAACAACTTCTTTTCGCATAAGAGCCATTAAAAAAGCATCAATCTTCTGTTATGTTATCTATTACTTCGTTCACACGCGGGGTTTAGTAAGGGGTTCAACCCCTTACTAAACCCCGCGTGAAACCCAACTGTTCACATGGTATTTTTCACCGTGACAAATTATTTTCAGGGTTTAACCCCGCGTTCAATCCCGTTCACACGACAACTGCTTGGGGGTTGAACCCCTTAGGAGGTTT
>JACMZG010001893.1:28515003-28605003 GCA_018340805.1 Microvelia longipes | reverse complement strand
TCACTATTGTCCCAAACTTTTACGTCTAAGCTGGTATTGACAGTGACAAAGCAATAGCTGGGTTATGCACAACTAATATATTTCCATTACATGCTCATTAATAGTTGTATTAGACATGAAGGCGGTATAATGCAAGGATCTTAAATAAACGGGATGACCCGCAAAGTCGATTTGCCATACATACAACATAGTGATCCCGTTGAGGATAAAAAATAGAGATGAATCAATCACAAAACATAAGTCAAAAACAAACTGTACATGTCTTAAATTTACCTTCCGACTAATGGTTTCATACAGAAGGTTATAAACAAATAGTGAAAAGTAATCTACTTTATTTTACTTTTTACCTCCTCTTGTCGTAATATTTTGATTAAAATAATAAAGATTGGTCATCAAATGTTTTATTTCCTCTGAATTGTTAACATATGTTGAACTCGTCTTATCCTTGATACATAACCGGCGTTTCCCTCTCTAAGCTATAACCTTGCTAGGGAAGGTAATGTAACTTTACTGTAATGTATATGCTTAGAATAATACTATATATAGAAGGAGCACAGGGCCGTAAACACAATGTAATTCCACTGATAACACGAAAGCCGGTTGACTGGTGCAACTAAGTATTGCTGCCAACCTGACAACAAAACATTATTTTAAATATTTGTCATAAATATCTATTAATGAAGAAAGATCGTAAAGAACAAATATAATTACTTAAAACACCTGCTGAGTATTTAATAAAACCGGTCTTAGATGGCAAAAGGGTGGCGGAATACAAGAATCTACATTTAGTTGATGAGGACTACTTTTTATATATAATTTTAATAAATACGTTAAACTACAATTTAAAATGCCTTAAATATTGTAATGCACCGATATTTATATTAGTATTTTATGAATAATCAATCATTAATTAATAATAGAACATAATAATTCAGCAACCGGAAGTATTGCCAATTTTTTTTAGAAAATTGTATATTGTTAGGTGGCAGCATTACTTAGTTGCACCAGTCAACCGACTTTCGTGTTATCAGTAGTGCTCCTTCTATATAAAGTATTATTCTAAGTGTATATGTAACTAATGTATACTATGTAACTTTTTGTATTGCTCTATCTCATGGTAGGATTCGTTTTGCGCGACTGGTCGACAACGCGACCGTACATTTCCGCTAAAAATAATAGTTTTAACGCGATTGTATACGTTTGCGCTACATTAGCTATGATGTAAAGTCGCGTAGACGTACATTTCTATTAAAGTCCTATTATCAAAAATGACCAGCTTCGCAAAAATTTAACCATTTGTGTTTACACGAATAGCTGTTAAAGCGATTTTTATGAATATTGTAGTTAAAACGCCCAGTTAAGTAATTACAGAGTAGCACTCTTGTTAAATATGTCCATAAAGAAATAGCAGAAACGTCCATTCTTGATTTTCCTCGTAAATAAACGTATACTATATTTACAGAGTTGGACATCTACGCTACTGGGTAACGCGAAAGAGCGTTCTAGCGTCAAATATCAAAAAGTCTAAAAGGTCGTCTTCACGACTGGTCATCTTAGCTACATATTTTTAGCTTAGGTGTACAGTCGCGGAGACGACCTTTGGCGTAAATGACCGAGCGCGTTAATACTCTTTCTTGATATAGCTAGAATGTACTGTCGCGTTGCTTTACAGTAGCGTTAAACGCCTATACTCTTATCTCATGAATCGGTCATGGTGTTTGTAACGTTCTCATATTTAGTATTTAAGTAACGCATCTATTTTATTTAAGATCTTTGTGCACAACTAACATGTTTATTTCCACTACATGCTTATCAATCAAGTTTTTCACCCTTGCATAGTCGCGCAGCTGACTGAAGAAGGAAAGTGGCGCATCAGACGCGAAGGCTCAAAAATGTTACACAAACAAAGTTTCCTTGTAATATTAAGTCGTGTATTTACAAAGGTTACAGAATCGCAGGTTCCCTGCATTATGTACTTATCTTATATTTATAAAAACCAGTGAACGTTCCCAAATAAACAAATTTCACTTTTTCTTAATTCTATATTTACAATTTATAAATTATTATATATAAAAACAAAATTATTCATGATTATTGCAATAATGGCACTGTTACAACGAAATCAATGTTAAACATAATATCCTATTTAAGACAAAAAAGCAATTAAACAAGATAATTCATTAAGTAAAGTTCACATTTTTGCGCTTCTTACATCCGTTCATTTAAATCAAGGTATAACTTTCATATTATTACATTCTGTCACTTTAAAATAACGCAAATTAATAGTAATATCACAATCTTCTTTTTAAAGAAACGTAAATTCGTACGCAAAGAAACGTATTTTTATATTCAATCATTTAAATTAACGAAAATTTGATATATTATATATATATATATATATATATATATATATATATATTATATATATATATATTATATATATATATATATATATATATTTATATATAATATACTTTCTGTCATCTAAACTGGCGTGACAAAAACATCTCCTTCAGTGACAAAAACATGAGACACTTTGTTGCTTAAGTTAGAAAGAAAGTTAAGTTTATAATTTAGCGAGACAGAAAGTAGATTAAGTATTATTAAACTCATTACGCGCTGCTACGAACGGACATGTCATCAACAAACAAGTATAATGACTTGACATGTAATGCCATCACCCGTTATTGTTTACATGTTCATACGCCATTAAATCATAAAGGCTGTGGATTTTTTGACTTTATCTAATGACTACAAGGTACACTAAATAAATGATCAAAGAAAGCGCAAATTTCGTTGAATAAAATTTATATGAATATTTAATCTAAACAAATAATTATGAAATCAAGTATGATTTAGCTATTTTTTGCCACTATTTATTTGCAATACTTCGATAGATTTATAACTATAAATAAATAAATTACTAAACTGGTTTGAAAACAAAAATAAATTTAAACTGACTGTTAAATTTGACTTATATGGTTTTACAATCTTTTTTGGCACAGCGGTTATGCGAGCATTGAATTAAAATGTACTACAGCCGAATAGGTGGAGATATCAAGTAAATTATCTCCATTAGTTATAAAGAAAATATAAGAACCTTAAACTTCACTTCGTTCAGTTTTTTAAATTTTGATTCGATGCGAATTTTGTACACTTTCCTGATTATATTTTTTCTACATTAAACCTGTAATTTCTACGTTAAAAATGTAATAGGATATTTGAAATCCTATTAAACTCTAAAACAATGAGATTGAAATATTTTAACATTTTAAGAGAAAATTCTAATGTATTAGATTTTGTTATTTTATAAAAATAACGGTGATTTTTTACAATATCACTAAATTTAGAGCTTAATAGGTTCCATGAAGTGTACTTCCAGTAAAATATGCTTCTGTCATGCACTAATTCCAAATTGATACAGAAGCATGCTCTACAGAAAATTCAATGTTTCTAGCATCCCTTCTTCATTATTTGAGCATCCCTTCTTCATTATTTGAGTCCATTAACCTCGCGATGCTCTTCCAATAGAAAGAAGCATTTTAGTAATGAGATATCGCCAAGATGGTCGGATGCCATGTTTGTAGAACATAAAAACAAAATAATTTTTAAAAAAATCGCAAACCCATTTTTTCATTAATTGAGATAATAAAACCATACAAGCTAGAATAAGTTATTAATCTTTCTATTTTTTCTTAATATACATTTTATTTATATTATAAATACCTATATTAACTTTTCTTTGTTTTATTAAACAGAAAATACAATTATTGGTGATATCTAATTTATTGCCATTTACAATTCGAAAAAATAAAGAGGTTAAAGAAAATTACGATAAAATATTTCTCCTGAGCTGTGATTTGTGTAATTGCATGTTTTTAGATTACTCTTCAAAATAAAATGTAAATCTAACAAGAATAAAAAACACCCAAAAACGCTCGTTTCAGATTTATATGAATTTATATAAAAATTTAAAAAATATATTTTGATGTTTAAAAAAAATGTTGTCCATATTGCGGCGAAAATTTGAACTATTCATTTTTTTAAGACCGTTAAAAAATTTATTCTTTTAAAAATTTATGAAAATAGAAAATGAACTAACATTCGGCTATAACGTCATTTCGGTTATTCTAAATCTAATTAATAAGATTGGATTTAAAATTATATAGTTTGAATTTATTAGGTTAAATCAGTAATCAGTGTCATAAGAAAGTACCTTATTCAGCACGAAAACATGGAAATGTCATCAATTACAAATGGTGATGTTAAATTTAAAACCATCAAATGTTATTTGAAATGTTCATTCAGGCTTTTAAATTATCAAGGCCGTGAATGTTTGCCCGCGCTTATACACAACTTTTAGGTGCGGGAAAAATCCACTGCCTTCATAATTTAGTAGCCTAACCGCCCATTTGATCTATAACAGTCATGTTATTGATAACATTTTCACCATAGAGAAATATTTCTAGAGAGGCCCTATAGTTTAAATTTTGAAATTTCGACAAAGTCACCTCACCACCTTTGCTTATAAATAAAATAAAATCATTAGAACAAAATTACAGTAACTTATATAGAGCCGGGCCTAAAAAATGTGACTCATTTTGTACTACTTCAAACCAAATTTTTCTGAAACTATACCTTAAATTATAAAGGAAAAGTATAGTCTGTCTATCCAGAGTGGAGCCCTTCATATGAATGCGCTTACTTAAAATATTAGAAAATCGCTCAAATTCCAGTTTTCTTGCAATAAGTAGGTCAAGCGCAAAGCATGAAGAGAACATATTTTAAAGCTGATAAAATTTCCTATAAACGAGTGTTTTTTCGTCAAAATCAGATCACTTCAATTAAAGTTATGACATATGTTAAATGGCTAAAAAAATGCTCAAAAAGTTAATATTTTTTCAAAGAAATTCACTGATTTTTCATCCATTAATCATTATTTGGTGTTTTTGAAAGAGCCATATTTTCGTTGTAATTACCCGATTTTGAAGATTAAACACTCGTTTTATAGAACATTTTATCGCTTTTAAAAAATTTTGTCTTCGAATGTTTTGCACACGACTCATAGAAACACTTATTTCAAGAAAACTTAAATTTGTTCGATTTTATAAAATTTTTAGCATGCGAAATCATAGAAGGGCTCTACTCTGGATTGGTAGACTATGATTTTTCTTCAAAATTTAAGGTACATTTTCATAAAAAATTGATTTGAAGTGGTACAAAAGGAGTCATATTTTTTCAGGACCGGCTCTTGGTCTAATACATTAGAACGTTAAAAATACAAATCAAAACTCAAACAACGTGCGAGAAGCCAATATCATTTGAGACCCTGAGAGCCCCAAAAAGATGTTTCAGACCTCTCAATGTATTGATATAGCCTATGCCTCTCTTAGTACAAATCTCTATGATTTTCACAAAACACAACAATCGCAAAACATAAGATCGAGTCCTGAGTTCAGTTCCCAGCTAAAGAAATACATTTTATCGTTGCTTTCTTTAAGTAAAGTGTTTGGAGGGCGTTCTCCAAAATAAATCTATAAGGACAAGGTACTTCGAAAATCTCCTTACTTTATACAATCGATCTATAAAAAAATCATGTTTAGAAGATTTAAGTTGATTGTGGATGATAAATAATTTTAAATTAAGTCAAGAGAGTTTCGATCCTGTTATTTATAGGTTATAATTTGTTCACTCAAGACGAGTGAGACTTCAACACCCTGTAATAACTTTCCAATGAAGGACGTCGATGCAAAACCCTGCACTCTATTTCCAGCAACAAAAACTATTCATTTTAATTATTGTTCCAATTATAAAAAAAAAGCATGCAGTTATATAAGGCATCAGGGAATGAAATTGCTGTTTTTGTCACTAGGCCTTGCAGAGTTGTGTCTCGATGTACTGCAAAGGAAAGCGGAAGTTATTTGTAACGCCATATATACCGGATTGCCTTCAACAGGCATGTCAGGCAGTGTAGAATATAAACATGGTATTGTACATCACGAAGTCATAACTATGTCAACGCAAGAATACGTTAAAGGAGAGTGTGACGTCATAAAATGAATACTGTTATAACACAAGCGACCAAATAGAAGGTTTATCAGGGTCCCCAATTCAAATTTGTTTATGATTATGGATGTTTAACTTTTGATTTTTACAAAATGAGCAATTGATTTTACAAGGTGAGCAACCATCACCAATCACCACCGGGAACCTTTAATTAATAAAGGTCAATCAATCATATCAATAAATCACCAATAATAAACACTATAAACTAACAATTACTTGACAATCGAAAACAATAACAGAAGCCGAAATACAACAGTCTTTCCACTGCTTCGAATAAACACAAAGTCTCTATACTGTTTTTGAATTATTGACAGAGCCAGCATTCAGACTTAACAAACCATCATCAGTCCCTGGTAGTTGGGAACCCACAGTCAAGAAACAGATATGGCTTGTCCCAAACCTTGAAACGAACAAAGAACCAGTACTTTTTAAGGTTTTTAGAAAACCAAACACTGATGATCAAACTATATGCTAGCTCTGTCAATGCAGTTAATCAGTCAATCAGCTGTCAATCAGTGGAGAGACTGTTTCTTTCAATTCCTTTTGCTGATTGAGTCCAAAGCTTAACTTATCTATCTTATAGGTTAGTTATTTACGAACTTGATGATGTATTATCGGCACTTGGGGATGTATTACTAGTTTATAGTAATATAAGGTTTCCAGTAAGGCGACTGCTCAAGGTTGCTATAGGGTTTAAATTTTTAAACCCCTTTGGAAATTTGTTTAAAGTTTTGAAAACAAAACTTTAAAAGAAAACAATCACGCAGACAGGGATACAGGTATGAGTCATAATACAGTATGTCAGTACTGTTGTATCGACTCTTTAGTACAAATATGCGTGAAATGAATATATATATTATATATATATATTATATATATATATATATATATATATATATATATATATATATATAAATGCCATTTTTTGGGCTAAAAGTCTATGGGACGGCTGTTAATTCAGATTCATTGATCCATTGATGCCATTTCAAGTGATATTTCTCAACCCATATCCTTAAAATTCTGGACAAAGTTATAAATAAGTTATTTTTAGCGAATTTTCAAAGAATTTGTATAGTAGATTTTTATAGTAAACAAATTAAGATTAAAACCTGGGTCGCGATCCCAAGACCTTCGATATAATGCACTTGAGGAAGAAGAGGTATAAACAAAATTGTTATCTTCGTCTCTGCCTATACATGACAATGTTATGACGTGCGTGAGTAAGGAATATTATAAAACATAAAAATACTTCCACTTGGCATTATTTTATAATTATTAATAAATAAATATTGCTAAGCTCTTTAAAAAAATAACCTAAAGTACATACAAAATAAAGAGCTTCGACGTACGCTAATTTACAAAAAATAAAGAAAACTTTCTTAAATATTACATATTATTTACAATTTAAGTACATTTTGATTTCTCTTTGTCCGTTGATATAGCTACGTATATATTATTCGCGTTCTGAACACACAACTACTGCAATAAAAATGTTTTGTAAGATGGGGGAGCAGCTGTAATATTTTAAAGAGGTCATATCACATTAATGACTGGTTATTCTATGGTCTCATCACCGCGTCACAGCTTTGTGCACGTGGTCTTCGGATAAATCCGTCGGATATGGACTATCTTATAGATTATTTTACTTTTACTCGGGAAACCCCGAAAATGGACGTTAGCTGAGTGGTGAGAGGCTAGAAACCCATTATAAGAAATATGTCAGAGTCGACATTTTGAAAGCTACACCGAGATATGTTTTATGACACATCAAATCTTATGGTTGTGATAAAGATTTATTATGTTAAACTTTAATTTACCGAAGGTTATTACTTGACACGAATTTTAGGAATAATTAGCGGCTTTCTAACAAACTTTAAAGGAAGACAACTATCTCTTATACTCGCATTTTCTTTTAGCTATAAAATATTGATAGAGTTGGTTTAAGCATTACATAGCATTTATAACGATTAGCGAATAAAACTGCAATAGAGAGTGTATTGATTTGATACGGCTACATTAACTTGGTGTAGAAAGCTAATCAATCAGTCAATCGAACTCTGAGCTGGTTACGAATGGATTGTACAGGAGATTGAGTTGAGGCTGGTTGGCGGCCAACCTTACCAAGCTCTGGTTTGAAGTGGTAAATATGACGGACATATGTTATTTGGTTGTTGCTGGGGATGCTGTGGTCGCTGGTATAGTAACTGTTGGTGTTGGGGGTGACCTCCACCGCACGATTCTTGCCGCATGCCACCGCCTTCACATGGTTTACCGTCTTTAACTAGTACTGGTACAGCCACTCGCCTCGGTGAACTTGCTGCCTGAAAACCAAATACCATAATATACCACCCTCACCTCAGTCAATACAAGTTAATTCTGCTCAAAATAGTGATACAAAACTACACTTTATCTCCTAGTAACCAGTGGACCTAAATGAACGCCTGGCGCCTAAAGCCAATAAAAAGGCATTTTAAACCATCCAACTTTACTAGCTAGAAATAAATTCTCCAGATAATTATAGTAGCATGAATAAGTTCACGCGATAAATGTCTATTAATATATTAAACTATCAAAACTCTCCTAAATTCCTTTTTAGCGAACTTCCAATAGAAAATTACACGAGTTAACGTTGCATATATTTACTAAGAGTGAACAAAGTGAATACGGGAGTTTTAGAGTTAATTTTTTAGAGTTTAATTTTACAGGTAATTTTTCCGGTCAACGTTTCAGTTCATGCAAGTATGCGTCAATTACAAACATCAAAAACAATAAAGTATATATATTTCCCGTATTATTTCCTTATAAGCTACGCATTTAATAATTATTTGATATTAATTATATATTCATTGAAACCCCTGTGCCTAAACTGTGGCACAGAGGCAAAAACCACCACCACAATTTTTACTAAAATTATTTAGGGTGTTACAAAAAAAAATACAACAGACATTATGAAACACAAAATTCACATTTCTAAGTTGATATAAACAAAATTAACATCCAGAATAAATGCTACGCGGGCTCAATACCTGTCTGCGGAAAAATTGCTATCGGGTGGTGTGTTTTGTCACTATAGCAGGTGCTACTGCTATAGTGGCAAAAAATATCAGAAAAGAAAATTAATTGAAAAAAAAACAAATGTCTAAAAATAAATATTGTTTTCACACACTCATTATTTTAACAAATAATAGAAAAAACTAAAAGAAAAACCAAAAATAAATAATATTGTTTTAATATTCTTCAAATGAATTAAACTAAAACTGAAAACATTAATATTTAAATAAAATAAATAAAATAATATTAAAAATGAATAAATAAAAGAGAAAAGGTTAAAAATGTTCATCTTAAAATGATGTTATATAAAAATAAGATATTTACAGAAATAAAAAACATTAACCTTAAATAATGAACAATGAATAATAATGCGTGAAATAAAGTAAAGTACTTGTATAATATTTGGCATGAATATCTTGGCAGAAAAACACATGTTTTAAATATGAATTAGAAACAACAACTACTAAACTGACTATTAAACAACTATTAAACAACTAGTTTAACTACTAGTTAACAACTATCTAAACAACTATTAAACAACTGTTTAACTACTAGTTAAACAACTATCTAAAACAACTATTAAACACTGTTAACTACTAGTTAAACAACTATCTAAACAACTATTAAACAACTAGTTTAATTCTTTAAACAACAACAAACTGATTATTATACATATATATTAAGTTATAAAAAAAATTAATGACATGTAATACATGTATTAATATGTCAAACAAAAATTAAATAATAAAAAAGGAATCAAAACTGAGCCAAAATAACAGTCGTTCAGTTTATGAATAAGAAGCAAATGAAGTTTAACTACTAGTTAAACAACTATCTAAACAACTATTAAACAGCTAGTTAAACAACTATCTAAACAACTATTAAACAACTAGTTTAACTACTAGTTAAACAACTATCTAAACAACTAGTTTAACTACTAGTTAAACAACTATCTAAACAACTATTAAACAATAGTTAAACAACTGTTTAACTACTAGTTAAACAACTATCTAAATACAACAACAACTATCTATATTTTATGGTATATTAAAAGATAATTTTATATTTATGAAAAATGTCATATTAGTATATATATATATTATATATATATATATATATATATATATATATATATATATTAATTATATTATATATTATATATATAATATATGTATATGAGTATATGAATAAGAAGTATATGAAGTTATATGAGAGTATATGAGTATATATTAGTATATATATAGTATATGAATAAGTAAGAAACACATGTTTTAAATATGAATTAGAAACTATATTTAGTTTAAAATACTTCTGTGTATTAAAAAAAACGTTTTGCCTGTTGTAAGAGCCATAGCGATAAGCGATTTATATAAATTTGCAAAAATAGACACAAAAATAATGCGTTTATCGATCCCAAATTACGACATAAATATAAATTTGGAACAAATGTACGATAGTGAATTGAAAAAATTGAACCGTAAAAAAGATTCAAGCCTAATAGATCCTAATCTTCCGGTGTTTACATTATTGAGATAAATTAACCTAAAAGGGTAGTGATTTTTTCAGATAATGAATAACTTAAAATGAATGAAATGAAATGAAATATATTTGACAAAAGTATCATTAAAATTACTTCAAAAAGGATCAGTAGGATGAGTTTAAGTGAACAGACATGCACTTGTCAAACTCATCCTAAATACATTTATACTAATCAATTTCTAAAACTGTATATCTAGCCCCAAAAATCAGGTTAAACATCAAAAGAGTTAAAAAATAAACTGCAAAAATAAATAAAAAATAATATAAATAAAAACCATGCAAAATAGAAGAAGAGATAATTATTAAATACATCAATTTTACATTTATGTAAAATTTTATAAAATTATTTATTTAAAATTATATAATAATAAATAATTAAAGCTTAACTTAAAGCTTAATTCTAATTTGAGGCGAATAAACCTATGAGGGTCAAGGTTACACCCAAAACTTAAAAAGGAGATCATAAAAATTACACTATTTTGAGCTGAACAAACCAAAAATAATAAAAATTACTCCTAAGAAAGTCCAAATATTTTAAATGATTCTTAAAAGTAAACCATAATGCTTACCTGGTTTTGAGCATTCTGTTCTGCCATTGCTTTTTCCTTAGCTTGTCTTTTGCATTTATACCTATGATTTTGAAACCATATTTTAACCTGAAAAAAAAGAGAAATATTTTACATTTGTTATTGCAGTGCAAAATTTATACAATAGGTTTTAGGATACTTGGTGGATTAAACGTCTCTTAATCGGTTTTACAACAAAATATCTGGACGTTACAACTAACTAACTTGAAACTATACTAATGGAGGCCGCATATAATCTAAGTAGGGAAAAGTGCTAAATTGTTCACCATACTGAACCCCTAGACCTTGATCACTGCACTATACTGAACCCTTAGACCTTTATCACTGCACCATACTAAATTCCTAGACCTTTATCACTGCACTATACTTAACCCTATACTTTTACCATGCACTATACTGAACCCTAGACCTTTATCACTGCACTATACTGAACCTAGACCTTTATCACTGCACTAACTGAATCCCTAGACCTTTATCACTGCACCATACTGAACCCATATACCTTTACCACTGCACCATACTGAACCCATATATCTTTACCACTGCACCACACTGAACCCATATATCTTTACCACCTGCAATACTGATATCTTTACACTGCACTATATGAACTCCTAGACCTTTATCACTGCACCATACTTAACCCATTATATCTTTACCACTGCACTATACTGAACCCCTAGACCTTTATCACTGCACCATACTGAATCACCAGATCTTTAAAATATGTTTGTTACTTCGTTACTCGTAACTTAATATTTGTACTTGTACAATATTCTTAAACCTATAACTCAAATATTCAATGTTTCAACGCTTTATTAAACTGTCGAGAGCAACATAGTTAGCTTTGTTTGAAAATGATATTAATGTAAAGAGTCATAGAGTCAGAGTACCATAGAGAGTCGTGTCGGTTAATAGAGAGGCTCTAGACTTCTACAGCACTATAGAAATAATTGCATTATTGCCCCTCCAGTCACGAGATGTTTCAATAGATCCTGTCCCTGAATAAATAGTGTAACACGTACGTTGCGTATCGTACTTTTAAACAAGATGTAAAGGAAAATAAAACCTCTGCTAGCGGTTGGAGGCCAGTAAGACAGACTTATCACCTTTTAGTAAGTTTAACACAACGTGAGAAATATTATAAGTAAGATTTTAATTTTTTTCTACTGCTAACAGGCGAAATCAGCCTTTAATTTGAAAACTACCGGTCTTGGGTGTTTCAATAACATTTTACTCAATTAATATTTTACTTGTTACCTATCTAACTTATATATTTTATCCGAATTAACTTTTATCTAAATCTATCATATTATGTTATCTATATCCAATCTATCTCTTGCAATATAATTATCACTATAACATCTTCCATGTACTAAATATACTAAATAATTCATCTATCAACTCCCGCCAGAGTGCAGTCAGTGGATTGTTTCTCTTACCAGACTTCTCAAGTCATGAAACTATATATTAACTGTAATACTTGTAACAATAATTGTTATCGTATTACTCAATATAAAATATAAATAAATAAATAATATATATATTATATATATATATATATATATATATATATATATATATATATATATTATATATATATATTACATGAAGGTGTCCTCTTACTAAGATAAAAAAACACCTCGACACTAAGTGCGAAATTTTTATTTTCGATTATTATGAATGTTTATTTCTTAAATTGACCCTCCATCAAGTCCGTTATTTTATCATGTTTTTACTTTATAATGTAACTTTAAAAAATCCATTTTATTCCCAAACTACGGTCACAATTTTTATCAAAATCGCATCAAACTTGGAGTACGTTATATGAACCCACAGAATGGTTCAAACCTTAATCCATTAAGGTTTGATTTTTTAAATAAGCAGAAGAAGAAGAAAATAGAGTTAAATTCATGACATCGAAAATTTAAAAAAGACTAATTCTTCTAAATAATTTGTAATTTGTAGAAAATTTTAAGTCTCTATGTTAGATAGGGACGAAGCAACTCGAGGAGTACGATAAACAGCTTCAGTACACCAATAAGATACAAGCAACTATACTTTAACATCAAAATCAAATTTTAGTGATTTATGTGTTAATTCACATAAATCAATTATGTGTTACACATTAATCGATGAGATGCATTAAGGTGTTCTGCACTAATAATTACTAAAGTCGTGTATTGACTAACGACTGTAACATTTAGGTGGTAAAATTAACAACAGTGAAATTATTGTAATCAATATAATAAAAGTTCAAAATGTTACGGTGGAAACTGAGCCGACTGGAAATTGGAGTTGCCGACGTATACCGTAATGCTGACTCGACGCAATACACACTAGGTTGCGAAATATATAGCTTCCACTATACTGGATTCCACTATTTATAGCAATACCACTATACTCTGCACCGATGAAAATGTTTCCATCTTCATCGGTGAAGAAAACGTTGAGAAATTACATTTCAACGAATAACAACGACTCGTTGGTTTTTGTTAAAGGACCTCAAAGATTTTAAGGCTAGATAATTACCAATTTGAACCCAAGATATTGGATAAATTCTAATATTAGCCAATTCCAGCAGGTGTTTCCTTACACTAAATTAAACATTAAAGCACTCTTAGTGATTACGGGATAAAATTAATACCAGTGCTGGATAAGCACTGGTCAACCCTTCAAATGCCTTTAATGGTAGTTGACTGAAATACTGCTCTTAAATAATACACGCAGATCAATCTGAATCTGATATTTTGCCACACTCATTCTAAAGTGTTAGAGACACGGTCTTATTTTAGCGTTATATTCTTTCCAGAGAAAAATATCGAGAGAAAACATTGTGAAACTAAGACAAAGAACCTAATAAGGTCATAATTCTTTCTATCGACAAAAATGTGGAAGAGAATTTTTCGTTGACATGAAAGGAAATAATAAAAAGCTTTTTCAAGTAAATGAAATACGAATGAAAATATGAGGGAACCGGTATTGAATATGAATAGGCACTCGAGAACACATCGGTTCCCGATATTGCCGGTCCGTTCCGTATAGACATTTTTTAACGTTTTGTTTTTTCCCCATTCTTTTGTCTGCCGGTACTCCAAGAATCACGGAACTCCGAGCGACACCCTTCCCTTCATTGACTGTGCGGAATTCAGTAGAAAAATGCTGGGGTGTGCCGTCAGTTATTTTTTAAGTATTTCGGGATAGAATGAACAATGGTGCCGCCGGGTGGTTGTGGATTCGCTCTGCCAGATGGCATGTAGAAACCATCTCCTTTTCACGTTCAATATAAATACTGCCGCCATTTTCTTCAACATCGCAACCCTCTAAATACACGTAAACTGGTCCCTAATGCTCCCCTTGGGTGGGTTAAACCTCCAGGCCCACCAACCCCACTGACTCTAATCTTTCCAATAAATATAACGTAATCAACAATGAACACAACTTTTCGTTCCTTCTATACTTTATACATACTTTAACTCAAGGCAATGAATGTTCACAGTAAAACTAAAATCATAAATTTTATATAGCTTCTAATTTATATGTATAATGTAGAAACCTAGAGCTTTGAAGAGAATGGATTGCCTTTGCCAAAATAATTATTTTTAGCTTTGTGTGCAAATAGCATTTATTTAGTGCTTATTTCATATTTTTAAATATAAGTTATTTTTATTAAAAAAAAAATCGTATAACATTAAAAAATAGGGTACGGGGTACCTCGGAACTTTTGCTCTTTACATCAGATTCACAACGCTCATCCTCCCATCTTAGGACTCGCTTCACTCGTCCTTAGAATATACAAGTCGTTAAATTTATACTGCAAAACGTCTTCATACTCGCTTCGCTCGTTCACAGGTAGTAAATAGATTCGTTTCGTTCACAGCCATCACCCTTTAAGGCACTGACCACGCTCGATGCTCCTTAAATTTTATATTCTACCAAAAAGCATGGATATACTTGTCATATTAAAACGAAAGGTATATACTTAAACTAAAGTTCAAGTAAATTTGATAATTTTCAGATTTTTTTCAATTTTTAAAAAAAAATTTACAATGCATTCGATAAGAATTGAACTAAAGCTAATAATGAGATGAAACTTGGCACATATGTTAGTCTTATACTGGTCTTATACTATGTGTGCCAAATTTCAATCCGATCGCATAATTTTTCCGCGTTTTATGATTTTTCGATTTTTTTTTGCTGTCATTATATTGCGGAAATGACGTCATAACAAATTATTTTCCGAATAGCACAACTACAGCGGTATAGACTGATTTTTGTACAAAGTTTCAACTTTCTAGCATAATACACTGAGAGCTACGATGATAACAGACACACAAACTCCCTCGCTCTAGGACAGTGGTTCCCAACCAGGGGTCCTGGGACCCTTAGGGGTCCCAAATGAGTTTTTAGGGGGTCCCGGGAGTAATTTTACAAACTATATTGTAAAAGTAAAAAATAGATTTTTTTTTCTTTTGTGTAAGTTACTTCAATAAATAATTAAATTATTATTTATTTGAATTATTTATATACTGATTAGAGTTTAGAATTCTTATTAATACTATCCGTTCACTATAAGTATAAGTTATAAATTATATTAAAAATTGTTACAACCTATCTTGGTGTGTTGGGAATCTTTTCACTGCCTTGCAATCAGTGGAAAAGATTCCGCATTTTTAAAAAATAATTAATGAGAGGCAGCAACAAAGAGCCACTAATATTTTTAATAATATTTACCTATGTATGTTTGTTTAATAAACGTTAATATTCTTTATATCGTCTTTTTTGTATTTACCTTGCCTTTATACATATATGATAATAATAACAAAATTTATATATATATATATATATATATATATATATAATATATAATATATATATATATATAATAATATATATATATATATATATATATATATTATAATATATATTATATTATATATATATATTATATATATAATATAAGGGTCCGGGAAGTAGTTCAAAATATTTTAGGGGTCCCAAGTAAAAAAGGTTGGGAACCACTGCTCTAGGAGTTTTAACTCCTACTGAGGGCCCTTACCAAATCATTAATTGTACATAAATATATTAGAATAATATGTTTTTATATAATCAAACATGTTAAAAAATATTTTTATTTTCTTAATAATTATTTGTATCTTTTTTTTTGGTGGAAATAAACAATTTTATTATTTTTTTACATACAGACAACTTTGCTAAAACCACACAGGAGGCCTTAAAAACACCTGAAACGGATAATTTCAGTGACATCTCGGTTTTTTACATATTTTTTTGCAAACACAACACTTTTCCTACATACATATGGTATAAATGAGGAAAAGTAAAAATGAATTCGTTTAAAATTTGTGTTTTGTCTAACTCCTGAGGCTGAAGTTATAGGAAAATTAACAATTTCATCGTTTATTATCCTTTAAGTTTTAAAATAGAAAACCAGGAAGATACTAAAGTCCCATATTTGCAACTTTGCAAGCCAATAATTATAATGCTTAAAACAGTACCTCACATTACATGAGGCAAATAGGGCAAATTAAAGGCACTTTGTAACGAAGCAATGAACCCAGGATTTATCAAAGTGAACCTTGAAATGTTTCTGTGTGATTCCCTTGGAAAAAGGAAATGAAAAAGAAAAATTAAGTAAAGAGAATGGTTAGCAAAGAAAGGGGTAAGTGTTGCGAGCTAATTTTTTCCTTTCCACTCACGATGCGAATGCTTGAAGGAATCAAATCCCTCTTTAAGGCCAAAAAGAGAAATGTTGTTTAAGTTGTATTCATCTTAAAGAGACGAGTAGACTAGAGTACCTACTTGAGTGCAAAACTTTACTTTGCCTCGCCGTCAGGTCAACCTCAGAGTCAATAGCGAACCATCTCGCTTTATAAATATCCTTTTTATTATGAAAAGAAAAACAAAATTTCTACTAAAGCGACTTATGTCATAGATGCTTTCCTCTAATGTAATTATTTAGTGATTGAGGAGGCAGCATCACTACTTTTAAACCTAGGCGTCTATTACAACATGATTTCCGGTGGCGGACTGAACCAAAAAGGCCCAAGAAGGGTTTGGCCTAAAATGGCACAAACCTACATCTCAAGGGGCCCAATTGGGAGGGGGTTCCTATAATGTTTCTCAGAGGGGTCTACTTAAAATTAGAGTAGTATTGATGATTATAGCGAGCTCAATATAATTTCATACATATTTAATTAAATCAAATGATATTATTTTAATTAAAATGAACTTCAGTAAATAAAATAAACAAGTAGGAATAAAATAAACTCAAGTTTATTCATTTAAATTAAATTTTTAACTAAAATATTTTATGTTTAATCTTTAGGGCCTTTTTGTACTGCTCTATAGGGCCCTGATCAAGTATGTAAGGGCTCCTTGAGGCCCTAGTCTTCCGTTTAGGACCTTTAAATGTCCAAGTATAAGGAATGTAGGCCTTAAAATACCTAATTTTTTTAAGTACTTAAAAAATAGTCATCTCTAGAAGCTTTTTAGGCCCTAGCTTAGAGTATTGGGTCTTGTGATTGATATCAAATATTAAATGTTATTTTTTTATAATTTTCGTTGTTTTTTCTTTAAGCTTATTTTTAGCTAAGAGGCCCAATGAGGGCTACTTCCCTTGCCCTCAATGGCCACTTCGCCCCTGATGATTACGTTATAGTAGAGTTGATAAATAAATAATAATAATATGCTAGAATAAATATAATAAATGAAGTAATAAGACTAATGTCTTTGTTAAGTCGAGAAACTTCCTTCTTATTGAGAAAAGTTAGATACCATGATATATATATATATATATATATATATATATATATATATATATTTGTTTCTCTAAAAATACACTTATTCCATGGTATAAATCAACTCAAAGTTCCAAACTAATAATAGAGTTCTAGCTCTCATAATATTATTTTTACAATATTATTACTTTTACTTATTTATACCGTAGGTATATAGGAAAAGTATTGTGTTTGCAAAAATATCCGAATCCGGGATATCACCGGATTCGGAATTATCAGTTTCAGGTGTTTTTAAGACAATCGAAAAATCAGCTACCGTCGATACTTGCTGTATCGACTGTAGGTTTTGGCATAACGCCATCATCAGCAGGCGGGGCAACACTCGAGCTCTCAACTAATAAAGTTATATCAGTTCTTTTAAGACCTCCTGAGATGTTTTCGCAAAGTTGTCTGTCTGTATGTATGTGTCAGTTATCATCGTAGCTCCTAGTGTATTTATGCTAAAAAGTTGAAACTTTGTACCAAAATCAGTCTATCGCTGCAGTTGGGCTATTAGGAAAATCATTTTTTGTATGACGTCATTAGCCTGCAAAGATGACTCAGCGAAAATTTCGAAAAATCACAAAACGCGGGATAGTGATGCGATCAGATTGAGATTTGGCACGCATCTACCTATGTATAAGACTAACATTTGTACTTTTTTCATTAAGTAAAGTACATATTTAAGTTAAGTTTCGTCTCATTAACAGCATTAGTTCAGTTTATATCTCATGACTTGTGTGTTTTTTTTAAATTGTAAACAATCTGGAAATTATTTAATTAAGTTGAATTTTATTCAAGTATATACTTTTATGTAATACTATACACTACTGTACACTAAGTTTTATTTCAATTCAACAAGTATATGTATGGTTTTTCTTAGATCATAAAATTTAAGCAGCGTTGAGCGTGGTGAATGCTGTATGGGTGATCGCTGAGAATGAAAAGTATGTATTTACTATCTGAGGACGGGAGAAGCAAGTCCGAAGACGTGTTGAAGTATAAATTTGGCGTATTTTATATTCTGAGGACGAGCGAACAAGTCGAAGACTTGTTGAAGGATAAATTTGGCGTATTGTATATTCTGAGGACGAGCGAAACAAGTCCGAAGACTTGTTGAAGGATAAATTTGGCGTATTGTATATTCTGAGGACGAGCGAAGCAAGTCCGAAGACGGTTGAAGTATAAATTTGGCGATTGTATATTCTGAGGACGAGCGAAACAAGTCCGAAGACGTGTTAAAGTATACATTTGGCGTATTGTTATATTCTGAGGACGAGCGACAAGTCCGAAGACGTGTTAAAGTATAATTTGGCGTATTGTATATTCTGAGGACGAGCGAAGCAAGTCCGAAGACGTGTTGAAGTATAAATTTGGCGTATTGTATATTCTGAGGACGAGCGAAGCAAGTCCGAAGACGTGTTAAGTATAAATTTGGCGTATTGTATATTCTGAGGACGAGCGAAACAAGTCCGAAGACGTGTTAAAGTATACATTTGGCGTATTGTATATTCTGAGGACGAGCGAAACAAGTCCGAAGACGTGTTAAAGTATAAATTTGGCGTATTGTATATTCTGAGGACAAGCGAAGCAAGTCCGAAGACGTGTTGAAGTATAACTTTGGCGTATTGTATATTCTGAGGACGAGCGAAACAAGTCCGAAGACGTGTTAAAGTATAAATTTGGCGTATTGTATATTCTGAGGACGAGCGAAGCGAGTCCTAAGTAGGGAGGATGAAGGTAGGAAATCCGATGAGAGGTAGAAAAGTTCTGAGGTATCCAATTTTTTTTTATTTGCTTAAAGTTTTATTTAACAAAAGGTATTTGATTTTTCCGCGTACCACATAACGATTTTTGCATACCCACAATGGTATGCGTATACTTTGAGAGCCTTTAGTATAGGGTTTAGGTAAATTCAAACTTTTAGACCAAGACGAAATTGTGTAATTAATTTACAAACGGTTCGGTTTAAAATATATATTTTAAATTTTGCTAGCTGATTATGATAGATGAATCAAAAGGGAAAGGCTGAATTCAGAAGGCTTGTTTTGATTCAACTTGTTCCGTGACAGCTATTATTAAATAACAAACAATTCTCGTATTATTAACATTAAAAATGATAATGTAGAAGCTGTCATCTCGAGGGTACAAGGTAATAGAGGTTTTAGTTACAGCAACATTTTTTTTTTAAAAAAAACCCATTCACAAATAAAAATAAACTTCAGTTGATAAGGGTTAGGAAGCTTTATAAAATAAATAATAGACGAAGAAAGAAGATAGCAATTAAGGAGGATGAGTTGGAAATGGAAGGTTATATTTATTTAGGATTCTCTGACTATTCCGTGTGCCCACCCAGTACTCGGCCTATCATCCAAAGCCTACTGAGTCTAAAAGCAACCGATATTTTCTATGATTTCTGATGAATCCAGTAGTTTACAACAACATAAGGTAAACAGAAACATTAAAATATAAAAAAAAACTTTAGAAATCAGGTTCACAGTTTCTATATTTGATATTTTTTCAAATTAGTACTGAAAGTTAAGGACTGGAAGTTATTCAAGTACAAAGTGTTCATTATATTTGCGATTTTTCAAGTTTTATGATGCTTCAATACTTAAAATATAGATTTTAACAATTTCATCGGCGGTTAGTAGCAATAAAAACCAAAACTTTTAATTATAAGGGAACAATTGTATTACATGTAATATTTCCTTTTTCTAAATTTTTTAAAAACAAGATAAAAGATTTGAGGTAGCAGTCAGATGAATAGTTTGGTCTTGTATTAATTCTTATTTTTGACTTACCTATTAATATATATATATATATATATATATATATATATATATATAATATATATATATATATATATATATATATATATATATATATTATATATTTATTTTTATTTATTTATATTTTATATTGAGTAATACGACAACAATTATTGTTACAAGTATTACAGTTAATATAGTTTCATGACTTGAGAAGTTCTGGTAAGAGAAACAATCCACTGATTGCACTCTGGCGGGAGTTTGATAGATGAATTATTTAGTATATTAGTACATGGAAGATGTTATAGTGATAATTATATTGAGAAAAAGTATATATATATATATATATATATATATATATATATAAGTAATATATATATATATATATATTATATTATAAAGTATATATATATATATATATATATATATATAATATATATATATATATATATATATATAATATATATATATATATATATATATATACTTTTTCTCATTTATACCGAAGGTCTATAGGAAGAGTATTGTGGTGCAATAAAATATTCAAAACCCGGGATTTCACCTGAATTACTTCATGATTGGTTTCAGTTCTTTTTAAAACCTCCCGAGTGGTTTTCACTAAGTTGTTCTCCCAGTATTCTTGTCCTAGTTGAAGCTTGGTTCGAGAATCAATCTTTAGATCTTGTTTTGCAATAACTGTTTTATGACGTCATCAACCTGCAATAATGGCTCAGTGAAAATTCCGAAAATTCATAAAACGCTGACAGATCGATCGATAAAACGGTTTGGTCGATCATTTTGAGATTAGGCACGCATGTAGAAATATCTAAGAGCAAAATGTGTGCCATGTTTCATCTCTTTATCAGAATTAGATCATTTTTTATCAAATGAGTTGTATACTATTTTTTTAAAAAATCAAAAAATAATCCCCTCGAGGCTGCAAAAGACTTTTTTCTTTATTATCCGGCAATATTTATAGAATAACTTGTATACAAAATAATTGTGCGAGAAATGCAATATAACTCCATGGTGTTTTTCCCACAATTATATTGTGCCATTTATTCATGTTTTGCAAAACTCGGTAGTACCAAATGATATATGTTTTGCTTGACAAGCGTAATGGCGGTAAGAGAGCACCGCTGTCACTGGTAAATACTTCACATTATATTCTTTAGAATTTTAATTGAAGGTGAGTTCAGGCTCTGTCGGAGATAGACGTAACGAAACAGAGTGGGACTTGACATTATGTCGAGCCATCAATAATGACGAATGTCGAATGATGGAACAGTTCCCAGTAAAACTCGGTAGTATCAAATTATATAACTTGTATACATTTAAACAAATAAATATCAAAGAATAATTCAATTGAGTGAAAATTTGATACAAAGGTATTTCTTTATATAAAAAATAAGTACTAAGTTTCGTTAGTACGGCAAGTATATGTACGGTTTTTGTTATATCACACGAGTTAAGCAGAATCAAGGCAGGTCAGTGCCAGGAGGCGTTACGCCTGTAATACGCGTTACAGAATAAATTTGGCGATTTTATACCCCAAAGATGACCGAATCGAGTCCGAAGTAGTGAGGATGATCGTAGCGAGTCCTAAGTAGTGAGGATGATCGTAGCGAGTCCTAAGTAGTGAAAATGATCGTAGCGAGCCCGAAGTAGTGAGGATGATCGTTGCGAGTAAAAGTGAGAGGTGATCGAATGCAACGCGAGTAAAAGTCCCGGTGTACTTGGTACTCGATTTATAAATACCAATACAGATTTAATTGATGATTTAAATAAATAAAATGATTTAATATAATTTGCTATACTTAATTAATATAACTAATTAATTTAATCGGATTTAAATAGTGAATAGTTCAAATTAGAAAAGTATAGAGTGATACGTTTTGTGCTCAGTTATAATCGCAGACAATTATGCAACTTTAGTTTAAATTAGAGAAAAATATACACAGCTTTCCTTCATAAACTACAATGTATAATTTTCCAACTTGTTCTATATTTGGAGTAGCTCGCAACCGCTACGTCGCACAATAGCTACGTTTTATATAGCATCCCTTTGCTATGAAAATCTTTTAAGAAATTAATTAAAACCAGCATTATAAGGGATCTGAACCGACAGTTATTAAAAATCATTTATTAGTGAACGTGGACAGAAAATGTTAAATTCTAATTTGTTATTAAATAAATACAAAGAGCAAATTATGACGTTTGTGGGGATTAGGCTGGCACAGGGGAAGATATTTGGTAATTGCTACATGTCAGAAATAAGTTAATATTTATTTTGCTCTTGTGACGGGTGGCGGCTAGAGAACCCCTTATTATTATATTTTAATATAAACCTTTCCCCTCTCAATTCTCTACTCACAACCATGTTAATTCAGTTAAGTCAAAGTTTTTATTTTTAGTTTGTAAACAATTGCGTGTATCTACTTGTAGCAATACTTGGCCACACTGGATTTGCCAAGAACTGAAATTGTACCTGAATTATCCATTTGCAGATAAATATTATAAGAGGATTTACAAAGTTATTTTCATACTTTGACTATTACTAATCATTAGAAATTTAAACTTTTAATTCCAAAGGTGGAGGAAATAAATTACAGGAAGCTGCGTGAGCGAGCCGCACACACTGCCTTCTTGTTATTAATAGTCAACGTTTTTAAAAGAATAGATGGTAGGCACCATAGAGATAGATCACTAGAGAGGACATACTCTATATAAATATTGTTTCAACTATTCATGTTTTGCAAAACTCGGTAATTTCAAATGATATCCATATCTAAATGCTTTGACAGGTTTGAAACATCATTTGGAGGATATCAGGGACTCTGAGTAACATCAATATATAACCTACTCTCCGTGTTATCTTAGGTTATAATTAATCGAACGCTGTTGACTATTCACACATTCTTCATGCTTTTTACTTTTCCTCACTTATACCGTAAGTTTCATAGACATTCGTCGTTTTATGTTGGATCATAAAAGTTAAGTATGAGGATATATCATCGAGCAAGGCCAGGGCCTGGATTACCGCTGGTACGATCAAAGACGTGCTACAGTACCTTCGGTGATTTATATACCCTGAGGACAAGCGAAGCGTATCCGAAGTAGGAAGTATATTCGTAGCAAATCCGGTGTAGTAAGGAAAAGTTCCGAGGTGCCCCGTACCCAATTTTATGAATTATAAACCTGTCGTTCTAAAAGAGTTATTGTAATTTTAAAGTTTATTTGATACACAATCATAGTTATAATTTGATTTATTTGATTCACAAATCAATGTTTGTTGATGTTTTAAAATTTAACTAATAGGACCCCTCTAGTAACAATATCTCTATGCTTATCATGTAATAACATTACAAACATAGAGGTTAATTACAAGAGGGGGCATTCCAATTTATCATTTGAAGCCGAGAAACTTCAGAACTACAAGTATAGCTCATTAATTGATGTAATTAATGGTTAATGCCATTCATACCGCTACTTCTCAGTAGTCAAAGGGTAAATAATACAAATAAATAAATCCTTTGATTCAATCTAAATACATATCTTGAAAAATTGGTTACAGAGTAACTCAAAACTATCCTTTACCATATCGGATTTGCTACGCTCATCCTCCTTCCTCCGGAATCGCTTCGTTCGTCCTCTTAAAATGGAAATAACGAATTTATATTATTGTGTCTTCGGGCTCACTTTGCTCGCACTCAGACAGATTAGATTCATTACATTAAATGGTTTTAGTTGAGTAATTTAGTCTCTGAACTAATAAAACTACAGAGTTTCTTGAAGGGTGGCTGCTTTATATTGAACGTTTCGATAGGAAAATTTAAGAGGGTAGAAATCTCGAGAGTCCCGTACAGGCATAGGGCGATGAATATTAAAAGAATTGTTGAAAAGAAATATAACCGAGGGGGTTAAACGTCGTACCTATTCTCTTTATCTCTTCTTTTAGACAAATCTGAGAAAAAGAATTGTGGGAGTCTAGAGAGTAATGATTGTACAGTGTTGATTGCTGGCAGGCATGTAACCTTCAGGTAGACAAAGCGTGCTCATTGGTACAGAACTAATACACAGGGGCGAGGTGAGAGTGACTCCGTGGGAAATGAAGGGGGTGGAACACCTACCCGCTTGTACCTGTACACACTCTATTGTATCCTATAGATTCAATCAGGTGAACTCGACCGATGTCGATTATTATTACAAATCGATATTTCTCAAATCATTCACGTATGACATTATTCCGAATTGTGCTCTACTTTCTCACATGACCTTCTCGGTGTGAGGTAGCGAAGTAAAAGCAAGTGGCCTATGGCTCTAGGCTACCAGGCCCGCAACGACTGAAGGATAGAAGGTAAGGTACCAAAAGGTTCTTCCTAAGGGAAGGGGGCGGAGAGGCTCTAAGAATAAGGTTATGTTTAACAGATTTGTTTTTCAATTCAAATAATTATTGTGGTTGTAAAATTAGTATTTCTTAAAACTCAAAGAAATTTATAGAATGATAGAAGCAAAAACTAAACTAACAACCCCGGAGCAAAATATAATTTCAAAGGGTAGAGCTGTCTTTGTATATGAGTTAGTATAGGTAATATGTTAAACCATTCAACTTCTAAATAAAATTCACGGGCATGGAGACGGATTTTGGTAAAATTAGGCGGGGATGTAGGGTTCGTGCCTAGACGAAAAAATACACTCAGGTGTATCTTTAGTGAAAACTTGGTCATTTGTCATAAAGTTAAATATATTGGGGCTTTGGGTACTTTATAGTTCCAGAATATTAGTAGTACCTAAAATTATTTTATAGCCAAAATATCATAAAATCATCCTCCAAAATATGATGAACTTAAAATTAACTACTTAAATATTTTTATAATTTCGGAACAAACCATAACTTTTGGAACCACCGAAATTAATACAAAATATAACGTTACAATTTAAGCAGCATTGAGCGTGGTCAGTGCCTGAAAATGTAGCCAGGTGGGGGGCCTGGGTAATGCCTGGGTGTATAATATTATATATATATATATATATATATATATATATATATATATTATATATATATATATAAATATATATATATATATATTATATATATATATATATATATATATATATATATATATATATATATATATATATTATAGCTACATTAACTGATGGTAGCTCATTTTTATTGTACATATAGAACAATAAGCCATTTATTCTAATTATTAAAATGTGGTTTATTTGAGAGTTATTTGATCAAAAACGGTAATATTGAAATGAAATAAAATTTCGAGAGAAGGTTATCGGTTAAAAACGATCTATCCGTTATGTATGGATCGTATTTTTATCCATACGATGTATGGATGGATCTAAAGGTACAAACAGAGTTGGAGGATCCATTTAGATTCCATCTCCCCTAGTTATGGCGTATGCGATCGAATCCCCTCATGGTTCATACAGATAATATACCGTATTGAGAGATCGTATCCCATACGATACGCGGATCTAGAAGTGTGTGTGAACATACTAAATGTAAGCATGCGCAGTTTTAATGTAGATTAATAGCATGCGATGATAGTTTCAGCATCAATTTATTCCCCCAGGTTTTGGTTATAGTTTTCTCTATTTTTTCCGTAACATCAGAAGGGTCACTTCATCACTTAGCGCGTCATAACATTAGTAAAATACGATCCATCCTGCTAGACAAATTTTTTGTTAGAAATTGCGTTTGAGCACAATGTTTCTAATATGTGCAATACAGGAATATACTTTAATAAATTTTAAACACTTACTTGTGTAGGGGTTAGATGAATTAAACTTGCTAAATGCTCCCTTTCAGGCGCTGACAGGTACTTTTGTTGTTTAAACCTTCGCTCAAGTTCGTAAACCTGAAACAGTGTCAAGCCAGAGCAAATTACAATATTGTTAAGAATGAAAAATCCTCCAGTTTTCCGTGCGTGGAGGATTGAGTCGAGTCGCGTGATATTTGTGCTATTTATCTAACCGTTAACTCGTTTAGATAAATATTTAAACTCAATTCTATGATAAATATAGATACATATTTGAACTCAATTCTATGACATATTTCAACTCAATTCTATGATGAATATAAATACATATTTGAACTCAATTCTATAGTATAGTAATTGATAAACAATATCAAATATTGTTTATTAATATATAACAAAAAAATTTTTGTCATATTATTTTATTTTTTTTTTTTTACGCTTTAACCCGTAGGGTCATTATTATAGCGTTTTCCCCTCACTTAAATCTCACTCAACATTAGCCCCTGAGTTTGTGCACATCCAATCATCTAGGAAGCCCCCCTCCGTACATGGTAGCACATATAACCAGTTCACAGAGTGTCTAGTTCATCCAGCCCAACCAGACTCTATCCAAACTCACTGCTCTGGCTAGTGTCTGCGACTAGTTCACCGTGTGCCTAGTTCATCTAGACCAGCTAGACTCTGGCTAGGCTCACCGCTCTGGCTAGCGCCAACTACTAGTTCACTGTGTGCTTGTTTCATCTAGTCTTACTAGCTCCTCTGATCACATTAGTCTCACTTGACCTCGTCCTTCCAGTCTCACCAATCTCATCAGTTCCACTAGCATCACCAGACTTTAGCTAGGCTCACCGCTCTGGCCAGTCCAGCGCCGCCCGACAAAGAACCCAGCACCCAGATGTCAGCGTGCACAAACTTCATATTATTATTTCTAGTATTAGTATTAACAGTATGTTGTTATTTTTAATTCTTTATTAAAATTGTAATTCTAAGTTATATTCCTTAAATTTTATATTTTGTTTTCTTTTTATATTTATGTATGTATGTTGATTTGTTTTATGTAAATTGGGAGCAATCCCGTATTTGTTAAATAAATAAATAAATATCTATTGATAGACAGGTATTGTATAGCGTAGACTTAAAATAATACAATATAGAAGGAGCACAGGACCGTAAACACAATGTATCCACTGATAACACGAAAGCCGGTTGACTGGTGCACTTAAGTAATGCTGCCAACCTGACACAAAACATTATTTAATATGTGTCATAAATATCTATTAATGAAGAAAAATCGTAAAGAACAAATATATAACTTAAACTGCTGATATTAATAAAACCGGTCTTAGATGGCAAAAGGGTGGCGGAATACAAGAATCTACATTTAGTTAACGAGGACTACTTTTTAATATAATTTTTATAAATACGTTAAACTAAAATTAAATGCTTTAAATTGTAATGCCACCGAATATTTATTAGTATTTTATGAATAAATCATTAATTAATAATAGAACATAATAATTCAGCAACCGGAAGTATTGCCAACTTTTTTTTTTTTTGATAATTGTATATTGTTAGGTTGGCAGCATTACTTAAGAGAAATCTAGGAATGTAACAAGCCTAATGCTAAGCTATTTCAGGGAACTGTTTCAATATTCGTCATTATTTATGATTCGACATGGTGTCATGACCCACTATTCGTTACGTCTAATCTATATCTATCGGTATCTTAAAGAGTTAGACGTAACGAAACAGAGTGGGACATGACATTATGTGCTGCCATTTATAATGACGAACGTATCAGTGCTGTAGTATTTTGCTTGTAACATTTCCTAGGTATCTCTCGCACAGACATACTGTGTTAAATTCACGTTTTGCAAAACTCGGTGGCGTCAAACGATATACCTCTATATGTGTTTAGACATATGGATTAGATCAGGAAAAATTAAAGTACATATTACTAAACAATATACGTATTATCCAAAACAACTTCTGAAATAAGTGTTCCTCCTCTTTCAACGAATCTACAAATAAAGTCAAAACAAGAAATAAAAATAAGTGATTCCGCTTTGTTGCGGTGAGTAATTACATTGAGCAGGATAAAGGAAAAGATGGGAAGACTAGAGATTACTTTCTACATCATTTAACTAACCTAGCCCGAGGGTTCCTCAGCGCCCCTATTCAACCCGCCTCGCTATATCTATACTGTAATTACGTTATTACCCTTTATCTCTTTTTATTGGTTCTTTATTAAGTGTCAAAATTTATCCAACAAATAAAAACACAGTTAAGTATTACACGAAAATGACAGTAAATGAATAAACAGTTTACAAATCATTAAACATATATACTATGTATCATTACATAATAGACAAGTAAGTCCATGATGGTGCGGTATTGACAATTTTACGTATAATAATTTAAATGAGACGTTTTATTAAGGCTGCGCGTACTTATTTCTGTAATCCCCAAATCAGGCCCGTAGCTAGGTAGGGGCCAGGGGGCATCGCGCCCCCTAGAAAAAATGTCGTCCCCACTGACGAAGTAGGTACTAGTGGAATTCTCTTGTAGATGTGTAAATTTCGCCCCCCTCAGGGATTGGTTTGCCCCCCCCCCCATGAGTTTTGGCTCGCTACAGGCCTGCCCCAAATTGCTCTGTCCTTTTAAGTCGTAGAAACCTGAATTTTTGTACAGATCCTGAATAAATAATATTGTCGAGTTCAGTGTCTTCTGAATTTCAATAACACGGGCAGAGAAAAAAAATCAAACGGCAAAGGATAAATTTCTGATCAAACGGACACACTCAACAATCATAATCATAATATTTATAATATTTTTATAATATTATTTATAATATTAATATTTGATAAAATCATATCAAAAATCACAATATCTTATTTGTGGGTGGGAAGAATAGTGATAATATGGATTTTAAGTTTGCTAAATCATATCAAGTCGGTCTCCCAACGAAATAGTTATAAAACCTCAAAATATGTATTTATTTAAAATAAAAGGATTGTAAAAAAAAATAGTTAGATAAATGTGATTTGTTAACATACCGTTATAAATGCCAAACAATAAAATCGAAAATCGGAACTAATGCTGATAATAAAATTTAACTCCGTAAACGTGTTTGGCGTATTTAGTATGCTCAGTATACGTTTTTAGTTTCAACTAGAAGTATTTGCTGGGTCATTATTGTGGGGATAATGACGCCATACACATTTCATGAACAGTTGGATTCTGTACATTTATGAGGTCTATTTTCGCTTTAAATTTCATTCAAATCTCAAAAAGCTTTCAAAAGTAATTGTGATATTTGTTTTTAGTATAATTAGTATTAATAAATTTAATTTATAGTAAAGTTTAATTTGTGTATAGTTTAATGTGACGAATTTCATCTAATTAAGCATTAGCTAAGCAATAATTATAAAAAATAAGCATTTTTCCTAGATATTGAATAAAACTTGCATTTTTGATACAATCCAACTCTGAACCATATTTCGTAATTGACTAATCTTTATAATAGCCATTGTGAATAACTTAGTATTTAGTTAATCAATAATCTTTATGAAGATTTAGGTCTTCCGGTGGTGACCGCGTCAATATAGATGAAGAATCCGACGTTTCGCTTTCACTGTGGGAGGCATCTTCAGGGATGTAGGACATCATCCCTGAAGATGCCTCCCACAGTGGAAGCGAAACGTCGGATTCTTCATCTACATTGACGCGGTCACTAATGGAAGACCTAAATCTTCATGGCAATAACCGCGGAAGCCTACGCAGTTTATTTTCAATAATCTTGAGTTTAAAAACGAATGTATTTACTACCTAAGGACTAGCAAAGCGAGGCCGAAAATATGTTGCACTATAAATTTGGTGATATTCATTTTTGACGACGCGCAAAGTAAAAGCGAAGTACTGAGGACGAGCGAATTAAGTCCGATGGGGTTAGAAAAAAGTTTCGAAGTACCCAATTTTTATATGATATTCCTCAGCAACTCGTTGCCGCAAGATTTAAAAGATGTTGGTGATACAACATGTTTTAGGATTGATAAGTGTAAAGAATTGCTTATTAAGAGAACTCTTCTCAATGTATCCGACTGTATGGGAAAATAATGTTTCGAATCTCACTATTTTAAGTCACAATCGATTTTATTAATTGTATTGAGTTTAGTTTTACTAGCAAAATATAAATAATTTATACAATTATTTGTGATTCCTTCTTGCTTCGGAAGAATATAATACTACTTCTAATTCTTTCAGTAGATGGTACACGGTGTGGAAACGGAAAAAAGGGTTTAGTTATTAATCTAGTCGAACAAGTGAGATCAAAAATATTGTTTCAAACATGATGTGTTTAGATGAAAAAATGTAAAACGAATTGAAATCTTGAAAATCAATAAAGGCAAAAAATTCCAATGGATATTTTCATATATTACAATCTACAGGAATTTTTACAAAATTTGTATTTTTTAAAAGAAGATTTTCAACAACTTATGGGTTCGGTTCACAGTAAAACTGATATCGTAAAACTTCCTGTTTTTAAAAATGTCAAAACATAGCATAGTAGAATAAACGAGTATAGGATTAAAAACATCATACATAGCTTAACTAATAAACTTGGTTTGAAAAAAATGTTACAAACATGTTCGAAACAACAGCTAAATAAAAAGTAAATTGAGGATTTCCTGAACAATGATGTTCAACGTAAATATTACAAGTTGATTAAATAAAAACAATAAATAAAAGCAGATAAATTACACATGGTTCTTTATTCTTTATATAATAAATAACTGAGCTTTCAACTAAAAAATCATTAGAGTTTAACAAAATATAAAAACTAAAATAAAAAAAAAAAAACACAATTCACAAACTACTTCATATTGCACCTTGGTACGGTTTGATGAGCTACGTAAAAACTGTTAAAACTGTTACATTGAAGTATTTTTAAGAAATCAGTGTTGCCTACAAATTTCCATTGTAAAAAAAATGTTTTAAAACTAAATTAAGAATTGTTATGAATTAAGACTTCCTTATTAAATTTAAATAAACGGAGGTTAATTTTATAACATTTTAAATTATTTTGACGGTTATTAAAATTTTATAGAACTCGCAAAACTACTGTTTACATTGTTTAAAAAGAGACACAAAAAATTGTGTTTCAGTGTTTGAAGATTTTTCATAAAACATTAAAATGGTTTACGAAAGATATTAAAATAAAGAAGTACTGAAACTATTGTAGAACTAAAGCTGGTTCAGTGAAATTATTAATTTTTAGAGCTTAATTTTCAACATCCTTTTTAAGTTCACACTTTTTTAAATTTGACAATATTATTATTTTTTTAATTTCCTTTTTTGGCCAATTATGTTCGATGTATAAAATTCGGGTACTTATACTTAAGTACCCGACACTTAATACTGAGGGCATTGAGAACTGAGAATTTAACACATATACTATATAATTCCGATTTTAGCTCTTTCTTAGTTTTTCCTTTTTGTTTTTCAAAATATAAATCAAAATAACCGGTTTGATTTTTTACTTTTTTAAGGAATTTTAAAATTAAGTAATTTTCTGATAAAGTTCTTTTAATTTATTTCACAAGTTATGAACAGATGGGATTGCAACAAATTTGTTAAGAATTATTGGATTTTAATTTTTATTATTGCTATTACTTATATTATTAGAATTATTTAATGTTTGCATTTTTTCTTTTTTGGTTTCATAAGTTTGTTTATTAGGTAATTTGAGAAAATATTTTATTGCAGGGATAATTGAATAATCGTTTAAATTTGAGATTTTAGGACCCCAAAATGAACCAAATTTGACAAATTACATTGTCTTTTGTCCTTTCATTGGTAAAGGATGGATGCACTTTTTATAGTCTACGTTCTTATTACGTTCTTAGCTTTATACAAAACCATTGTAGCATATAACCAAGCATGCAGATAAGCTCGAATGTAATTGCTTTACAATTTGGAACATTAACCCACAATTTAGTAAAATATTTGCCTTAGTTAACATCCTTGATCGACGTATAATATTTTTTAAAATCCAATATAGGGTTGAGGATAGCAATGTGTGAAAATGAGAGTGTTTAGCTTGGAATGAGTTCCAGCCTCAGGGCCTAGGCTACTATGTCAAGTGATGAAGTTTGCCAATGACAGTTAAGACGATATGGTTTGTTTAAGGGTTCGTAACTAGTTAGGGTTAATAGGCGTTAATACCAGTAACTGAGTTAGCGCTTCCCCTATCTCATCTCTGGCTTAGTAATGTTTGCACTCTGTCAATATTCCATGTTTTTCCACTGTCCCCTTCTTTCTACAAAAACGGGAAGTATAGTAAAGTGGTACACGAATCTATCGGACGAAAAAGGGGTTCTCAATGGGTTACTTTAGACTGGGATGCGGCAGGAAGAGCATTGTTGCCTTATGTCAGTCAATGCAAGCATCTTCTTCCGTTTCATTCCCTATTGCTTATAGGCTTGAATATTCTATACAATAGCTTCCCTATAAAGTTTCTTAAACCCTTCCAGATAGAACCTTGACACATACCGTATTAACTCAATTTTTATCAACCAATCTCAACTTGTCTATTTAATCAAAGATGGACGAACTGGAAGATTAGTAACAGAGCCGCTGACTTGAGATAGAAGAACACAGCAATGAAGAGGATATAATCTAAAATAATGAAAACCAAATTAAACTTGGCATTGTATGGACACGCGAAAATAGTTAAGAACAACTAATCTGAAGGAATCCTCCATAATCAAAAGACCTTAGGCATCTGAAGTTGCTACATCTCACACAATATCTCTTTAGAGCTGGCTTCTTATCAAAAGAGACTTTAATCACTTGATTTCAGATTCGCTAATTTGCAAAAACATTTTTCATGAGGAACCAGCTTTAAGTGAACATTGCGTCATGAGGACACGCTACAGTTGCCTCAACTCTTTACGATTCGAAGGGCTGAGGTATTAGCTTTTTTTAATGAGGTCATATTCGAGAAGAAAAACTTCAGCCCATATGTGAAACCCTTCAGTTATCAATCTAAGGTGAATTTTACATTTGGTTTAAAAAATTCATTTAGTAGCCTGATTTGAACCTGTGCCATCTTAAAAGTAGAGGTGGGCATGGACTTTATGATGCCATATGCCATTACTGACTTCCCTATCAGTGAACCAGATGAAAATGTTTACAACGCATTGAATGGTCCAAGTGATGATCCATAAAATAAATAAATATTCAGGAATATTAACAAACAAGTAGAAAGGACAGTTCTCGAACTATTGATGAACCTTACATAACGAACCTAATTTGCAAAAAAGAGAATTTTAAAAAATGATAATATTGTCAAACTATTGAAAATAAAGATTTCAAAACAAATATGCCCTCTTTAGAACGTTAGAAATACGCCGGACTTGAGGGCCTCCTGTCAATATTACACTGAGAAAAATTTCTGGCGTTTCCCAGTGGAAAAACACTGGGTCTAACAAGAAATTCTAGTGAAGCGAATGACTACTAGAAGTATCCTGAGTTAACTAAATGAAAATAGTTAAGGGCGTTTAGTTGAATTGACTAATCAATTCTGTTAAGGGTTCTTGTTGAGGTAACCCATACGTTCACTGGGAAATTTAGCTAAACCAACAGTATTTAGTTAGAATCATTGGTAAAGTAACTAAATTGTTTAGTAACCTCCACCTAAGTTTAGTTAGGTGCAATGGTAACTTTTAGTTAAAGACAGAGATTCTCAAGCATTTTCTAGTTAAGCACAACCAATTTGTTTAGTTGGCTCAACGAACAAAGCAAAAATCCACGTGTACTTTCATTAGCCTTAACCAAACTCCACTGGGACTTTATATTGACCTTAAATAATTTTGCCAGTGAAGTCTAGTAATGTTATAGTTATCTCAACTAGAATTTGTAGTGAATGAGGACGTTAAGTAGTTCGCTCAGCTAGTTTCTAGTTACCTTAACTACACATTTTTGTTATCAGCAATTGCATTCTGGTTACCTTAACAGGTATTCAAGTTACCACATTAACGTTCATATCCACATCAATGAAACTTCAGTTACTACAACTATATTTTCTGGTAGGCTCTACTACTGTGTAGTTACCTCAAATACATTTTCTGGCAGACTCTACTACTGTGTATTACCCCTAATATATTTTCTGGTTGACTCAACTACTGTATAGTTATCCCCAATTATTTTCTGGTTGCCTCTACTACTATTAGTTATCTCACTATAATTTATGGTTGCCTCTATTGCTATTCTAGTAGGCTCTTCTAGAATAGCTAGTTGCCTCACTAGGTTTCTAGTAGAGGTAACTATATTTTTTCCAGTTACCTCCACTACATTGTAGTTGCCTCTACTGTCTGTCTAGTGCCCTCTACTGCTCGATTTGAGTAGAACTACACGTGCACTTAGTTATAGGATTAGCATTAATGATAAATTAATTCATGTTTAATTAATAATTGAAATAACCGCATTAACTAACTTCACATAAACTAATGGCACCTGGTCATATTACACTCTCAGTAATCATTGTGAGTGTAACGCTAACATAGAACAAAAAAAAAGTTTTAGTTATGTGAAATATGTCAATACATACATTACAATTAAAAATTGAAAAAAATGTTAACTATCTTTAATGCACAACTAAGAGCACTAGATGTACCAAACTAAAAAAGTAAAAGAGGTTGGACTAACAAACAGTTAAAGACATCATACAATGTGTGGTTAAAGAAAAATAACACAGGGTTGAGTGACATAGAAATGAAAAGCATTATAAAGGAAATAGTAACATTTATTTTTGTTTATTTTTTGTACAAATATTAAATATACAGTTGTTTGGACAATATTGTAGAATTGTTAACATATACAATGAATGAAATTAGGTAAATAATAAAAATAAAAGTAAAATACAATAAAAACAATTTATGATTAAGAAAGGATTTTTTTTAAATTGTTGCTATAAAATAATAAATTATACTTGTTTCTTAATTGTTATGTTAATAATTAATTTATGAATTAATTAATCATTTCACACATTAAATTAAATTATTACTTAATTAAATTAAGTAATTAAGTAAGTAAGTAAGTAATAATAAGTAAGTAAGTAAGTAATCTATGAATTATTAATTATATAATAACTTATGTAATGATATAATTTATTGTGTATTATAGCAACTATTTAAATACAAAGAAAGATGTAGAGTCATTTTCTTAAGGGGATCCGCAAAGAGTGGAGGTAAAAATCACTTAAACGGAAATATCATCGGTTCTAAGCAATTTGAGAACTAAAGTCTATCGTTTAGTTTAAAAATCTTGACAGGTCAGTTTAGACACCACTGAATCTTGAGAAAAAAAAATCCCTGCAAGAAGGGAGCGGGAAAAAACTATGCAAACAAATTAGGTTATTTTACCCGTATTTTCTTGGCGATGTTTTTTTACATTTCTTTTGTGTAGTTTTTTTTAAAATATAATTTTAAGATTAATTTGAAAGTAGTTTTCAAAACGATGTAATGAAAAGAAGAACCTTAAACTAAGTGAAAGAATGCCGGGAAGAAGGTTTTTTCCCTGCAGCGGTTATTGTGGTAGGGATTTTTTTTCTCTTTTTAAGTGAGAGGTTGGCAGCGGCTTCTATGATTGGTCAATCCCCAAAAATACTTATGACCTTGGGGATTTTTAAACTAAACGATAGGCTGTACGTTAAAAATTGTAGTTCTTAAATTGCGCCACTGTTGTTTGCTCCAGAAGATTGAAACGGGTCTTAAAATGTGCAGAATAAAAATTAGAAGTAAAGTACAGTTTAGAATTTTTATATTTTGCTTAGAAACGGAGATATTTCCATTTAAGTGATTTTTACCCCCACTCTTTGCTGGATCGCCCACTGAGGATACCTCCGTGAACCTTGTCTCCAACAGGAGGCCAAAGTAACGTATGAAGGTTAACATCTCGGATGTTAACCTTCATACGTTTCATACTGTTATAGCTATCACTTTAATTAAATTGAAATGCACTAATCACACCGAGAGTTAAGCACTGTAGCTATCACTTTAGTTAAATTGAAATGCACTAATCACACCGAGAGTTAAACACTGTAGCTATCACTTTAATTAAATTGAAATTCACTAATCACACCGAGAGTTAGGTACTGTAGCTATCACTTTAATTAAATTGAAATGCACTAATCACACCGAGAGTTAGGTAGCTATCACTTTAACACTAATCACACGAGAGTTAGGTACTGTAGCTATCACTTTAATTAAATTGAAATGCACTAACACCGAGAGTTAAGCACTGTAAAATAGCAAAGATCACGCACGAGCACGAGAGCTCGAGAAATACTGTGAGTGAGATAAAGCTTCAGTAGAGGGCTTTGGGACGCTAGAGTGGGGATATTTGTTGTACTTAACTGGACAAACCATAGGTTTTAACTAAACGTAATGTACTCTTCAGTGGAAATTCCCTTTGACCTAACAACACTTAATCAAATCTACTAGAATCGCCCCTCAACCAGAATTTCTGGTAGAGGTATCTAAACTTACATTACATTTGTTGTCTCCTACTAGAATTTTACTAGAATAACTCAAAGAAACGAAGTAACAAATAGAATTTTACTGGAATAACTAAAAGAAACATAAAACCAAATAAGTTTTAGTTATTTCCAACAGGAATTGAAAAATTAGACGTTAAACACCACAAGTGATGTGTCTTGACAAGTCCTAGCAGGGCTGAAAATTGCTACATGCATGCCATTTATAACATGAATTTTCTCCCAACGAAACCACGCATTGGGAAAGGGGACCAGAGGGATAAAGTCCCTTTGAAATTCTAACGTTATACGGCCATTCCCACTACAATATACCACTTATATGAGCCAGTTCATGCAATGCACGTGCTTCACGTGTCATTTTCTTCTAACCATGCTGCAGGACAAACGGCTGCACCGATTTCAATGACACAAAGCATAAGAAACATGCTCCATGAGGTGATATTCTGGTGGTTAGAGGTGGTTCTCACAACTCAAAACACTTTTCATGTAAATCAAACTTGGAGTTTGAGGCATATGCAGCTAAATACAAACAAAAATAAGAATTGCATGTGACAATCCTTCTTTTTTAGCGAATTTCCTTTGGGAATAAAATTCGCTAATGGGATAGGCGTCAGGGCGGAATTCGAACCATGGACCACGACACAAATCCGTTTCAGAGTTCTCTAATGACGAAAAAATACGTTTCGCAAAACTTTATATATATATATATATATATATATATATATATATATATATATATATATATATATATATATATTATAATGTATTTCTAGATACTTTCTAGTAAACACCCTATCTTTCGAACGGATTAATATTTTTTAACCAAACTTGGTACAAAAATCAACCTTCGGGAGGACACGAACCCTATAGCAAAACAGGTTTTTGTGACGTCATTAACCCGGTCAAACCCATATATATATGGGTTTGGGTTCTCGCATCCAAAGGAAATACGCCCGACATGCGGACCACCGCGCTAGAATTATTAACTACTTCTTTTTACTCTTGAAAGTGTAAGATAGAGAATCCAACTTCCTCGTTTGACTGCCTATCATGTCTATAATAGTCAAGTAGTGTGTAGTTTCTTTTAAAATCTTCCTTAGTTTCCCCAGTGGCGTACAGAGAGTAGTTAGGGCCCCTAAAATTAAATTAAAATTAAATTCACACGATTAAAACGAAAAATTCGAACGTATAGTATACATGTGACATCAATCTTGGGGAATCATGAAAAATTAAGCGCCAGACTACGTGTATTGTCTATTCAGTTCATATATTATTGTTCGTACATTTTTAGTTCATAATTAATTAATTACATTAATTATTAAATTATAAATTTTAAATCAGCTCATAACTCCATGCATATAGCTGTAGTTAACTAAACATTCTAGTTAACTTAACCAGATACTCAGTAGCAAATGTCGAGTTCTGGCACAACTATTTTGGTGACTTGATATAACTAAATCACGTCTTGGCCATAGCTATTTAATTGTTTATCTCAACTAAAGAATGGTTGGAGAATTTATAAAGATTTCAACTAAACGCGTTTAGATAAGCCAACTAAAAAAATTGAATGAAACTAACTAGTTCGTCATTGTAAATAACAATAATATAGTTGATACAGCTGTATTACAGTTATACAGCTCTTAACTAAAATCAATTAGTTGGATCTACTAAAAGCGTGTGGTTCGGATGGCTAGAATTAATTTAACGTAAATGAAATTCTAGTCTTAACCAATGAAAATGGTCTTAACTAATTTTTAGTTAATCGATTTCAGAATTATTTTTCTCAGTGTATAAATATTATTTATTCCATTAATTATTTATTCCACTAAGATTTTACTTTGGATTAACACTTTTTCAATTAATTGGCTTTCTTACAACAAAAAAGTATTCTTACAATCAAGAGAATCTCTTGTAAAAATCTAAATAACAATAAAACAGTAAAATAATATTAAAAAAAAAACAAAAAGAAAATCAAATCAAGTGCTGCAGATACAACTCGTTCAAGTGTTTAACCCTTCAAACCAGTAAATAAAACATTTTAATCTTATCCGAAATTAATTTGAGTTCCGCGGCAATTTTGTAACAACTTTTCGGCACACTTAGTCATTCACATGAAAATAAAAGCGATTGATATTAAAAGCAAATCGTTCAAGGATTTTATTATTTCGATACAATATTGGATGTAAAAATCGTCCTAGAATTTTCTGATACAATATTGAATGTTAATTCGTCCTAGGATTTTATGATAGAATGTTGCATGTTAAATTGTCCCAAGGTTTTAATCCTTCGATACAAGAATTTTATGATACAATATTAGATGGCAAATTGTCCATGGATTTTATGATACAACATTATGATACAATATTAGATTTCAAATAATCCAAGGATTTTATTAATTTTGGTGATTATTATGTATTACATGTCAAATGGTTCAAGAATTAAAGGGATTTACAACATCGCGTTTCAAATTGTCCAAGGATTTTAATGTTGATGCAATTGTGTGTGCCCAATCTCCCAAGGATTTCAATGGTTTTAAAACTATTAGGTGCTAAATAAGTGGTGCTGCTAGTGGTAGACCAATTATCTAACTCGAGTTTAAATGGATGTGAAATGTTTCGAGGGACCCCGAATACTAGTTTTGGGTTATAAGATGGTCATTTCATACGATTCGACCTCTAAAAAACACAGAAAATAGCAAAAAGGCTTTCCTTTAAAACTGTTCGGGTACTGTTCTGATCTCGTCATAATCTTACTAGGTATTAGATCATCTAGTCTAGCGTCTAGGTTAGCGTAATTATCGAGACCCCGTTGTACTGAATTTCACACAAATCCTGCGTTATCTGGAATATTTTATCAAATTCATCAAGTAACTTTTCCTAACCGATATTTAGTTTAATAATGAATATCGGTGTATTTTAACATTATTTTAAAAACAGGCAAGAAAACAATCGTGACTACAACTTTCAAAGTTTAAGATAAATCTCTAAATAGCAAGTCGTACTTGTCAGCTTTAAGGATATCAGTAGTTAACTAAACCAAAATGTAAATATAAAGTTGTTTAACAATTATAACATACGGACATACATTCGGTCCCTTTAAGAGGTTGTGGTTAGTTCTTAAATTAACTTACTTGGGCTTGTGTGAAAAGAACTCTTCGTTTTCTCCTTTGTGTGAGAGGAAATTGGAGTGGTTTGACATCTGTTGGTCCGGAGGGAGCCGTTCCACCGCTGCAGGCAGTCAGTGCTGACATACCTGACATCGCACCGGCACCAGATCCCATTAACCTCGTAACTGAAAAACACATAACGCATCACATATACTAATCAATTGAATTCGTAACAGTCAATTACTTTCAATGACAAACAGTAAATTCATTAAATAGACTAACAAAGAGTTACTACTTTCAGTAGACTGACAAACAGTCATAGCATGGCAACAAACAGTCATGGCAAACAGCCTAACAGTCAGTTTATTAAATAGACCAACAATAGGTATACAAAATAAATATGCAACAAAAAATTTAAAAATTTATTGTTGCATATTTGTAAATCGGATAGACATTTAAACTCTTAGACATTTAAGACTCGTATCATTGATAGATAGATGTCATAGATTGATAGTCAATGCATCAAAAAGAGTTGTCAAAATTAAAAAATAAGAGGTCTTTTGAAAAAAGAATAAATAGAGAAATTTTGCTTAAACTTGCAAATGGTTAGCGAAAGTCCTATGGTATATTAGGCAATGCCAAAATTCGTCAATATTTCAAGATGATAGTGCAGAAGCAGGAGCCTAATTTTTGATTAAATTTTTGGTTATACTCAATTCGTTAGAGAATTTGAGACAAATTCACTTCAATGGACAAATCCAGTTCCAATTTTAACAAAAACGTAAAAATCTAAATATACTTTAAAAAAAAATGGATAAAGGTACAATAAAATTGAATACTGCAGGTTAGCTTAATTTGTACTGTAACTTAAGCATGCAAAATTCACACATACCTGTGTGCGTACACATAATTTTTCTCCCTGAGAAAATTAAGTACCCCTATCTATCCAAAAGACATTTTTTTTTTTCATTTTGTACAGATATTTGTTATGAAATTGTGGTCTCCTTAAGGCTTGGGCTTAAGTTACAAGATGTCAGTGATTTTCTTCGACAACTTCATGCTGAAATTATTTATTCCTTAGGAGATGCAACTAATATACTTTTGATTTTAACTTTAAGGATAAACATTAACACTCGACAGTAATTTATATAACGCTAAATCTGATTCTTTGTTTAGACATCGAATCTCAGGTTTAACGTCTGTTTAAAACCTGCCGAGTCATACCTCGGTCTTTATTTGAATAAAAACAAAAAAAAAGAAAGATACAGAAAGGTTTAGAGTTAAAACAGTTGATTGAGATATGCCAAGTTACCCTGTCAGAGGTTCCTTCGTAATTATATCACATAAAAGATTTTGATGAGAACTAGACACGAAAATGAAAAGATACACACTGACAGACGGAACCAATGAGACGCCTACCGACCTCAACTCTTTGGCGCCTATAATCGCCTACAAGCTATTTTATAAATCGTTTAGATATATTTAAATTATTATTAAATTAAAGTTGTGTATTATATATTGTTCTCTATAATAGGAACACGAGTTAAGAACAGCACACTCCTCAAACAGTACAAACACTGTCTTGCTTAACAGTGTTTACATTTACATGATAACAGTGTTTGCATAAGCATAGAGATATATACTAGAGGAGGCATAGCCTATCTCATTACATTGAAAGATCTGAAACATCTTATTGGGGTTTTTATGGACTCTGTGTAACCTCATTGAAACCTCCTCTAAGAGCGAGTTAAGCTAAGTTATAATATATAAATTGATTTCGGCTTTCAGCAAATTGTTTGTATTTTGATTTGTACTATAAACGTTTTACTATATAAGTTACTGTAATTTTGTTCTGTTTGTTTGATTATTTTGATAATCGAATGTGGTCAGGTTTTCCGATGTTTCAAAATTAAACTAATAGGGCCCCTCTAGTAATACGTCTCTATGCATATAGGCAATGACAGTGTTTACATTTACATGATAACAGTGTTCGCATATATACAATGACAGTGTTTACATTTATATAATAACAATGATTGCATCACAATAGCAGTGCTTACATTTACATGATAACAGTAATTGCATACACACATGACAGGTTTACATTTACATGATAACAATGATTGCATCACAATAGCAGTGCTTACATTTACATGATAACAGTAATTGCATACACAATGACAGTGTTACATTTACATAACACCACAATGACAGTGTTTACATTTACATGATAACATGATTGGACAGTGTTACATTTACATATAACAGTGTTTGCATATACACAATTGTTTACATTTACATGATAACAGTGTTTGATATACACAATCACAGTGTTTACATTTACACAATTAACCGCGTGTCTAACCAAAACGGACATAACTTGGCGGGAAAGAAAAGTTGACTGTCCAACTTTTTCGGACCAAAGACTTGGCGGGGAGTTTTTTACCAAGTAGTTTTTGGTAAGAAATGTATATACGTGGATATATAAAAAAGACTCGTTTCTATAGCTAGATTGCTTTGGGTATATATGTCAATATATGAACAAAGGTTCGCTTTGCCAACAAAATTGCTAAAATATAAAATTAGGTACATTAAAAAAGGCTTGCTCTGCTCGCTAATAGCTATAATTATATACGTGAATGTATGTAAAAAGGCTATATTGTGTATGTATGCAAATATATTGTTATAAAGAAATAAAGGTCCTAATAAAGCCCCTACATTTGTAAAGGCTCACTTCGCTCGCCATAAATATATATGCGAACATATGCAATGATGCTCTGTTCGTAGGCAAAATTGCTAAAAAATAATTGTAATCATATTAAAAGGGTTTGATTCACTCCCTAGATTGCCGTAAATATTCGAAAATTACAAAAAAAAGAGGCTCGCTTCCCTCGCAAAATTACAAATATATACTTACTTACATTAAAAAGGGTTGGCTTTGTTTGCTAGATTGCTATAAACATATGCGTGGATTAATAAGAAGCTCACATCGTTTACAAGATTGCTAGAGTATATTATAAGATACTCGTACGTTAAAATATGGTTCCGGTTTACACAAAATAAATATTGTATAGTAAAGAACTTAATAAGAGTTTGCTTCGCTTGCTAGATTGTTGAAATTAATAATTACGTATAGTAATAGACGCTTACTACTTACTACGCTCCCAAGTATGATAAAACCCGTACTTAATACCTTTGAAGGAACTCGCTTCGCTCACTGTTGGTATAAATGAATTAATATATTTATTTAAGCACAATAAATAAAATATTACATACTTTTCATGAATACATAAACATTTAATTTAGCATGTCCTTACTTTTGTGGTTTGTTAGACTCTTATCTCTGAATTTCGTAAAAGGGTGGTAAAAAAAATAAACCCGCAGGACATTATTGACAACTGAGCTTGGAAGCTTTAATCCTGTGGACGCCCATGAGGGTCTGTATTAAGTTTCTCTATCAATTTCCTCTATTTTCTCTCATTCCAACTCTAAGCATGGGTGGTTAGCATGCTAGACAAACTATTTAATCACATTTGTGAATACGTAGGCCAGCCGAGGTCACATCTTGCTGGCAGTCTGACTAATAATAATTCAAACATTTAAATAATATTCTTCATAATTTTCCTATAAATTCTTCATTTTTCGTCCTTTCGGCCTAAACAAAACGGCGGACAGAATAATTCGTTCTAATGTCATTACTTCGAGTAAATTATTATCATTGGTTTGATTTGTGTAGGAGGTGTGCATCGAGCACTATGAGGCGTGAGAGGCCTCAACATAAAATTTTAGATTGAACCCCTATAAAATCACGGCTTGAATCCACAAGTCTACATCATTAGTTTACCAATATTTTATCATCAGTTATAAACGAGAATAATTATATAAGAGAATGTTTATAATACAGGGGAAATAAAGTTTATCAAAATCAATAGTCTAGGTTAAAATCTTTTAATAGACAGTTCAAGTGGCAACACTGGGCCTGGTCACGTGACCTTTGCTTTTACATTCATATCCCATATAGGCTTTTAATATAACCCTTGATGAAAATAAATAAAAATAGAAAATAATAATCAATCAATGGGAATGTTACTTTATTCCGGTTGTTTATTCGGAGTGATGTAAACAGTCAGATACCAATAGAAATCGACCAGTGTTTATGATTTAATTAAATTAAAAATCTAGTTTGTTGGCAATCATGTAACTTCAGGTTTCACTTGATTGCTCCAGTTTACAAAGAATAATATGTCAAACGAAATTCTTATGTTGGAAATAACTTGTTGAAGACAGAACATTAATCGACTAGGACGTTTCTTCGCCAAAGCACAAAATACTGCGGCTCCTCAAACAAACAACTGGCTACTATGTTAGCCAGTTGTTTGTTCAGGCAAAACTAAATGACTAATATGTTTCTTAAATAAATTATCTCCTCTGGTCTCACTAATGTAGGGTTGCAAGGTGATAACACTGATTTTGTTGATAGTAGTAACGTAATATCTCCCTTTGTGGTCGTGATAAGCACTTAATTTAGGCACCGGTGCTCCATCTTAAAGATGCCCGGTCTAGCCTCTCGGTTTATATAAATCTCTTTGTACAAAACATATTTTGTCAACTTTAACTAATACTTTGAGCATAGTAGATTAGACGCATCTGAGTTCCTGCAGAGTGGATATCCTGATGGGTCAGAAAGCCCTAAAACAGGCATTTATTTATTTACAATTGGAAGCAAATAAATTTATTTAGCAACATACCAACGTCAAAAAATGGTTAGCTTGTAGACGAAAGCCACGTTCTTTAATTATTTATCGAAAATTAAATTAAAAGGACATCAAAATAAAAAGTTGTGGAGAAAAACATACAGGGATACTACCACTTGATAGCACCAGAAGTTGACATAATGAAAAGGTTAGTGAGTGCACTACCCGCAATACTTACTAAAGGATTTTTCTCTGACACGCTAATCAATCATTTCATTCAATCCAGCTAAAATATTTATGAATATATTGATTTTCACCGATAATATTAATGATTCTGTAAATAATTACATGGTGACGGCAAGTAATCGAATGTTTGATAGCTGTATCATCATTAGCATAAGTGGGAATAAATTTGGGACGAGACATTCTGGAATGTAATATTGGTGCTGAAACGTTGGCATATGTTTATTATGATTAAGATATGGCTGTTATTTTTTCATATAACAATACTTCTTCCATTTATTGTAGGGGATAAGAAAGGAAAACAAAAAAATTAACTATTATAAATTTGTAATGAGTTTTTTATTGAGTTGAGGAGTTGAGAGTACTGCGTAGAGTACGAATGCAGAGTATACTATTGGTATCAGATGACAACAAGTGACGTCACCAAGTGACTCTTCAAGGGAAGGACGCTTCAACCCCACTCTACACCATGAGTGGATAACTCTATCAATTTATACAAACCCAACTGACAGTAAACATTTTTACAAGGAAATTTTAAGCGTTAAAAACTAAGCGCAATATGGATTAGGAATAGGGTCCCGATGGTAAAATTGTTTGAGAGCGAGTCTGTCACCCAGACTTCGTGTTCAATTCGATCGGAGCCACTAGGATTTTAATACAAAGGATAATAATAATATGTGCCGTCCTTCAAAAGAGACGTGAAAACGGAGTTTCCGAACCTTGGCGATGTAAAATAACTTTGATCTGTAAGTCTAAAAAAACCCTGGTTTTAGGCAACATGGAGCTCCCGAAATAATAGCTTATATAAACATACTCCTGTTTCACACTCACTTATATAACTGAAACTTAACTCACGTGACCGGGAGAAAAATATCTGGCAGAAGTGAAATAGCTTTAGCTGCCATGGCAACTATTTGATGGCTCGGCATTTCCTTTTTTGGTTCAATTGGTAGCGCCATCAGATTTTAATTTGAAGGAATACTTTTTAATATATTTTATCACCAAGTAGGTGATATAATAATTGCACACATTTCAACCTTATGTGTTTTTGCATACAAATTCACTTCAAAATTCACGACTATATTTCAGTTCACTAGATCGCAAATAAACTTTTAAAAGACTAGCAATAATTGTAAATATACATAACATCCATTTGAAAATTTGTATTTGGTTTTAATTAAAAAAATATAGATAACGCCGATCGAGGAGCTTTTAAAGTAAATGGTTCTAAATAAATCTCTCGGCAAGCCTCGAGATTTAGATAATATGGTTCCTTCGGCTTTGGCTTAATGAACTAACTTGACTATCCAGGGAGCCAAAATATATATTATAGATAACACTAATCGAGGAGCTTTTAAACTGAGCAGCAACCTATGTAAGAAATTATTTACTGCCCAATAAATCAAAAGGGACTTTACTAAACCATACCGGGATTTTAAAACTAGCTGTTTGTTTTAATACTATTTTCTCTTTCCTGAAGGTAAAATCTTAAACTTAGAGAAACTAGTCGTTGCTCCTGAGCAGTAATTAACTTCCTCGGCTTAGCCTTGAGAGTAAATTAAACGGTTCTAAATAATTCTATCGGCAAGCCTCGGGATTCAAATAATACGGTTCCTTCGGCGTTGGGCCTATGAACCAACTTGACCGGCCAAGAAGCAAAAACTCGTTTTTCACCCTTGGTCAGCAAACAACTATTCTACCTTACGGTTTAAAGAGTAGGTGAGCTTAATCTTACAGCGTGGCACGTATTTCGTTCTTATAGTTGACATGGCTCATCAGAGAGTTAGACACAACGATTTCTTCACTTGTATCACATTAAGTATGTGACACTTTATCTTGTATAAGGCAATCATCAAAAACATCCCAAAGACATCACTTATTTGCTAGGTAATCTATCACCTTTACTTCCATTACTATCACTATAAGGAATATGAAAAACTCACCTTTTGTCGTAGCTAGAGAGTTTGGAAAATTGAAATTGGAATCTTTAGATCTAGTAATGCTATCATGAAAATAATTTACACAAGATATTGATACAGTGTAGCGTATTAATTTCTAAGCATGGGGGACTATCGAAATTCGTGGTCCTGAAAAGGGCCGTTAGAAATATAGTTGTCCCTGAGTTAAGGCACGTATTGTTGTGGTTCCATGCCAGGTCGTGATGGTGAGTACGCAATGAAATTGGTTACTTGTCTTGTCGTCGACCAGACGGTCTTGCTCGGTAAAATCCCATACTTTTGCAGTCTTGCAGGGGTTGAAATTCTAAAGTCGAGGATCTCGGAGGTTGCTTGAGAGAAAGTTCTCTAGTGAGTAGAAGACACGTAACTTAATTAAACGCGAAACCGATGTCTAGAAACAAATCGTGTTAACAAATTTTGTTATTATTCTAAAAGCAATTAAAATAAAAAGTACTCACAACAGTAGAAACACTCCTTGTATATATTCCCTGTGGTCACTTAATTTTTAAAGTGTTATCCTTTAAAATTTATCCTTTTCTCTAGTATATGTGCTTAATAGAACCTTTTTTATATCATTTGATACTACCGAGTTTTGCAAAACATGAATAGTCGACACTATTATCTCTCGCACAATTATATTCTGAGAGTCTTTTTTACTTGCCATTTTTTTTGCCTATGGTCTATAATAAAAATAAATTAATGGTCATAGGTCAGGAGCTTTTTCTTTTATTCCTTCATTACAATTTATTCCTATAGAAATCTTGGACATATTTATAATTAGTTTAACATTTATTGAATAAAAGAAAAATCAAGTCGTCTTCCTGGATTGTTTTCTCTTTGAAACATTTCGATCCTTCCACGCAAATACCACATCTTCCAAAAATTGGGTAAAAGACCTAGATTTTGGATTTTAAAATTTCTGGATTAGAGTTTGTCAATTCACTAAAAGTGCTAGAACATCTTGGATTCAGGACTAAAGTCGGTGTGAAAAAGTTCACCAGGACATTTAATCCAGTTTAACATGCATGTAAACAATATGCTGTGGGATGCATACCCGCATAGGGCCACCTGAGTACCCGCTCTATCTTCATCTCGGTTTCCTTTTCTCTTATATCGCTATTCATAATACGGAAAGATATATGCTTCCCTGGTATTCAATAAACCACGTTCCAGACCATATCTTAGGATCTAGATCGAGTTATCGACTTCCGGAAATAACGATGAAAACAAAATAAGAAAATATTTATAATTCGTCTAAGAGTTCTATTAACCCCATAATTCTTATCTTTTACATGAATAACAAATCAAATCTTCTTTTGACAAATAAAACTAAGAAATAAAAAGAAATCAATTCACTCCCACCCCACTCCTTTAATTCGGTCTACCTTGAATAACCAACCTTTTCTTTGAAAATTAAAAGACCATGCACTGGGAATAAACGGATGGTTTTTCGATCGAAGCGAGTCCGAAGACGTACAGTTGATTTCAATTTTCGGTCGAGCGAAGTGTCTGATCAGGTAAGGAGGGTAAGCGTACCAAATTTGATATGATTATGAGGTACTCTGTACGGAATTTTTACTTTTCCCTATTTGGACCCTAGGTCTGTAGCAAATGTATCGTGTTTGCAAAAATTCCAAAATCGGGATTTTACCTAAATTATCTGTTTCAGTTGTTTTAAAGACCTCTGTCTGTCTATATGTGTTTGTTAACATCATAGCTACCAGCGTATTTATTATGGAAAGTAGAAACTTTCTAGGATAATATTTTTATAACGTTACTAACCCGCAATAATGACACAAATAAAATTTAAAAAATTCAAAAACGTTCAAAAACGCAAAATGTGAAAAATGTATCAATTTCTTTGACATTTGGCCCGCATGAAGTCATATATTATAAGAGCAGCATATATGCCAAGTTTCATATCATTATCAGCATTAGTTCAATTTTTATTAAACGACTTGTAAATGTTTTTTAAAAAATCGAAAAATTATCCAATTAAAATTAAATTTAGTACAAGTGTATATCTTGACGTCATAAATAAGTGCACTAAGTTCTGTTCCAATACGGCAGAAATATCTATGGTTTTTGTTGGATAAGCATAATCATAAACAGTCCTTCGTTTGTTAAGTTATTGCCAAGATAGTAAGCAGGACCCAAAACCTACACAAGTTTTTCATGATTTTGCTCAAAATTCTATTGTTTAAGTGTAGCTAATTATTTTTGCAACTCATATGTTTGTATTTTTACATTGAAAAGATAGGGTCCTTTCTTTCTTTCTGTTCTAAAATTTCTCGGTTCGAATCTCGAGAGAGAAATTCTTTGAGTATTTTAGAAATATATGTAGCACTATAAGATAAGAGGAAGCGAGCGATTGATGAGAGAATCTAATTTAGACATGGAAGGGAAGTGCGGGCGGGCCGAGACCTAGCTCCACCCTTCCACGCTCTCATCTTTTGTTTTCAGTCGGGTATAATCTTAGAATAATACTATATATAGAAGGAGGATAACTGATAACAGCAAAGACGGTTCACTGGTGGTCTCAATTAATGCTGCCACCATAACAAGATAAAATTTTCTTATCATAAATTTGGCGATACTTCCGGTTGCTGAATTATTAAGTTCTATTATAAATTAATGATCGATTATTCCTAAAATACTAATATAAACGTCGGGGCATTACAATTTTTTAAGCATTTTAAATTGTACTTTAACGTTTTAATTGAAATTATGTTAAAAGTAGCTCTCGTCAACTAAATTTATATTATTAGATTATGTATGCTACGCTATGTAAAACCGATTTTATTAAATACTCTGCAGGTTTTTTAAATTATTATATTTGTTCCTCAACGATCTTTCTTCATTGTAGGGGTGGTACCCCTACTTAAGACCACCAGTAAACTGGCTTTCGTGTTATCAGTGGAATGAGGAAGATGCATAAATTTGTTGCATAAAATATTTTGTAAAAAATCAAGTGAATGATTGCTAGTTTTAAATTATTTTTGTTCAAATTAAGTACGTATTCATCATCTTACAGTTGGGACGACTGAATCCGATTTTGAGCAATATTCGGCGTTGAGATTAGTAAAACAAAAGCTCTATTGATGCTTGTTTTATTTAAGTTAGTACATATTAAATTATTGTTATCACATGTGATAAGAGTGATTTCCCGCCAGAACTTGAGTTTACTAAAAAAAACTGTGAAGCGGATTTACAATAGAATAAAGCAGCTAGGAGTCTAAAATTAAAGGTACGTTAAGCAACAAATGATAACCACGAAAAGTTTCTAAATAAATCCGCTGTGGTGCGATACAGTCTCGCAATGAACAACACGCCCCAACAACAACAGTAAATTTTAAAAATTAATTAAAAATAATTGGAACACTTTAAAAATTAGTTGCCACGTGGCGTAGCCAGGATTTAATTTCGGGAGGGGCTGAATGTTATATATATATATATATATATATATATATATATATATATATATATATATATATATATATATATATATATATATATACTACATATATATTTGTATATTATTCAATGTTTTCAAATTATTTTATATCTTTCAATATCATTGTATATTTTTTTTTTTATATATTATGATATTTATATATAAGTTTATTGTTAAAAAATATATGTTATGTAATTTATTATTTTTATATATTTTTTATAGGTTTTATTTTTTTCACACATATTTTGCGGGTTTAGGTTATGTAAAAATTTCGGGGGGCTGAAGCCCCCTCAGCCCCCCCCCCTGGCTACGCCACTGGCAAGTTCTATTATTCATTAAATTTAGTATACTTTTAAATAAAAATATATTTGGCACACATGCGTCTTCCTCATTATATTGTGTTTACGGTCCTATGCCCCTTCTATATTAGCATTATTCTAAGCTTGTAATACTTTTCACAGCAACAACTTCAAATCTAACTTAAGATATATTCGCAAATCAAACTTAGTTAGATGGCAGCACTGTTTTTTGATAACAGAACAGTAATGCTTATTAAAGTCTCTCATAAGAAAGAAGTTCATTTTATCTCGTTTTTAACGATTTAATAAAGTGTATTTGCAGATCTTTTATAAATGTATTAACCATTTTCCAATTATTATAAATAACGTAAATACTCATAATTAAGGTCACGTTTCAATAAAAACGTAAAACAAAACCTAAGTTCCTATGTAAAAAAACGATTTTGATAGTAACTCATTCGTTTTAAGGTCATCGCAAGTGTTACCCATCAACAGCTTTATATTACTTAATCATTGCATAAAATAAAATAAAAATATAATAAAAGAGAAAAGAAGTTATACATAACTTTAACTGATATAATAGTAAAAGTCAAAATATTTGATTTTTGAAATATTATAAGCCTCGCTATAAGTTGATTTATTAAGAATTGATAATGAGAATATTAATTACCCTTTAAACAGTTAAATGAGACTAATTAATCAAACATAAGTATAATAATAATAATGCCCGTTTAGAGCCTTGCGGCTCATCAGGGATAACCCCTGCGGGAACCACCTCGGGTGGTAGTATCAACCGTTACGCTCAAAGTGTATTCTAAAGTTGGCGATAATTTATCTGAACAATAATCTTCTATAAACTGAGAGCGTAACCGGGGATGCGAACCCCAGACCTCCGTGGGTGTCAAAGGTCAGCGTAGAGACTAACGCCTTAACGACCTCGGCCACGGAGGCGGCGATCAAACATAAGTATCCACACAAATTAATCATACTATAAGCAATTATGCATTATTATACGTTGGGAAAATATTGCATATCTTTAATATGTAATTAATGCGTGTAATGATTTTCAAATATATTTCATGAACAAAATCATGTGTTTCACTAATATATATATATATATATATATATATATATATAATATATATATATATATATATTATTTATTTATTTATTTATATTTTATATTGAGTAATACGACAACAATTATTGTTACAAGTATTACAGTTAATATATAGTTTCATGACTTGAGAAGTCTGGTAAGAGAAACAATCCACTGACTGCACTCTGGCGGAAGTTGATAGATGAATTATTTAGTATATTTAGTACATGGAAGATGTTATAGTGATAATTATATTGCAAGAGATAGATTGGATATAGATAACATAATATGATAGATTTAGATAAAAGTTAATTCGGATAAAATATATCCGAATATATATATATATATATATATATATATATATATATATATATATATATATATATATATATATATATATATATATATATATATATATATATATATATATATATATATATATACAACAACATTGACAATAATATATATTGAACAATTATTAATAGACGTGTGTCAAGCTTCAGTTACCTATCAGGAATATCAAAATTTTTATCAAATAACATAAACGTTTTTTTAAATCGTTATAAATCGAAAAATCTAATTAAATTTAATTGAATTGAATTTGAAATCTAAATCTATTTGAGTTAAAATTTGGCACAAGCGTAATTTTTATATTAGGTAAACCTTGTTTACATAATATACTTATGTAATAAGCAAGTATATATTAAGTCCGTTTTAATAAGCTTTTGTTTGGATTACAAATGTTAAAGCAAAATTGCGCACTTTGCGCAAATGTTTCGACCTCGCTTACGCGAGGTCAGTGCCTAGATGGATAACTGTTGTTGCAGCTACCCATAGAAAAATGGGTAGCTTTAAAAACAGTAAAAAACAGATGTTTTTTTACTGTCTGCTGACGAGTGAAGCGAGTCCGAAGATATACTGATAAATTGATTAGGTGATTTCCGTATCCTTAGAACAAGCGAAGTGCGAATCCAATATGGTGAGGAAAAGTTTCGAGGTTCTTCTTCTATTATGTTGCTATAACTTCCAAAGAAGAAACGAGAAAAGGATATCGGTTATTTTGATATTGGGCAGTAGAGTTGAAATTGCTCTATATAGTTTGTATTGCATGTTATATTGTTCATAAATTATTTTCTTTCTTTGGTTTGTAGAATGGATGTTGATAAACTGCGTAGGCCTCTGCGGTTATTGTTATGAAGATTTAGGTCTTCCGGTGGTGACTGCGTTAATGTAGATGAAGAATCCGACGTTTGGCTTTCACTGTGGAAGGCACCTTTAGGGATGTAGGACATCATGGAAACACAATGCTCTACAAAACTGAACTCAAGTAGTTTAATCAAGTAGTACAAAAGTTCAGTTTTGTAGATCATTTTGTTTCTATCCATGATGTCCTACATTCCTGATGATGCTTCCCATAGATGAAGCGAAACGTCGGATTCTTCATCTACATTGACGCGGTCACCAACGAAAGACCTAAATCTTTAAAAATGGATGTAAATAAATGGGTACATACAGAGCAGAATGGGCTTCTTGCTATAAGCAATGGAGTATAAAAAATAACGCACACAGATATTATTATGAGAACCTCAAAGATGGTCTTAAATTTTAGATCCATCTCATGATTTAAGTAAAATCTTTTTTAGTATCTTCAAGGCGAACGCCATACTAATCTCCATACCTACGGATGTAGGAGAGGAAAAGAAAAAACAAATTGTAGTATTAACTAAAAGATCGAAAAAACACTGGTACGGTACAAGGCACTCAACTTAATTTTTAAGATAGGGACCAAACTGCTTTGTTGGGATGCCTGTAAAGGGTAAATCAAGTATAAAATTGACGCAGTTGTTAAGCCACCCTCGCCTAACCGCCCTATTATTCCTTTCGTATGCCTAATTAGGCACTATCTATTCAATATTATAAAGATTAACACAATACATATCCTGTTCATTTGTATCATATTGAACAATGATTAATAGCAACTTTATTTCATACTGTTTTTGACCTTTACTGCATAAGAAAGATACTGATGTTCATAGTAATACAGTTGTTTACACAACAAGGAACCAAAGCATGTTTTCCCGCAAGAGGTTCAGTTTTCCCTGTAAGATAAAATTGTATTGAGATAAATTAGTTCCTAAGGCTTACCCAGTAACTTCACTTTTGTTTCTGGAGGCGTAGCCAAAGAAAAAACCGAGAGTTACCATATTGTGTTTTAAATTGTATCTACGAATAGTTGACTATAATATTTTATATCTTTTAATTTTAATTCTATAACAAAGACTAGTTGGCCAATAAACATGTGACCTACGGCCTACCTCGCCTATTGTAATTTATTATATAACCTTTATTATACAACCTATCATGACCTCAAAAAACAGTTTATTAAAAGTTCTACTAACATAATATAACAAAATATATTATACGATAAATACGATCGATCGTATAAATACGATTGATTTGATTTTTCTTTTTGTCGTATCACTGTTTTTCTTTACTAGGGCGGAAAAAAGAATCTCCCACCCTGCTAGCAAAATTGGAATAGCTATTTTTGATAAAAGGAGTAGATAAAATATTTTACATTCTAAGCAAAAAGTTGTTAAGGATGCGGCACAACTTGCAGTTGACATCTTGTACATTAGTAAAACTAAATTTTAGCTCTATGCAAAAAACAAAATTGATATTTGCGCAAAAATAATGCTTTAAAACTTAACAATCGACGAACGTTTTGATGAAATTATACGTAGACCTGCATCTCTATCATAATGAGGACTTAAATTTGATAAAAATATAGATACATTCTGCCTTTTGCCCGTACGCCTCTATCATTACGAGGCGTCGGCGCTTCGTAATTGTTGTCCTGTAGTACTTTGTCGCATAAATAGTGATAATATTGAAAAAAAAATGAAATAGTGATAGTAAATTTTATTTACTATAAAATCGTAAATAATATTGTAACCCTATATTTAACCAACAAATCTTCACATTATCATGACTAAAAATATAACTAAATATAGATTCGTACATACATAAACTATAAATAGAAAAAATCTTTTATTTATATGCGAGTAACTATAGATTGATTTTAATTATATCAATCTATTAATATTACAGTAACAAAAGTAAAAATTACAATGCTTAAATATTGTCACGCCATATTTCCTTCATGTGTATAGTACTAATGAATAAAATCTCCTTGAGAAATCCGCTAAAAACAGAGAAACAACCTTCTCCCATTATTACCCCACTCCTATTTATTTTTCCTTCGGATACTCGCTATAAAATGCTGGGTTTTAATATTTTGTTTGATTCTTCCCTGAAAGATGGAATGAGGGAATAGTATTTTTTACTATAATCTATATTTTCTTAGATTAGTTTTTTTTTCTAGTAAACGTTTGCTTTTAAAAGGTCTTTATCGATGTTGCCTATAAATATAGTGTACAAACCATTAAAAGAAGATTAAGACTATAATAAGATCTCGTCAAAGCCCATTCACCTTTAAAGATTAGAGGCGATTTAGTTTAAGGAACAAAAAAATCTCAAGTAGCGATTGTATTATGGATGTTTTGGGAAGGACAGCACCAGGGATGCTTTGTTGGCCTGATCCTGTGTACAATGGCCCGAGCCGAGTTAACCCCCAAATGTACACAATAGCAAATGCGTTATAATCTTAAAGATAAAAACTTAAAGAATGATATTTATACTTGAGTTATTTTTTACTTATATTGTATTTTTATTTTTTCAATACCTCAGCTTTTTAAGCAAGGCATCTTAAACGATAGTTGAAATCCTTACGGTTAATTCAGTCAGTTTATGTAACAATAAGAATGCAAGTTAACAAGAAAAATACTAGCCAATTTTTAACATGAAAAAAACTTGAATTAAATTCTAATACTAAGGCGAACAAATTATTAAGATCTTAATTTCTTTATAATCTTAATAATTTTTGTGGATAGTAAAAATCTATGAAAGTCTACGCATTCTTTGGCAAACATTAAAATTAGTAACTTGAAAATCGATGAAGCAAGATCTGTCTATTTCCGTCTGATATAGTTATTGCAATGATTTCCTGCAAGTTTAAGAATTGGTAAGTTCTGAGATTCCTAGCTTAATACCATAAAAAAGTCATAAGTATAAATTAAATAGAAGGGTATTGATGAAGTAATAGACGGGTGTAACGAAGAAATAGGAAAAAGTTATAGAAGGGTATCAATAAAGTAATGAAAGGAAGTAATTGATGAAGTAATAGGAAGAAGTATAAGACGGTATAATGAAGTGACGCAAAAATAAGTAATAGAAGAGTGTAAAGAAGTAATAAAAATAAGTAATAGAAGGGTATAATGAAGTAATAAAAAAAGTAATAGAATAGTGTAATGAAGTAATAAAAATAAGTAATAGAAGGGTGTAATGAAGTAATAAAAAGTATTAACAGGGTCGCGCTAATGTTAATGCTTATAATTAATTAATCACTTATAACTCAATTAGCCCCATTGGTAATCTGCGCAACTAATTACAATAACATAGTTGCTAAAAATACAAAGGTATGCGCGGTGATCAAGACCAAGTCAATCATGCGATTTCGTGATAACAAAACGTAGTAGCTGTATTTATTATACGCATTCGAAGGTAATAAGCAGCTAGATGCCCGCAAGAATAAACTTTGTAGCGAAAACCCTAATGCTTAAGCAAAACACGCTGAAAAATCGGGCATAAGATTGCCACGTTGCATACTTATAACTCACCGGTTATCAAAAACAAATTACTGTTTCTTCTGGTTCATATCTAATTTTCAAAATTAAATACTTCGAAAACCTAAGATATCACAATAATCTCAAAAAAATAAATTTTGCCAATTCATTAAGACGTGTTAATAGGACACACTTCTCTCATCCCATCATACTTATGGTTTTTTTACACGCATCCAATCATAATCTGATCAAGGTAAAATAAATAACACGAAAGGTTTCTTAAAAATTTGATAATCAATATTTACGTGCCATGGAATAATGTGCTAACATCGTATACTCATACGAGGGGAAATATTTGTTTAAGACGTTAAATATAGATCTTCCCCATGTGACAACTTATATGTAACATGCATGTTTCAATCGCATCATGCAATGTTTACTTCACATGATAAAAATCTCGCACTATGTGTTAATAAGAAATATACATAAAGTTATTATTTTTCATAGCAATAAACATCAAAAGAAATAAGATATGACTTCTAGTCTTAAGATCCCCGTGAGAAATATAAAATTACCTACGTATAAGTTTCTGCTGAAATTGTCATGATGGCCAATACCTTCTAGTGAGGAGAAACTTTCAATGTTGAATCTAACAATTCACTTTCTGTGGGAACACCTTTAGGAACGCAGACCATCATAAATGCAGCGATAAAATTATAGAACAGTTTGACAAGTTCTAGTTCTTAGTTCATTGTGCAATCAGAACGAACATCTGAAGATGTCTCCCACAGTAGGAGAGAAACATTGAATTTATCATCCATCATGATCTGGTCATCACCGAAAACCTTGTGTTAGGTCCTATTCGATATTTCCTTTCTGCATTTTCGAAGTCATTACGATTTTTTAAGAATTTCGAAGCTTGACATCTTATTAATTTTATATGAGTTTATCAATTAGTAAATCTTAATTGAATCTGAATATAATATGAATTCCCACTATCCGTTTAGCAAGTTTGAGCCCAACTAGATTGCGTTGATTAAAAATGGAAAATAAAGACAAGCTTTACAGAGGTCGAGTGTCAACAAAATAGTTTTTATAATTACAGCAAAGTGTGAATGATAAACTGGTATAAATAGTTGAATAGAATAGAGAGTGTAAACAGCTACTCCCAGACGTGGTCTTGACACAGAGATATAGGGGTTACATTATATGTTTGTTACCAGATTAATATCCCTGTTCTCACTTGCCATTTCTTTCTATTGTCAGAGCCATCACGCCCAGTTATGGATTAGTTTACAGTTCGGTTCGGAAGCGTGCGGTTTTTAATTCAAACTACCGTTTTTATTGCTGTATAGATTTAACCGTACAAAATTTTTTAAAAGGTTTAAGTATCTCCCCTAAATGTGTCTTGGCCGTCAGTTTACCCTCTTCGAGACACTTAAAATCACAAACATACCTTATCCCTTACAAGAGCGTAAGGACAGTCACCCGAATGCTATTTCTATCTCACTCTGATACCCCACTCTCTCTTCTGCTATCAAATCGATATGTCCAGAGTGCGTAGTGGCAAACCAGTTCCATCCCATACCAATTTACTTTCCCCTTATTCTGTTCCTTCTAATAATGTCAATTTTTGCCAGCGAGTTGTTGCTGTCCCATGCTGGACCATTGGATTCCTCAACCGCGCTAGTATACGCAAAAAGCTACGAATTATGGAACAAACCGTCCCTACTTTATATTTCAAACATTGAAAAACGCGCATAATATGTGTTTTAGCTTTTTAGGCTTAACATTTTTCTAACTAGGACTAGAAATAAGTTTACTTACAATTATTTGTCATGAATTTTTAGCTCGCTATTATGAAATACATTAAATCCATTAACTAATTTTTCACGGACACTCCTCTAAAAACATTACATATTTCAGTTTCAAAAAGTTGGATTATACTTGAAAAAAATATAATAAAGCAATACGGACATAGTACAAAATACTACCTATTGTGTAGTTTGTTAGTATACTGACTAATTACACAACGCTACCAATTGAGTATGAGTAGTTTATCAGTATCAGTATACTAACTATGGAGCTGACAAGCTAAACCATAAGTTAAACTGGAATATAAGCGATGACTGGAACTAGAAGATGCGACATTTTTCCAAAGGAAATTCGCTAAAACTACGCCACAAACGCAATGAAGAGCTAATAGATAAAATTCAATTAAGAACAATAGATAGAACTTACAAACTAAAACTGATGAAAAAAAGCAGTAGCTGTTAACAAATAAATACCAGAGGGCCAATTAGAGACCGATTTCGGGATTAAAAAAACAAGTTATGATAGGTTTCTGGTCAAATAGAGCCAAAATATAACCGATTTCTCATCTCTAATGAGACGAAAAAGGTCGTTTTATGGTACGATCAAGCCAAAATGTGACTGATGTCTGATGTAATTAAGGAAGAAAATGATTTAGTTGTGATCTTATAGAGTTAATAGTAATCTCATACTGACCTTAAAAGGCAAAGGTTGTTTGGTTAAAAGAGACAAACATAGAAGAAGAAAGAATGTTCTTCTTGTCTTTTAAATCAAAATTTTATTAGAAAAATCAATTCTAGTTGAAATTCCGTAGATCGGAATTCGTTTAAAAAATGTTTTTAGGAGATATTTGGTTTGGACGGGTGGGTAGTGAAAGTTAGGAACCCTATGGTCCTGTGAATATGTCAGGTGACCAAACAATGAGACGGTCCATGTTTATCTAAGCCTCCTGCTACTAACCCGTCAATACCTACAAATACTCCTCACGTTTTTATTCCATCGTCTCGAGATCTGTACATTTCTTACAGATCCAAAGGTACATTGAATAAACAATCTAGACGTTCCACAAATTAGTCTCTTAACATTTCAACACATTCGTTTTTCTTATTTAGTATCGTCATTTTCATTTTCATAACAGAAATTCGTTAAAATTACTAAGGTTAAAAGTCAGTTCCCACCTTAGAATAATACTATATATAGAAGGAGCACTACTGGATAACACGAAAGGCGGTTCACTGGTGGTCTTAAGTAATGCTGCCACCCTAACAATATACAATTTTTTTTATAAAAAAAGTTGACAATACTTCCAGTTGCTGTGAATTATTATGTATTTCATTAATAATAATGATTGATTATTCATAAAATACTAATATAAATATCGGCATTACAATATTTTTAAGCATTTTAAATTTTAGTTTAAACGTTTTTTTTTAAATTAAAATTATATTAAAAGTAGTCCTCGTCAACTAAATGTAGATTCTTGTATTCCGCTATCCTTTTGCCATCTAAGACCGGTTTTATTAAATACTCAGCAGGTGTTTTAAGTTATTATATTTGTTCTTAACAATCTTCCTTCATTAATGGATATTTATGACACATATTTAAAATAATGTTATGTTGTTAGGGTGGTATTCCTACTTAGAACCACTAGTCAACCGGCTTTCGCGATATCAGTAGAATTACATTACAGTCATATGCTTCTTCTATATATGTATTATTCTTAGGTTCCCACATTAATCGTAACTATATTGCAAAAGTAATTAAATTATTACACAGTAGGTAAGCAACGAACGTACGTTTTTTCAAAAACGTACGTAACGGGGACACCGATTACAACGACTACTCAAAACAGTCAGATTAAGGCAGTCTTAGTCCAGAAACTAATTATATAAGTGCATACTGCCACGATATAAGGAAATTTCCAAGTGTATATAATTACAAAACATGATTTGTTTACTTTATGTTGTATATGTCAATCGATAAAACCAGAGCTAATGCTGATAATGAAATTTAACTACGAACATTTATTTGCCATACATATTTGTAAAACTGTATAAAATTTCTGCCCCGACAAACATTTTTAATTTTGTGATTTTTAATGTTTTTTAACTCATTTAGGGTTAATGACGTCACACATATTTCATAAACAATAGGGTTCGGCACATTAATAAAGTCGATATTTGTACTAATTTACAAAAATCATAGATATACTTGTCGTATAAAAACGAAACTTGGTGTACTAATTTATTACGTAAAGGTATTTGCTTAAAATGAATTTCAAGTCAATTCGATTATTTTACAATTTTTTTTAAAAAACGTATAGAAATTTCACTAATGCTGATAATGAGATGAAACTTAGCACATATGTTAGTCTTATATATGGCTAAATGTGTGCCAAATTCAATCGGATCACATACAATTCGCAGACAACTTAGGAGGCCCTAAAAACGCCTGAAACGGATGATTCCATGGGCATCCCGATTTCGGTTATTTTTGCAAACAATACTTTAATTATCCATTTAAAAAATACATATAAATATATTAAAGTATTTATAATAAAATTCTATATTCAAAAATCAAATAAAATTCAATATCTCCACCATTATAAATAATAAAATTAAACATTAAATGATAACACATTACGTAAATAATGATTAAAGACGATAAAGCACTGTTAAAGATGGATATAGACTGATTTTAAAAATATTTTTCACATTACCTATTTTGTCTTAGATATCATGCATAATGGCTAGCCAAACCGATTAATTAATTATTTTGACCAACTGTTCTAGTCATAATGCATAATTACAGATATTAAATTTACTATATATATATAGATATATATAATATATATATAATTATATATATATATATATATATATATATATATATATATATATATATTATATTATATATATATAATATACCTCTTGATTTTAAATGTTTTTAACTTTGATTTTAATATTTTAAACTCGCTTAGGTGTAATTCTGTTTTTTAAAAATTTTATATATAAGTTACCTTATGCTTAAGGCGAAGACTGTGTTTTTATTCCGTAAGTTTAAGCTTTATAATTTGTATTTGTATTTTTATCTCTTTTATTTTAGTTTTATTTTTAATGAGTATTTAGTTTAAAGTTTTAGATTGGGTTTAAGAATATTTTTATTGTATTGTAGGGCCCTGATGAAGAACTTGTAGCTAAGTTCGAAACGTTGGCTAGGTGAATTAAATATATGGTTTTCAAGTAAAGCTGTGTTATATTTCTAAAACCTCATCCGAGATTGGCGCAAAAGTGTATATATAAATATATATATATATATATATATAATTATATTTATATATATATATATATATATATATATATATATATATATATATATATTATGATTATTCGCAATTTTAACTTGTCAAGAGGGCAGCACTGATTGTTAATATAACATTTATAACAGGAGGGTGATACTTCTGAGCGTCTTTTATGGAAAGAAGTTCATTTCATCTATTTTAACGTTTTAATGACCTTTATTTATAAATATTTTATGGGTTAGTTATCAAACATAATTATTTAATGATAATTAACGTGAACAGTCATAATTAAGAATGTATTTCTATAAAGAACTTGGTTTCCCCTTGTAAAAAAACGATTTTGATTACCCTTTCGTGTCAAGGACATTGCATATATTACACAGCTTTGCTTTAAATCGCGAAATAGACAATAATTCCTAGATTATGGTTACACGAAATAAAAAATTAATAATAATAAAGAAATAAAGAAAGGAAGTTATTCATATTTTTACCTGATAAATGATAAAAATCAAAATATAAAGAATTGATAATGAGAAAATTTGTAATTAGATAGCAAACACCATAGAGATATATTACTAGAGGGGTCCTATTGATTGAATTTTGAAACATTATTTTGATCATCGAATGTGCTCAGGTTACTTGAGCACATTCGATGATCACAATAATCCAATTAACTGAACAAAATTACAGTAGCCTTTATAGTATAAATTGTATAATACAAATCAAAACACAAACAATTTGCGGAAAGCCGAATCAATTAATAAATATTAACCTTAATTCGCTTATGGAGGAGGTTTCAATGAGGTTACGCAGAGCTCCTGAGAACCCCAAAAAGATGTTTCAGGTCTTTCAATGTAAAAGGTGTGTGTGAAATAGGCTATGCCTCCTCTAGTATACATCTCAATGGCAAAAACTACAGCACATATGTTTATCTAATGATACAGCTGGGATATTTTTGCACTATCATTGTGTTCATTAAAAAAACTTTGAGGGGAGAGTATTTTTGTTGCATAGGGTGTCAAAAAATCTAAACACCTCAAGTTAATATTAATAGTATTTTTCAGTTAGTAAAAATTCGCATTTCGTTCCAAGGTAAACCGCGTACCTGTGAATTGCTGTCATGAACACTGTACTGAATGAATTGGTAATTTCGAGAGGGATATGAATCCGTTATCAGGAGGGGTCTCTTGAAGACGTTGCTCAAGAGAAGGAGGGGAGTTGTAAACAAATGGAGTCTGCAAGGTGTATGAATGTCTAAAGAAGATTCAAACTAAAGAGATCAATCTTATCCTTCCCCTCCATGAATGAGTAATGCAAGTCTGCTTATATATTCATGCTTGTCTCCCAATCTTATTTCTTTATTACCTGATTTAGTAATATTTTTGTTTTAATTTGATTCGATTGTTAACTACTACAGATGTAGGAGAGTGATTAAGCTTTGAAATACATCGAAAGGAAAAATCCACTGACTACATTCTTTAGTTAGGACCTGTTTTAGCAAGAAAAATTCATTTGATTTGTTTGAATTACGATAACGGCAAAGTTACTAAATCACATTATCAGGTATATAGGCCTACTGCGGGTATAACTCCTACCGGGGCATAGCTAGGTGCGATCAATGATGGAGTCTTCATCTGGACCATGACCTACAGACTGGAGCTCTATATCTTTTACCAATCAAAGGACCGACTTTATTTACTCATTTGAATTGATATTTTCAAACCATATTTTTGGGCTAAGTACTAGGAGTGGTTTCAACTACAGTCTATCGTTTAGTTTAAAAATCCCCAAGGTCATAAGTATTTTGGGGATTGACCAATCAGAGAAGCCGCTGTCAACCTCTCACTTGAAAAGAGAAAAAAAATCCCAACCACAATAACCGCTGTAGGGAAAAAACCTTCTTCCCGGCAATCGTGCATTTTGTTTGTGGTTCTTCTTTTAATTACATCGTTTTGAAAACTACTTTCAAATTAATCTTAAAAATGATATTTTAAAATAAAACTACACAAAAGAAATGTAAAAAACATCGCCAAGAAAATACAAGTAAAATAACCTGATTTGTTTACATCGTTTTTTCCCGCTCCCTTCTTGCAGGGATTTTTTTTCTTAAGAATCAGTGGTGTCTAAACTGACCTGTCAAGATTTTTAAACTAAACGATAGACTGTATATACTGAACTAAAGGCATTGATAGGTGGCGACCAAGTTGATCTCCTTTCTGTGGCAAAGGGTCCTGGAGTGGGAATCCATTTTTCTACAAATAAGCATTTTTTTATACTTTTAGTTAGATATAAGCGAAATCTTTTAGTTTTTATTGGCTCGACTGAAAACAGGGTTTATTTACATACAATACTGTACTGAATCAGAGAAATAGATGATAAAAATATACAGCGCCATCTGGGAAACATGAACAAAAAGATCTTACCCCGGCATATATAGACCAAAGGTAAATTTATGTAAAATATCGGTTACGTGGTACTTGGGAACTTTTCCTCGCCATATCGGATCGCTTCGCTCGTCTTTAAAGTGTGACAATCACCAAATTTATACAGCTTTACGTCTTCGTCTTTGCTCGTCCTCCGACGGTAAAAATAACCGTTTTATTCCGAGCCATCACTAACCTCGCTGGATGCGGCTAAATATAAGTCATCTAAAACGACCGTAAGTATATAGAAGCCGTATTGAAACGAAACTTGTATACTTATTTATTGCATAAATTAAGTACATTTGATACACTTTTATCAAATGTCAACTCGATTTAATTATCTTTCGATTTTTTAAAAAAAACGCATACATCATATTCAATAATAATTGAAATATTACTGATAATGAGATGAAACTTAGCTTATTTGCTGGTCTTATATATGACTACATGCGTGCAAAATTTCAAATTTATCGATATATTTGCTATGTCATTATGGCCGATTTATGACGTCATACAAAAATGTACTCTTTAAAAAGTGCAATAATTAAAATAATGTTATTACAACCAATTGCCTTAAACTTGTTAAATGTAAAAATTAAGTCCCTCAGGAAAAGGACGAACGAAAATCTTTGTTTTGTTATGAGAGGATGATAACAGCATAATGATAAGAGAGGGGGTTAACAGCATAATGATAAGAGAGGGAGATAACAGCATAATGATAAGAGAGGGTTAACAGCATAATGATAAGAGAGGAGATAACAGCATAATGAAAGAGAGGGAGATAACAGCATAATGATAAGAGAACAATTATTTTCAGATGATTTTACACTTTGCTTCCTTTATGGTTAGCTAAGCTCATATTATTAATCAAGTAACGTTCTAAGCCGTTACTTAGAACGTCAAGTAACGTTGAGTAATTCAATCATGTACTCAATTCAATGTTATGTACTAATTTTATTATTTTTAATTTTTATTCCTCATCTAAATTATTAAAATGAGTCCGCTATTTAATATCATTGTGATATCCTTGGTGATTGAAGTATTACTAGAATGAGAACACTCAAACTAGCACTCAAAAGAATGTTTTGTAAAAAAAAAATAAGTTAAATGGCCACCATTATAGAACGCGACTTTGAAGAAATTCTAATCAGGAGTTAATTTTATATCGAATTTAAGTTCAAGCTTATTGACTTGTACCGTGTTAACAAAAAACATGCACTTATTCATTATTCACAGACACCAAATTTTTCGATTTTTAATATTTGATTGTCCTGAAACTTAGACGTTAATATAATTAAAGTCAGGTACAGATTAAATGGTACAATATACAATAACGGTACGGATTAAATATAATTATGTTTCAATCAAATAGTATAGTATTGTTTATCTAAATTCCAAACGAAACTTGACGAAGCATTATAATATAGCACTAATTATATTGGTAGTGATATTCGTATAAAATTTATACCATACTTGCAAATGTAAACAAAACAAAAGTAAATAGCATCGACTTAATTGATAGTGATGTTCGTTTTAAATGTCATATTTAAACAAATGTAAACAAACCTTAATGAAATAATAAAAAATAGGGCAATAATTTAGTTGAGATGATCACTTAAAATTTCTTAATTAAATAAATGTAAACAAACTTTAATATAATAATAATAATAGCGCACTAATTTAAATAAGATGATCACTTAAAATTTCTTAATTAAATAAATGTAAACAAACCTTAATATAGTAATAATAATAGCGCACTAATTTAAATAAGATGATCACTTAAAATTTCTTAATTAAATAAATGTAAACAAACCTTAATATAGTAATAATAACTAATTTAAATAATATGATCACTTAAAATTCTTAATTAAATAAATGTAAACAAACCTTAATATAATAATAATAATAGCGCACTAATTTAAATAAGATGATCACTTAAAATGTCATAATTAAACAAACTTAAATGTAATAATAAATAATATCGCACTAACTACTGGTGAAATTTGCTTCAAATACCATGATTTACCGTAGTTTTATTTTAGCTATGTTTGCTTAGATCTTAAGTAAAAGTAAACGTAACATGTGTACAAAATGTCATATTATATATAGCTTTAATGAGTAATATGTTGTTATATCGCTTAAATGCAACATTTTTTTAAAAATTCTACGAAACAAAATAATATTGCACACAGTAATTGGATTCCCATATAAAACATCACATGTGGCAAACGCAGCAAAAACTATGACAAAAATATTGCACTAATAATAAAACAATTTAACAAACATAAACAAAACTTTCTTTGACAAAATCATAAATAAACGCACTTAATAAATAATGTAAGATGTTAAACTTAGACTCGTTTAATAAGTTGTTATGCGTCGGTATACAGTCGAACCTCTAATAGAAAGATATTTCGAACTTCTATACAACGGAAATCTCTACATTACGAATTTATTTCATGTCCCCCCGAATTTACTTGTTAAAACGATTCTATATAACAAAGATAATTTTTCTATTACAAACAAGATTTGGAAAAGTGAAAGAAATAATCGTTCCGCAACCTTTTAATAAATTGATAAAAGCCTTGTTTTTGTTTAATTCCTGGTACTTTTTTTATCGATTCTTCACGTATCTTAGTTAATTTCTGCGTATTCAACTTCACTATTTTTCAATTGAACTGGAATCAACATAACACGGAAGAAAGAATGATCAGTTATAATTTAGAATTTGGTCTATCCACTTCGTAGAAAAACTTAATATTTTACATAAAAATGTCTAAACAAAACTCTGTCGTTATCAGAAAAAATATGCTTCTGAAAGATGCAGATGGTGGAGTCAAAAATAAAAGCCGGGCGAACGTTCTTTTAAATGCGCCCTTTCTTCAATATCCAATATCAGGCCTGGGCAAACTTTTTAAGCAAAGAGCCGCTTAGTCATTTTACAGCCAGTCGCGGGCCGCATTCTTTAAATTTCAAAGTATGCTAAACCCGCAAGAAATTGCAGTTACGCTGGTGTTTTACGAAAGTCAAATTTATTCTCTAGGAATTGGAAACTTTAGCACTAAACAGAAAAAAACAAACAGAGTATCTTCGTCAGATCTGAAATATAACTGAAAACAAATTTTTCTAGAAAACTAGGTATAAAAATAATCTTAAAAAGTATTCCTATGAAATAAAAGATCGAAGTGATAGTATTTTATCAACTCCTTTTCGGCAATTCATAGAAGGCAAAATAAGCTTTTTTTATCTTATTATTGTGAAAATAAAAATTCACTAAGTAATAAGAATTCGCCTAATCCGACAATGATAATTGATATGCAAGGCGGCCGCTCTTTATGTTATTGTTTCTTATCTTACTAGTTTTTGTTTTTCCATACTTTAAAGTTAAAGTAACAGGTCATTATTTCCTTATCTTGGTATCTAACTTTTCATAATAATTTTGAATTAAAAAATTTATTTGCTTATATACCTAATATTTTTTCTATTTATTTTATATTTTTTCTAAACATTTTAATTTTAAAAAAATAAAAATCCCGGCCACATAAAAATGATCCGCAGGCCACATGTGGCCCGCGGGCCGTAGTTTGCCCAGGCCTGTCTAATATCAATCTAATATTTGCTTATTTTTTGGTATATATATACACCGAACAACTATTGCTCAAATAGTTAAAAAATAACCTGAACAACAGCGTCAGAGCTTGTTATTTTTAACCATAAGTATATCACAATAATTACCAATAGTAAATGAAGGCACTATCCATGGATATGTACAGGGTGAAATATTTCAGATGCACCAACTATAAATCCTAATATATTAATAATAAAGAGAAAACATGATCCAAGACTATTGAAAATCCTATTTTGAAAACGGTACTCTCAATTGTCTCCTAATAAAAAAGGAAATTCGCTAATATTATTAGATATTACAGTAAAATTATTTATTTTTAAGTTTTATTTAAAATATGTTTTATTTATTCAAAGTATATAAAATAAATCTGTTTTGGGTGTCGGAACACTTTTCTGTTATTTATCCGAAATTTATCCATGTTAATTTTTTTAAAAAAATATCTTTATTTATTTAATTAATATACAAAGTAAAAAAAATAAAATTATACATTTTAAATCTAGAATTAAAAACTAGATACTTATTTTTATTTAAAAATAAGTAACATAAGTTTTATATTACTTATTTGATATTTACAATTTCTCTCTAATAACACTTTGCTGTAAGGGCATGACTATGACTATTCTAATATTATTTATTTCAGAATATAATTTATTCCTGCTTATATAATTATTATATATTATAATTATATTACATTCTTTATATAATTTATTCGCAGCTTCGAGCGAGGTCAATGCTTGGATAAGTGACCGCTGGGTATAAAAGTAATTTATTTATGTAATAATGTTTTAAAGATGAAGTAAGAAGAAATTGCCCATCTTTTAACAATAAAAACATTCTCAGAACTGCCTCGCAAGGAGATTAGTTTTTCAAAATAATGTTATGATGTTAAAGCCTTATTTTTAATTCTTAGAAATAAAAAATAACATCTCGAATTTTGTCCTTTCATTTTATATATCGAAATTTGTTTGTACTTATAATTGGTAGTTAGATATGATCCTACACTTTCTCGCAGACCGGTCGAAATTTCCCGCGGACGGGTAGATGAGAACCACTAATTTTGAGCAATACCAAATTTACAAGGGAACTCATCAATTCCCCGTTTTTCTTAGGGTTCTGGGATATATACACACACATATATATATATATATATATATATATTATATATTATATATATATATATATATATATATTTATATTTATATATATATATATATATATATTTATATTATATATATATAACTGTGAGTACACATAATTATTAACTAAGTGAACTAACTGTTATTTAGTAAATTTTATAAAAATAAAACATTGATTTGTATTTAATAAAAAATTGTAAATATATTAAAAAATGAAATTGAATAGATAAAAATTAAATCAATTCTAAAGCGTTTCAAGTATGTTTTCATGTTGATGCTTCAACATTGTAGCTATCAATACGTTTAATCAAATAAATTGTTTTAAATAATAAAATAAGTGATGAAGAAAAATCTCACGTACTCCATATAACTGAACACTAAATCGTAAGTGTTATTATGACCAATACTTACAAATTCCATTATTGTAAAAGGGCTTATGTCTGTTGATGCTCTAATAAATGAATAAATATTTTATTATTATCACAGAATTTCGAATTTATATTTTTTTTATTTTTAAGGAATGAAGGATAAAAAATAATAAATACATCGTTTATTTATATTTAAATACCTGTATACAATGATTAAATTACGAATTATAAATTAATAAAATAATATATTGAGGATTTGTTTCGCATAAGCTCAAGGCTTGTGCGCGAAATAATATTTGTTTATTTTTAGAGAATTTTTAGTGAATTTGTAAAGGAAGAATGCGCTTATTATTATTATTATACGCTTTATATTTATTAGTGCGCTTATTATAATTATTATTATTATTAATTATTATTTATTATAATTTATTATTATTTATTATTATTATTATTATTTATTATATTTATTATTATTATTATTATTATTATTTATTATTATTATATTATTATTATTTTTTATTAATTATTAATTTTATTTATTATTTATTATATTATTATATTTATATATATTATTTATTTATTTATTATAAAATGTTATATTATTAATTATATTTTATTATTATTATTTATATTATTATTATTATTTTATTATTATTATTATTATTATATTTTTTTTATGCGCTTATTATTATTTATTTATTTATTATAATGCGTTATTAATTTATTAGTTATAAATGCGCTTATTAGGTAATTGTCACGTAAGACAGTTTTAGTGGTTTGATAGAAATTTAACCCAGTGACTCCGGCAAGGAAGTTAAAAAAAAAATCGGGTACTGGGCACCTCGGAACATTTAAAATTAACTTCGCTCGTCCTCAGAAAATAAAAATCGCCTAATTTATACTACATTTCGTCTTCGGACTCGCTTCGGTCGTCCTCAAATAGTAAATGCAATAGTTTTATTCCCAGTGGTCACCTATCCAGTAACTGACGTTGTTCGATGCTGCTTAACTTTTATGATCCAACAAATCCCTTAGATATAATTGCCGTATTGAGACGAAATTAAGTGCACTTATTTATTGCATTCATTAATACACTTGTACTAAATAAATTTAAACTAAATAACATAACTTTTTGATTTTTACAATTTATTAAAGATCTGGTACAAGTTATTCGATAAAAATTAAACTATTGCTGATAACGAGATAGAAATTGGCACATAAATATGACAATGCGTTCCAAATCTTAAATCGAGTAAACAAATTTTCCGCATTTTATAAATTTTCGAAAGTTTTGCTCAGTCATTAATTATTTCTGGTTAGTGACGTCATATAAAAATTATTTTCGGGATAGTTTTTATACAAATGATTGAATTTTTATACCCTAATTTTAACTCTTTAGCATAAAGTGCTTGGAGCTAAGATGATAACAGACACACACACACACAACTTGGTGAAAACCACTCAGCGGGTTCTTATAAGCACCTGAAACGGATAAATTCAGGTCAAATGACGGGTTCTATACCTATGATATATGAATAAGGAAATGTCAAAATAGTACATAAAGTACTATATTTATTTTTATATTATTTGCTAAATATTCAGGCAATCATATTGCAGGATAAGGATATAATTGCAAATATCAGCTTGTAACTTATTAATAAATATAGCACGCTTAAAAAAATAAAAGAACAGCGCCTTGTCAGTTATTTACATTTGACGCATTAATTTTAATTAGTTAGTTGCCTATTAATTACCTTATCAGTTAGTTACCTATTAACTACCTATAATCAGTTAGTTACCTATTAACTACTTAATAAGTTAGTTACCTATTAACTACCTCATCAGTTAGTTACCTATTAACTACCTAATCAGTTAGTTACCTATTAACTGCCTAATCAGTTAGTTACCTATTAACTACCTAATCGTTAGTTACTATTAACTACCTAATCAGTTAGTTACCTATTAACTAACCTAATCAGTTAGTTACCTATTAACTACCTAATCAGTTAGTTACCTATTAACTACCCTAATCAGTTAGTTACCTATTAACTAGTTATGAGTAGTTACCTATAAAGATAAATAGGTAACATATTAATTTATTTCCCTGTTATCCCTATATTAAACTATTTATCTATTAAGTTAGTTAGCTACACAGTTAATTAGGTATTATGTTATTTACTTGTTTAATTTATTAGTTGTTTTTTGTTAAGTTATTTATCTATTAAGTTAGTTGCCTAACTATTACATTATTTACCTATTTAATTCCTTATCGATATATTTAGTCATGTCTCTGTTACATTATTTAATTATTAAGTTAGCTACATACCTATAAAGTTTGTTATCTATTCACTATTTAGTTCGGTTGATATATATTTAGTTATTTAGCTGCTACGTTATTTGTCTATTGTCAATAATTTGGTTATCCATCTAATCTATTATTTATTTAATCAGATATTAACCAATTCAGTAGAAAATTTGAAAATCTAAAAGTACCTATGAAGTAATTTTTCGCCATTACTAGTGGTAAAAATTGATGAATGATTTGACACAAAGTATCTTATCAAATCAAAACCAAGCAGAGGTACAAGCTGTGTATTCTACAATCTGCTGAACAAACAAAAGAGCTTATTATTGTAGTTTGATAAAAAGTAATTGGTAAATAAATTGTTTGATCGTATATCATAAATAGAGACGCCTTGTTATTGAATCTGGACATTAATGATACTCAGTTCATTAATTTTTGCAAACGCATCTCGTTTGGTGGAACGCAAAAAAGAATTGATTGTACCTTAAAGGTTATAAACGAAAATAACATCCCCACAAATTCCACTTAAACATGCGAAGTCAAATGTTTATAGAAACATAACCAAGAAAAATTGAAAAACATACAGGCAATGCAGTTTTTGAAGATTGAAAGACAACTTATTGTTATTTTTGGTTTTATCAAACCATTAGTTGTACATTTTACCTAAATTAGTTTTATAAAAATAATAACGAAATTACAGGTTTTACTTGTTGTGAACTATAGATATGAAATTCTATCATAAATATACATTACGGTCAGTCATTAGATGAATTTAGATTAAAAATGAAACAAGATATGTATTGTAAACAAATATATTAAAGTCACTTACTGGCAAACCTGGGATCGTTGGGTGTCGGTGGGTAAGTCCATGACGGAGGCGTATTAGCGTACGATATATCCGAATTACAATATTGTCCCGGAAACTGTATATAGCTAGGACTCGAGGGTGGGTGCGGATGACCACCGGCAGGCCTGTAACCCGGTGAGAGCTCTTTTCTGTAGCCCTCGTCCATGGGTGAGAGAATATCCGTGACTGAGAACGGAGTGGTCGTGTGCTTGGGGCTTAGAGACATAGCCAGTTCGGCCCCGTTGAGTTCAGGCAGAAGGTCTCCCCCCTCGTACCCCCCTCCACCGGCTAACAGATTACCTTGCCCAGACATCTGACTCCTCTTAGCTTCTCACCTCGAGTGGAGCACTAACCACTGCTCTAGCCTTCCCTAAGGGGGCGTCGACTATTCATTTTTTCTCCCTCTACTCTGTGGCCCCGCCTTATTCTCCTTTACCAGTTACCTTTGAGCTTTCCGATAGGAAAGAGACTGGCTGCACATTACATCGCCACAACCGAGGCTTTCCGACCAAGGCTCGTCAAGACATTTTCCGTGCCTCAGTAATTTCGCTCGCACCTCCCCGCTAAGCTAATGACACTTTCACTCTCCAACAATAATGATGAATGAATTAGTGCAGTTTATATTATGAAGGCCGCTGTATTGTATTTTTAAATACATGAATAGCAAAATAAAAACACTATAACCACACAACTGAGTCCTTTATTATCTGTATCAAATAACAGAGATTACGGCTTATATTTATACATCAGAGTAAAAGTTGTGAAAATATCAATTTAAGATAAAATATATTTCAAAACTATCATTTGTCCTCAGAATAAATATTATATAATCCCAATGACTTGCAAAAAACATGGTTTCGTCATCGTTCCAATAGTAACCGATTTTTAGCAAATAATCTTTTGAAATAGTAACTATAATGGTATGATAGTTGTATAGTGTTCAACTATCATACTATTATAGTTATATAGTTACCATTATACTATCATAACTATTATAGTGTTTCTGATGATTTAGGTCGTTGTTTTAAAAAAGTAGTGCGACAAGTTTCCTAAAAAGGATAAGTGTTACTATTTAAGGCATAAACTGAAATCTCGAGCAATTAATGGATTATTTAGCATACAACAAGCATCCATAAGAAAATTCGTCAGACTTGCGCACCTCAACGCCAGATTTCTAGTTTTTTAATTTTCCTCATTAAGGCTACGGGCCTGCGGTATCAATGTTCCATAGACATAAGCTACCATTAAAGTAATATATATAAACCATGTAGGGAAACGAACGCGATTTCTGTCAGACCTGGCATGTAGTTCACATTTTGTCCACCAGGGAGTTGGCTCAAATTTTATGGGCGCAGCCATCTTGTTTTACCCTTATAAATGTAAACAAACATAAACCATGTAGGGAAACGAGCGCGATTTCTGTCAGACCTGGCATGTAGTTCACATTTTGTCCACCAGGGAGTTGGCTCAAATTTTATGGGCGCAGCCATCTTGTTTTACCCTTATAAATGTAAACAAACTATTTACGGTACTCAAAACGTTTGTTTTTAATTGCATTTCTTTGTACATTTTAGTAAACAATGTTAAGAATTTGTGTAAGAAATACGTTTTGTCAATCCAATAGAGGTTTAAGTGCGAATCTTTAAATACTAGGTTTTGTTTAAATTACTTAAAACGAGCGGCTAATTAAACTTCTTTTTTTTCCGTGCACTACTTAACTTTGTACATGTTTGCGAGTGATATTTGTTTTCTCCTTCAAATATTCATTGTAATCAGTAATTTATCCAATTTAACATACATTTTTTTCAATATAACTAAAGCAATTGTAATTTCAATTTATATATAAGGCAATACACTGTCGTCAGTATGTTCTTCAAAATCTTAATAAAAACATGTGATTTACCTTTACTATAGTTTCTATTTTTCTTTAAGTAAATTATTGTAACAATTATTTCACTGAATTTAATACAAAATCATTAAATTAGAAAAAGTACGAAACACGATAAAAAGGGAAACTCATATCAGTGTTGCCAATAAAATTAAATAAAAAAACCTATCCTATAAATGGTCAATGCGCAGTTATTCCAATTTCAGCTATTTTTTGTTTTTGCGCCGGCTATCAGCTAATCACGCATGTCTGAAATTTTTTACACAGCTTAGTATAGGAGTTTCCCTACTTGCTTGATATATTATTTTAGCTACAATATAGTGATTAGGCAGATTCGTAAGCAAGCGCAAAACACGATTAACTCCAGGATCTTAACATTAATAATAATATACAATTAATACTCTTATCTTCATAAGCTTTAAGTTGACCAAAGAGTTTAACACCTTTTAATATCATGTTTCGATTGCTAGACTATTCGTGATTCAAAGAGATAGTTGTAAGGTTGGCAATACCAATGGCGGGAAAACGAAAGGGTGATCGAATTTTTTTTATCATAGGATTTGCATGGGACCCGTTGATAATTCTTCTTTTATTCCTTTATCGTTCGTTAATTTGTGATAAATGAGATAAAAATTAATAGAACGACCATCGGTGCTAAAAAAATGCCCAATATTTCATAGATAAATACTTCGATAATTCCAGGATTTTAAATATAGAATCAGGCTCTTATCACTACAGACTTGGATTTGTCCGATTTAACCCAGAAATAATAAAACCTAAACGGATAATTTAAACAAACATTTTACAAAAACGTGAATTTATTGAGTTATTTATTATTTTAGTGTGTAAATAAAATTGATTGATAAATTAAAACACCATTACGGTGAAAATCGGCTTGTTATCAGTTAATTTAAATACCTGTTACAACTAATTTAAACAATTTAATGCAATAAAATGGTAATTTTGTGTGTTTGTGCAAACTAAAATTATTTAAAAGTAACATTAATATTAATTAACACTAACTAAAATAAAACACTATATTATGATCTTCATCTTCTTATCACTCTATTTAAATACTCGTGGCAACCCACTAAAACGCTATTTTTCAATGAAATAGTGATTCTACTGAGTTCATACGCCCTAAAATTAATTAGATTAAAGCACTTTGAGAAAAAATTTAAAGAAATAATCGTCACAAATAAGAAAAACAAAAAAATCCCCATAAGGACTTTAACAACAATCACCCTTTCGTTATCAATTTCTTATCAGCGACGGTGGCGCTGCTACGGACTTTGAATAGCGAATACAATCCAATCTGCAAACAATGCGAACTTTAACAAAAATGGGTGTTTTTGAGGTTTATTCATTTTGAGGTTAACAAATTATTTGTAATAATAATTTGAAGTAATTATTTGCGTTAAAAGAGAGCCAAGTTCGTAAGTAATTTACAGGCCTACTAATAGTAACGAGAGTTTATTCCTCAGGTTCAATGCAATATTGTTTTCTTTAAAATTATCTTTCTTATAAATCTATTTACGGTTTTACTATTGTACAAAGTATTTTTAATTAAACAAGAAGGAAAGACTTAGTTAAACTATTAATAGTTATTTACACAGAAAGGGGGAGAAAAAGTTTTACAGCTCATGCCTAATTTTTCACATAAGGCGAAACCGCAGGTGAAAACTTCATTTACAGCCGAGACCGGAAGGCAGAGGGAGCTAACACGAAAGCTGAAATTCTTCGATCCCTGTCGTGTATTAAATTTTACCTACGACTTAGATAATAAGTGAAGTATATTTCTTATTAATTTTTAAAATTTGTTGATGATGATGGGAATGAGATGTTACAGATTGAAGGGTTGATAATATCGATTGTAGTTGGGTTTTCATTTTGTTTTGTACACATTCTTTTGTTTTTATTCCTTTTATTATTTGGAATTTGTTCAGTGATTTTGATTTTATTCGGCATAGATAATAATAATATTATTATTATTTAGCAGTAGCTATAAAAATGACTCTATATAGCCACTGCACTTGTTTGCCATGCCTTTTTAAGTTGCCATAAATGCACCTGCATTTGCAAGAAAGGTCGCTGTTGATCTACACAGGCAATGCTCTGTGTATAATTTAGGATCAGGAAGATTTAAATTGATGTTAGAATTATTATGTTCTTAGAGACGTAAATATGCATTTTACGTCCCTAGGGACGTAAATATGTGTTTTACTTCTCTAGGGACGTAATATGTGGTTTACGTCCCTTGGGACGTAAACCACGTTATTGGGGCCAGGTCGCCACATATGAAAACCTATTTTACAACTCAAGTCATAGGTAAAGAATATATTTTAACCTATTATAATTTCCTTCCCATTTGGGCCATCTTCTGGCTTAAACTATCTAATAACACTGGTGTTACATTAAAATAAACTATCAATCACTTAAACAAATAAATAAAATTCAACAAGGACCAACAAACAAATGGTTAAGTTCAGTTATGAACTAGCTGTCGTAGCAGTAACCTCGTAGTGTAGTTAGTAGAGTAGTTTAGTTTAGTAAACAGTGTAGTGTTAGTGAATTTTGATTTGTGCTGACTTTCAGTTTTGTAAATTTTATAAAATGACAAAAACCGGTAAAGACCTTGACATATTAAACTGTGTAAAATGTGAGAAAGGCCTCTTAGGCCAAAATAAAGACATTCTGTGTAAACGATGTGGCCGCGGTTTTCATTCCACCTGTACTGGCTTAAGCAGAGCAGTTTCACTCGCTCTTTTAGAAAAACGCCCTCTTTAACGTGGACTTGCGAGGACTGCCAGGCTGGACTAGACCTCTCAGTTATAGATAACTACGAACACTTATTAACTTCTGTATTGGATAGAATGCTCAGCTTAGAAAACGAACTAAAAAGTCTTAAAAAACTAGTTAGTGCTGTACCTTTAAATAATAATTCTAAGCAGGTGACAAAACAGAATCAAGCTTTAGAGGTAGCTTCATCATCAAAACAAGTAGCCGAAAACAACACACCTACTGTTGAAACTACCAACAGGAGTGAACAAGAGCCACTGGCACCCGTTTCTCCTAATACAGATGTGAATGAAGTCGATAACGCTGGTGTACAGCCAGAAGATAAAGTAGACGTGCAACAAAACGATGTTGCAAAAATTATTAGTTATTCCGGTGCTGTAAAGGCAAATAATGACAGTAAAAAAACTGATGATAATGACAAAATGAGTCCACAAAGGAAAGTTGAAAGAAGAGTGACAAATAGGATTTATGGAACGGGAGAGTCAACATCAGACTCGCTATCGGGTGCTCCCAGAACTTGTTGGCTCTATGTTGGCAGGACTAATAGAAACACTACTAAGGATATGGTTCTAACCTATTTGGAAAATAAATTACCAGGAAAAGTACTCACTTGTGAACAACTAGAGAGCAAAAGCGTGCTACCGAGTTTTAAAATTGAAGTACCCAATGATCTCAGAAGCAGTCTACTTGAACCCGCCTTTTGGCCAAAAAATATTCTTGTGCGGCCTTTTTTATTCAAGAGACATCTAACTGCAGACTTCAAAAAATAAAAACTCGTGAGCAGGCTTCAGGAAATAAGGATAGCTCTATAAAGGTTTATTTTTCAAATATTAGATCCCTTAGAAATAAGTTTAATATAATCGAAACTGAGTTTCTGTCAAATAGTCCTGACGTGATGTGTTTTTGTGAACATTGGCTTAGTGATGTTGAACTGCATCTCTATCAAATACCAGGGTACACAATAGCCACTAGCTTCTGTAGATCAGAGGGCTATGGAGGAGTAGTTATTTATGTAAAAACTGGTTTGCCCTACAAATCTATTACTAATTCTTTGATAGAAGTAAACACAGCTAAGGTGTTTGAAATTTGTGGAATAAGCGTAAAGGGCACAAATATTTTTACTTGTTATAGACCTCCTGGATCTGATGTTTTAACTTTTTTTGACAAGTTGGAGCTCACTTTAACATCTTATAAGAATAAACCCAGTATGATAGTAGGAGATTTTAACATCGATTTTCTCAATACTAGTGACCAACTAACTAAAAATATAAAACAACTTTTGAAAGGATATGGCTACAGTTATCTAATTGAGACCATAACTAGACCTGAGTCTCAAACATGTATCGATAACGTTATTTCGAATATAAGCCAAAACAGTATAATATCTGAAGTTAGTTCTATATTGGTAGCTGATCATTATACTATTAATACTGAGGTTGGAATAAAGCGAAAACTTGCACAAAAAACTAAGTTAAGTCACCTACTAAAACCAAACCTCCCTGGTATACTGATGAACTTCAAAGTATTAAAAACACTTTAGTTGAGTTAGGCTCAGAGGTTAAGCATAATTATTCAAATAATCTTAAAACTAAGTTAAAACATCTTAGGAAAAAATATAAAAAGCTACTTAAAGATAATAGAATACAATATAATGACGATAAGATCAAGGAATCTGGAAACAAGATGAAAGCAGCGTGGGACACTATTAAACAATACTCTACAGTACCTAATAATGGTTGCCCGCTCGACCCTGATGTGATGAATAGTATTTCATCGAAATTGTTGATAAATATAATAAAATCTCAAATAATCACGACGAAGCTATTCAACAGCTGAAAGAGACTAAATTAAATAGTAATAGTAATTCTTTCTTTTTTGAACCTGTATGTGACAAAGAAATTTCTGATATCATTGACAGCCTTAAAAATTCTGAAAGTAGAGATATATATGGAGTAAGCAATAATACTTTGAAATCTGCTAAACAACTTTATATTCCTCTGTTAGTCGGTAAAAAAACAGATGTTTAGAACAAGGAGTGTTTCCTGAGGAATATAAAAGAAGTTTAGTAGTTCCGATCTATAAGAAGAAAGGTAGTGAGGGAGACCCAGCAAATTACAGACCAATAGCGTTAATACCAGTCGAAGCTAAAATTATGGAAAAAGTTATCAAGTCCAGAATCGTTAATTATTTATCCAGAAATAACTTGTTCAATGAAAGTCAGTTCGGATACCGAGAGGGGCTCAATACGATAGACCTTCTTAACAACATGGTAGATTACATTCTAGATGCCTGGGAGAATAGAGAAGAGGTAATCAGTGTTCTGTTTGATCTATCTAAAGCCTTCGACCTGGTGCCTCATGATTTGCTCATTATGAAGCTTGAATATTATGGCTTTAGGGGCGTTGCTTTAGAGCTTTTCAAATCCTACCTCTCAGGTAGAACTCAATCTGTTAAGATAGGCAAAAATAGATCACAAGAATGTAGTGTATCATGCGGGGTTCCTCAAGGCTCGGTACTCGGACCGATTCTATTCATTCTTTTCGTTAACGATCTGTTTATTGTAACTTCCAAACTGGACCATGATTCTGAAATATATCAATTTGCTGACGATTCCTCAGTTACCTTGAAAGCTAAAAAGTCATCACTGATTAATGTAAACGACACTAAAAAAGTAATAAATGATTGGTTCCAAGCTAATTGTCTTCATCTTAATGAAGACAAGACTAGCATTATTTGTTTCTCCTTAAGAAGAGATCTTGGTGAGCACAGCCAGAATAATTGTGCTAAACTTCTTGGAGTAACATTAGATCAGAAATTATTGTGGAACCATCATACAAGTAATCTCGCGAATAAGCTTAGTACTGTCATATTTCTCCTAGTAAGACTGAAAAGTATTATATCTCAGCAAGTTTTGAAAATTGTTTACTTCTCTAACTTTGAAAGCAGATTACGATACGGATTAAGACTATGGGGCTCTTGCTCATCTACTAAAGATGTTTTTCTGCTACAAAAAAGAGCTATCCGTATACTAGAGGGAGTTAAACAAATAGAAACTTGCAAACCTCTCTTTGTCAAATGGAGAATTATGACAGTCTATGGCTTATATATTATGGAATGTTTAAAGCATGTTTTGAGGAATTTGGGCTCTAAACAAAAACAAGGTGATCTCCATCGCTACGAGACTAGGAGAGGTTGTGACCTCAAACTACCATCAGTCAGACTTAATAAAACCTACAAAGGTCCTAGTTTCATGGAAATAAAAATATATAATCACCTACCAGATGGTATAAGAGCTCTAAAACCTCAAAAATGCTTAAACAAAGTCAAAGAAGTATTATTGCTTAATCCTATGTATGAACTAAATGATTATTTTAATTTGAACTTTAATAATTTGTAATTTTTTCTGTTTTTTTTTCTCATTTGTAATGTAAAGTGAATTATTTGACTAAACCAAGAATTGCTTGTAAATTTGATGGTTGTAAAATTATATAATATAAAATAAAATAAAAATAAAAGGGTAACAGTATAAGGTAACAATACTTGAAGTATGTCTAACTATTTTTCTGTTATATTTTTGAATTTCTTGAAGAGTGGGGAAGATGATACGTCATAAAAAATTCTATATCTGTCCTGTGACTGGCTAGGTAAATTTTTATGGATTCTATAGTGTTTAGTCGTCTTCCGAAATTTTGTTCGTGTAGAAGTGCGATGTCATCGCCGGTGAAGTTGTGGTTGGTGTCAACCAGAATTCTTTTATCTTTCTTATTGTTCTATAAGAAGGATGTTTCTCTTTACGACAAACCAATTTTAAATAAATCTTTGCCTTTGACTACAGTTGAAATAAGGGGACGCTTGTTTGGAAGCGACTTATTGACACTGTTTTATATTTATTGTACTTGTAAATCATACGACGAAGTGAACGTATATATTACCTGTCCAAACCAAGTCAGACGGATCAAATTCAATATCCAAGTATTAACAGATAAAACGGCTCATAAAGGAATTAGCTAATATGAGGGGTGAAGGGGTAAAAACGAGTTGATATGGGCAATTAGTCGGCAAAGGTAATCGGATCGAGGGAGTGTGCTCTTCCAATATAAAATTAATCTTTGCGGATTAGTAGAACCTAATGAAATTCTTTTTATGCTAACTGGATCCTGTGCTTGTATAGCGTGTCTAATCTATTGTATTATTGTAAAAGTCTTGATAGTTATTACTATTTCCTCAGCTCTCCAAAACATATTTTCAATGAAAGATTAGAGGCAATTGTTTACGACGTTTAGTAATACCCGGTATAAACAATTACCTTGAACTCCCCCGAAAATAAGTCTTATAAAAGAACGTACGTTATGCTTTCCCGCTTACAGTGTTTATACTTTTCCTCTTTATACCATAGGTATATAGAAAAAGTTTTGTGCATACAAAAAAAAAATCCGAAACCGGGATGTCAACGGAATTTTCCGTTTTTGGTGTTTTTAGACCTCCTGAGCGGTTTTCACAAATTTTTCTGGCTGTATGTGTGTGTGTGTGTGTCTGTTATCATCGTAGCTCCTAGTTTATATATGCTAGAGAGTTGAAACTTATATATTTAATATATTAACAATTTAACTTATATATTATATATATATACAATAAACCCGTTCTTAAGTCGATAATGGAAAATAACAAGAAAAACAAAATGACGGCTTCGAAATGCGCGCTTTCTTACTTATCAACCAAATTTTAGATAAATTTTTCGGTATATTATATATATATATATATACAATAAAAAATAAAAAATAACCTCAGCAGTAGTGTCACAACTCGTTATTTAAAATTTTCAATGAAAATGCGCTAAAAAGTTGCATAGACTGAACCTATTGTTACAATCTACCTAAATAGAGGTTGTCATTAATACAAACTAACATAAGAGGTCATCATCAGTACAAACCAACATAAGAGGTCGTCATCAGTACAAACTAAAGAGGTCATTCATCACAACCAACATAGAAGGTCGTCATCGTCAGTACAACCCAACATAAAGAGGTGGAAGTAACATCAACATAAGGGTCGTCATCAGTACAAACCAACATAAGAGTCGTCATGCAGTACAAACCAACATTAGAGGTCATCATCCATCAGTACAACCCAACATAAGAGGTCGTCATCAGTACAAACCAACATAAGAGGTCGTCATCAGTACAAACCAACATAAGAGGTCGTCATCAGAGCAACAATCAGAGCAATGCGTAGAGGAAGTACTCCCTTTGTTTAACCTAATTTCTGACAAATTCATCCAAATAGACCTAGGGTATAAGATTCCTCCTTTTGATGACAAATTTTATTTTTAAAATACTTTAATTAACAGCAATAGTGAGTCTTTACAACCATCTGATTTTTGTGTGAATTTTTGACGCAACACATTACTAGTGCACTATTAACGAGATTAAGCCTGTAACAATCTAAGTACTAAGTGTTTAATAGGATAAACTATAAAGGCATCCCGTATTTTCCTTAATGCTAGCTTTATAAATCAATCCAACACAACTGTTGAAGTAAAGTTATCTATAGTCTTAATCATATCTTAATACGATACAAAATGTTATAAATTTATACCAAGCTCTAAAAAGGAGATAAAGGTAACGATGAAGGGTATTGCATGACATATATAATTTTGTTTGACCAGAATAGTCAAATTGGGATGGTTGAAGATGTCAAAACATTGTTGAAAAGACATCTAAACAGTAATTACCTTTAATGGGGATGGTTGTCGGTAAGGAGCCTTTACAAGGCCGGCGAGGCGCCCATCTGTTCCGATAAAGCACCAGATATTCACACGCTTTACATCTTCTACCTCATTAAACCTCTAACAAAGTAGCTTTTATGAAATTATCTAAAAGATATTTATAAAATTCTCTTTATTAGAGGACTAATGTTCCTTTACGACTCAACATTTTGCTTGATTTTTAAATATACGAATTAGAAAAAACAAATCGGGTACTATAGGAAATTTTTCTAGCCATATCTTGAATGGCTTAATAAGCTCCATAACTTTTTTCTCCTCCCATTCGCTACTCTCATCCTCATATCTTTTCCTCGAAACGTCGATCTCGCTTCGCTCGTCCACAGGATATAAAAATCACCTAATTTATATTGCAGTACGTCCTTCGTTCTCGCTTGTTTCATTCCCAGCGGTCACCCAGTCAGGTAGTAACCTCACTCGATGCTGCTTAACATTATCCAACTAACAAGGCCTGTTAATGCAGAGAGGAAGAGGGGGTTCATATATATATATATATATATATATATATATATATATATATATATATATATATAATATATATATATTATATATATATATTTATTTTATAATATTCCTTTATTTTAACTAAATTTAGGTACAAAAAAACTGACTCTAATGATTTAAATTAATGACAATTAATTATGAAATATGCAAATTTATCCATTTAATACATTAATATAGCAGATCAGTAACAATCAGCACATAGGAAAATAATATATATATATATATATATATAAATATATATATATATATATATATATATATATATATATATATATATATTTTATAATATTCCTTTATTTTAACTAAATTTTAAGTACAAAATAACTGACTCTATGATTTAAATTAATGACAATTAATTATGAATATGCAAAATTTATCCATTTATTACATAAATATAGCAGATCAGTAACAATCAGCATATAGGAAAATACTATATTATATATATATATATATATATATATATATATAATATATATTATATATATATATATATATATATATATATATATATATATATATATATAAATATATATATATAAATATATATAGTTTTGATTTTATCGTTTATCAATAATTTGACTTTACAACTTTCATCTGTAGTGTGTTAAGGTTACAATAACTTAATCGTTGTTGGCTTTTCACACATTTTTTGTGTTTTATTTTGTGTTTTAAACTTTCTACTATACAAGTTGATCATTTTGTATACTGTTTATTCGATTACATCGATAATCGGAGGTGTTCAGGTTGGTTTCAGGATGTTTCAAAATGCATAGGGCCATTCAATATGGCCTCTCTAGTAATATATCTCTGGCTCAATGATAGAGATATCACTAGAGGCATACTATTTCTTGAGGGGCTCATCAGATCAATTTTGAAACGGTTTCAATGAAATTACAAAAAGAGGTTTCAAGCCTTTGAATGTATTGGAGATAGGGTATACGCTCCCTGTAGCAATATATTTCTTTGGTTACGAACTTAGAATAATACTATATATAGAAGGAGCACAGGACCATAAACACAATGTAATTCCACTGATAACACGAAAGCCGGTTGACTGGTGCAACTAAGTAATGCTGCCAACCTGACAAGAAAACATTTTAATATTTGTCATAAATATCTATTAATGAAGAAAGATCGTAAAGAACAAAATATAATAACTAAAACACAGCTGAGTATTTAATAAAAACTGGTTTTAGATGGCAAAAGGGTGGGCGGGATACAAGTATCTACATTTAGTTGACGAGGACTACTTATTATGTATAATTTTAATAAATACGTTAAACTACAATTTAAAATGCTTTAAATATTGTAATGCACCGATATTTATATTAGTATTTTATGAATAATCAATCATTAATTAATAATAGAACATAATAATTCAGCAACCGGAAGTATTGCCAACTTTTTTTTTAGGAAAATTGTATATTGTTAGGGTGGCAGCATTACTTAGTGGCACCAGTCAACCGGCTTTCGTGTTATCAGTAGTGCTCCTTCTATATGAAGTATTATTCTAAGGTTACGAAGCACAATGATGGCTTTATACACTGTTGCCGAGATATGAGTATTCTTCTTGTTTTTACTCTCTATCATTTACACTGTAAGTATATAGGAAGAGTATTGCTAGCACGCATGTAGTCATATATAGGACATAGATATGTGCAAATTTTTATCCTATATTATTAGCATTAATCCAATTTATATAAAACAACTTGTATACGTTTTTTAACTATTAGAGAGTCGTAAAATATTCGATTGAGTTAAAATTCAGTTCAATTATATCCCTTTACGTGATAAATCAGTTTTTTTTTCAATACAGCAAGTATTGAAGTATATACATGTTTACAAGTTTTGGTGGATCATATGAGTTAAGCAGCATCGAGCGAGGTCAGTGCTCGGATAAGTGACCGCACTTATCAAAATAAATAACATTATATTATTCATAAATACATTATAAAATTAATGTATTTATGTAATAATTTCTTAATTGACTTAATACTGTATAAATACTGAATAAATATACTGTGAGTATTTATACTCACTTGTTCATGTTTCATACAGTTTTTGCCATTTAATTTATTTGTTTGTTTAAAAATTATAATCTTATTGACAATTAGCATTAAGATGCTAGAAATATAATTATTACGAATATGCCCAGAGGTAGAGGGCGAAATATAGTGTATTAGTAGACAGCAGTAGTTATTTTATTCCTCTTAGTGCCCAACCTTATCATTAATGTAATGTATTTATGTAATAATGTTTACTTTTCCTCATTTATACCATAAGGTATATAGAAACGTATTGTGTTTGCGAAAAAATCCGAAACCGAGATATCACCGAAATTATCCATTTACTGTATTTTTAAGGCCTCCTGAGTGGTTTTTGCAAAGTTGTCTGTCTGTATGTGTGTGTCTGTTATCATCCTAGCTCCCAGTGTATTTATGCTTGAGAGTTGTATGTATGTATAAAAATCAGGCTATAGCTTTAGTTGTGCTATTTAGAAAATATTTAACATTAAGCCACAATAATGACTCACCAAAAAATTTGAAAAATCATAAGACGCGGAAAAATGATGTGATCAGATTGAAATTTGCCACGTATGTAGCAATTTATAAGATTAACATGTATCCTAAGTTTCATCGCATTATCAGCATTAGTTAATTTTTATCGAATGACTTGTGAACGTTTTTTAAACATTTGAAAAAAATCAGAAAATGCTAATTCAGTTGAAATTCAGTACAAGTGTATACTTTGACGAAATATATAAGTGTACAACAAATATATCTTGTACTCTCTTACTCCTTATATCTTTCGTTTTAATACAACAATTATATCTATGGTTTTTGTTAGATCATAAAAGTTAAGAATCATTGAGCGTTGTCAGTGCTGTATGGGTCACCGCTTAAAATGAAACTTATGTATTTACTATCTGAGGACGTGTGAAGCGGCTCCGAAGTTGGGAGGATGAACATAGCGAATCCTATGTGAGGAGGAAAAGTTCCGAGGTACTCCGTACCCGATTTTTTGAAGATAGAATAAGGAGAAATTGCCGGTCTTTCAACAAATCTATAAGCATTCTAAGAACGGCCTCGCCAGAACAAAAATTATTTACAATAATGTTAAAACTTTATTTTTAATTCTCAGAAATCAAATTAATATCTTGAATTTACAGTCTATCGTTAGTTTAAAAATCTTGTCAGCTCAGTTTAGACACCACTGATTCTTAAGAAAAAAATCCCTGCAAGAAGGGAGCGGGAAAAACTATGTAAACAAATCAGGTTATTTTTACTCGTATTTTCTTGGCAATGTTTTTTTACATTTCTTTTGTGTAGTTTTATTTTAAAATATAATTTTTAAGATTAATTGAAAGTAGTTTTCAAAACGATGTAATCAAAAGAAAAAACCACAAACAAAGTGAACGATTGCCAGGAAGAAGGTTTTTTCCCTACAGTGGTTATTTTGGTTGGGATTTTTTTTCTCTTTTTAAGTGAGAGTTGGAAGCGGCTTCTCTGATTGGTCAACCCCAAAATACTTATGACCTTGGGGATTTTTTGACTAAACGATAGACTGTAGTCTTTATATTTTATATACCGTAATTTGTTTATTACGGGTTTAGTTGAATTTTAGAGACGTGAAATAAATAATTTCAATTGACAAGCGTTAAAAATCGTAGTCATAGTTTTTATAAGGGGTATATATATTCCCACAGTATTAGCGAATTCCCATATAGTCCATAAGAGCCAGGGCTAAAAAATGTGACTCATTTTGTACTACTTCAAACCAAATTTTTCTAAAAATATACCTTAAATTATGATGGAAAAGCATAGTCTGCCTATTAGGAGTGGAGCCCTTCATATTAATGCGCTCGCTCAAAATATTAACAAATTCCAGTTTTCTTGCAATATGTGATTCCCTGTAGATTGTGAGCAAAACATGAAGATAACATTTTTAAAGCTGATATTTTTTTCTATAAAATTAGAGTTTTTTTTAGTTATCCAAAATTGGATAACTACGACTAAAGTTATGACATTTTTTAAATGACTAAAAAATGTACAAAAAGCCAATATTTTTTCAAAGAAATTCGCTAACTTGCATTAATTATTTTTTGGTGTTTTTAAAGGAGCCATAACTCAGGTTGTACTTATCTGATTTTGATGATTGAACACTCGCTTTATTGGTAATTTTATCAGCTTTAAAAAATGTTCTATTCATGTTTTCCACACGATCCACAGGGAACCACTTATTTCAAAAAAATTAAAATTTGTGCGATTTTATAAACTTTTGAGCATGCGTAGAGTGGAGCAGGGCTCCCTCTGGATAGGCAGACTATGTTTTTTCTTCATAATTTAAGGTATATCTTCAGAAAAAATTGGTTGGAAGTAGTACACAATGAGTCACATTTTTTCAGGTCCGGCTCTTGGGCTAATACGTATTATTACAAAATAGTGTCGGCAAGAGCCCCAATAAGAAGTTCAGTCTTCTCAGTGTATTGAATGGTTTTAGTGATCCTCTTTATCTTCTTAAAAAAATATTGTAAATTCGACCAATCATTTTGTCTCATCTAGTTGACTTAAGACCGCCTAATTACTACTTTGATTATATATAGGTACTCGAATTTAACGCCGAGATAGTTTTATAGATTAATCGAAGTTTTTAATAGAACAACTCATAACCCTGTCCGTCAAATAACATTTATATAGATTATCCTTAAATCTTTTCTTTTATATTTCATGTGGTTTCAAAACACTTGATTATTTATGAATTACAAGGGATTTGCCGACTAGAAGATTTTACGTCAAGTTAAACGGAATAAAAAGAAAAGGACGATACGAGGGATACCTGGGAGCCGGTTGAATAGCAATTCTCAAAACCCACTCCTAGACCCATTCATAAGTTTCACCTGTAAAAACATTACTGCATTAAAACTCGGCTTCACCCGAGTTCATTCATATTTATTATTTTCTTACGATTCGGGGTTTTATATAATAATAGCTGTTATCTACATGAATGATTTTAGTGAGTTTAAAGGAAATGTTGCATATGAGGTAGTATAGAATTGGGGGAGGAGAAGGCTTAGCAGCGACTTCCCCTAAAGAGGCCTATCACGAAAAATGAACAGGGTAAGCCACAAAAAAAGTTAATAAAAAACGCTTACACGTTGAAAACGTTTTTAAAACAATTGTTAAAATCGAAAAAATAATCAAAATGAGTTGAATTTGGCACTACTGTGTCATATCATGTTATAAATAACATACAAGGTTAGTATATCTAGTAGAGCTTTGTTGAATTACTAAACTTATGCAGCATTGCGCGAGGTCACTGTTTAGATAGGTGACCGCTGAGAATAAAACGGATGCTATTACTGTCAAAAATGAGCTAAGCGAGTCTGAAGTAGTGAGGATAAGCGTAGCGAATCCGATATGGCGAGAATAAGTTTAAAGATACCCCATACTCGATTTTTGATATTATGCTTAGAAACTCACAGTAAAATTCAAGGTTATTAGTTTTCGCCGCAAAAAGGTCCTTCTTTATTATATCTTTAGGGCGCTGAATCGAATGAAACCAGTTCGAAGTAAATACGACCACTCTAAGTGACCAAAAAGTCGAAAAACCAAGGAAAATAACAAAATGTTGAAACTAAGATAACGGTCGATAAACAGTAATTTCCAAGTAGGGTGTCGTTTCCCTTGTTTATTGGGGGTGCTGAATCAAAAAAACCGGTCCGATGTCGATAAGACCACCATAAATGACCAAAGAGTCGAAAAACTGAGGTACCCTATATGATCGTAAAACAATATAATATGTCGAGTAGGGCGTCATTTTTTATAACAAAAAAGTGCGAATTTAAAAAAAAAAATATTTGCCTAGCTTGCGGGCCTTCGTGCCAGAATTATTTACACTTTAAACTATACATATATTAAGAATAAGTCTAATGATGCTAGATTCTTTCTGCAGGTTTTAGTAGAACGGATACAGAATTTAGTGCACTTTTGAATGATTTTGTGGCATATTGCTACAATATCAGTGAATTCCCAAACGTATTAGTAAGAAATCTGGTACGGGATGTCTCGGAACCTTTCCTTACTAAATAGTTTTCGCTACGCCCATCTTCAGAATATAAAAATCACCAAATGTGTTGCAGCACATCTGCGGATTCGCTTCGCTCGTCTTCAGACCAGTAAATACGTTAGTTTTTTATTACCAGCGGTCTCCAATCCAGGCATTGACCTCGTTCGATGCTGCTATTTTTTTATGATCCAACAAAACCCATAGATATAAATGCCGTATTGAAGCCAAACTTAGTATACTTATTCTAAGGTAAATTACATAAAGGGTTATACTTATTTCAACCAATTTGGGATACAATTTTAAAATCGTATAAAAGCCAATCGATAAGAATTGAACTAAAGCAGATAATGAGATGAAACTTGACCCATATGTTTGTCTTATAAATGATTATACATTGACACAATAAATTGTGCGAGAGACCACCAAGGAAATGTAACAAAGCAAAATGCTATGTTAC